>JAAVTH010000466.1:0-387482 GCA_011947325.1 Phytophthora macrochlamydospora
ATCCGCCAATCAAATGCAAGCGTTCGTTTCCTTTTAGACCTTTTTAGATCCTATTTAACGGTCTTTTGGCTGGCCTTTCCAGCGGTATCCGTCTATACAAAACGGCAATTACCATAGAATTAGCACCAATCCACCATTGAATTGACTTTGAAAGGCGACGCTTTTTGACCCGACCGTTTTCTTGATAAGCGGTTACCCCCGAAGTTGAAGCTGCCTGCATACGTGGCATGGCCACAGGCAATGGTGTTGGAAATGACCGCCAAACGCCTGAAAAACCTAATAAGAAACCACTGCGCAGCGCCAGACTACAGCTCGCCGCATTCCGTGATCGTGATGGTGAGCTTGGGCTTGCTATTGGGGCCAACAGGCACGCTCTCCATCTTGCGGAGCAGCAGCAGCGACGCCGGGTCCAGCACCCTGCCAAAGACTACGTGCTTGCCGTCCAGCCAGTCGCACGGCGCGCACGTCAAGAAGAACTGGCAGCCGTTCGTGCCAGGACCGCTGTTGGCCTGCGAACGCCCATCGCATAGCACGTGAGCATCAACCAACGAGTGAGGGGAACTAGTACTAAACTGCACCACGCACCATCGACAGCAGACCCGCCTCTGTGTGCTTGTGGGTGAAACTCTCATCGTCGAACTTGTCGCCGTAGATGCTGATCCGGCCGGTGCCATCACCCTGCTCAGCAACGATTCCGTTATCAGTCGACCTCTCGCTTGGATGCATTTGCAGCTGCAGTTGTAGTGCTATTAACCTTCAGGAAGTCTCCGCCCTGCACCATAAAGTCCTTGATGACGCGATGGAACGTGCATCCCTTGTAGCCCACCGGCAGCTCCGATTTCCTGCGAGGATGGATCGTCAGCATTGCCACCTTCATCCTGCAGGTATCCATGTGAATGAACTATCACCGTACCTGTACTCTCCGGTGCAAAATTGTCTGCAGTATTGCCGCCACCACCATGCACACGAGTCAGTAACTCATTCCCAGTCCACGTCGACTGCCAGCCACTCAACGCACCTGAAGTTCTCAACCGTGCGCGGACAGTCCTTCTTGAACAGCTCCAGGCGCAGACGACCCACGGGCGCACCTCCGATGGAGACGTCGAAGAATACGACCGGGTTGCCCCTCCGCAGCGCCTCGCTCAACGCCGCATCCATCGCCGCAAAATAGGTCTCTTGGGTAAGAAATACCAAATCATCTGCAGGTACACTTCAAAATTCAGCTGGAGAACACTTCATCATTCGCCTTCCCAGAAAATCTAGAGTTTCCTCCTTGCAATGACGCTGGAGCTGTACCCGGCGTCGGCGCACGATGCCTTCCACGGCACGGCCATGCAGTTCCCGCAGCATGTGGACGAGGCCGTGCAGCAGATCCACGGCGCCTGCCAGGGCCTGGGCACGGACGAGATGACGCTGATCACCGTGCTGGGTAGCAAAGCCCCCGAGACGCGTAACCTCATCGCACTGCGCTACAAGGAGCTGCACCACAAGCCGCTGAAGGATATGATGAAGAGCGAGACCTCGGGCGACTTTGGCCGCCTGCTGCGCATGATCTCCACGCCACTACCCGAGACGGAGGCGCAGATCTTAAGGGACGCCACCAAGGGAATGGGTACCACCGAGAGCCTTATCGTTCAGATTTTATCGGGTCGCACAAACGAGGAGATGAACATCCTCAAGCGCACGTACTTTGACCTGGTCGGGAAGGACCTAGCCGTGACTCTAAACTCGGAGCTCAGCGGGGACTTTCGCAAGGTCGTCATGGCTGTACTGCAATCGCCGCAAATGGCGTACAACCCGGCGATGCATAATGCTGCCAAGGCAGAAGAAGACGCTATTGCGCTGTACAAAGCTGGACAGGGAAGACTGGGCACGAACGAGGAAGTGTTCATCGGACTGATCGTGAAAGCCCCGCCAGAGTATCTGAAGATGATGGACGCGGTCTATGTGGCCAAGTACAACAACAACATTGCAAAGGCCGTCGACAAGGAGTTTAGTGGGGACGCCAAGAAGAGTCTCAACTACATCGTTCGATCGATTCTGGATCCATATCCAGCCATCGCAGAGGCGTTTGAGAAGACGATGAAAGGCTTTGGCACGGACGAAACCGGACTCAGCACGGTGCTAGTGCGGTATCAGTGTGTGCTGCCCCACGTGAAGGCGGTGTACAAGAAGCTGTATCACGAGGAACTTCGGGATCGTATCAGCGGTGAAACCAGTGGCGACTACAAGAAATTGTTGCTGGAAATTTTTGATGCGCCGCTGGATCCGCCGCGGACGAAAGGATCGCATGCATCTCATGGTGCTGCATCAGCTCCTGCGGAGCATAGCAGAGCAGTGGAATCGCCGGCTTATGTGTCCACGCAGACATCTTATGCAGCCTCAAGTTCAGGCCCCCGTCTGCAAGTTACTCGGCACCGGCAGGACAGAATGCCTACACTCCATCGCCTCAAGCTCCACCCGTACAAGCCGCGTACGGTACTTCTCGAGCCAAGCAGCGACGTCACAACCAGGTGGATATCCTCCGCAGTCACCAAGTGGAGGTGCTTACCCCAGTCAACCTTCCGCACAAACACAAGCTCAAGCTCCAGGATATCCTACACCTCAGCAGCCATCTGGGTATGCTCCCAGCAGCAAGGTCATTCAACTCCACAGTATTCCCCGCAGAACCAACCAGGTTATCCGTCTCCGCAAGGGAGCTACTCCCAGCACCAGCCGGGATATCCGACACAGCAACCTGGATACCAACCAGGGTATTCGCAGTCTCACCAGAATACCCAGCAACCAGGGTATCCGCAGCCTCAACAGAATACCCAGCAACCAGGATACCAGCAGCCTCAACAGAATACCCACCAATCAGGATACCAGCAGCCTCAACAGAATACCCAGCAACCAGGGTATCCGCAGCCTCAACAGAATACCCAGCAACCTGGGTATTCTCAGACGCACCAACAGCAAGGCGGCCAACAACCTAGTTATCCACCGCAAGCTGGCTATTCATCGCACCACCAACAACCAGGCTACCCGCCGCAGTCAGGATATCAACAGGGATCAAGTTACCCGCCGACGCAGCCAGGGTTTCAACAGCAGCTGCAGCCAAGTTATCCGCAACAACCAGCCTACCCCCGCAAGGCCAGCCAAACTACCCGCAGCCTGGATACCCAACACCAGCGTATCCTGTTCCACAGCAACAACCTCCGAATCAATCGTATCAGCAGTACGCACCTCCTGGACAGCAAGGATATCCGCCGGCTTATGGTGGTGCGCCTCCACCCCACGGCAACTACCCTCCTCAAGGGGCTATCCGGCTCAATCGCCGGGATACCCTGGTCAGCCTCAATATCCGCCTCCTGGTGGATACCTCCGTATCGAGGTGTGTAGAAGTTCCCGAAGTTCTAGTATCATGAAGAAGCTTTGTGGTAACTAGCAGTCGTATTTTTTTTTCGGATAGAAACGTGTTTGAGACCATATTCGTAGTTCGAAGAACTATGCTTTATTCGATCTGCCGCAGTACAGTTGTCCCCACGGTACTCTCTCCGAAAAATACCGGTATTGACAGACCAAGTCAAACTTGATTGGTTGATAATATAATTATCGCTTTTTGATTGGTTGGAAATGCCCAGGGTGGGCATTGAGAAGTGTTCGATGGTACTTCGGTTTTGGACCAGCCGTTTCGTGTGCACCACACTGATGAGTTACCTAAGACGTTTCACGTCGGAATTGCCGACCTCGGAGGAAGTAGTAAACGCAGTGAACCCGGCGTGTCCTTTTTCCCTTGTAAAAGGTAAAAGGACTTCAATTTCAACAAAGAATGACAACCCCGACGGTAGTCAACGACGTCCAGTCGTTGATTCGCTGCGCCGCGAGCACCTCCCAGCTAGGTGGTCAAGCATCCTCGGCGATCCGAACCAGGTACGGCAGCAGCATTGGAGCATGGTGGTGTCATTCGCAGCGTAGCAGTGGGCTAATGTGAGTCGTTTCATGCAGGTGGCGCAGCGAGCACCTCCCAGCTAGGGGCCAAGCATCCTCGGCGATCCGAACCAGGTATGGCAGCAGCATTTGACTGCAGTGGGGATGCGTTTGTTAAGCTAACGTTGGGGATGATGAATGGCGTGTAGTAATGGCGTCACCTGCGACGCAGGAAAACGATGAAGACGACTTGCTTGCACACTTGGATCTTGCACACCAGAGGGAGAAAGCCGCTGCTAAGAGGCAGTTATCGAGGGCTCGTAAAAGGCAACGAACAAGTTATACAGCTGAATGCTCTGACCGTATTCCTGTCAAGTACTTTGCGCCGATCACTGAGGAGGAGAGAATTCATTGCATGGATTTACTTCGCAGTGCTCTGAGTGCCGAAGGCTTAGATGAGGCCGTGTGTGCTGTTTGTGACCGCGTAGTGCTAATCAGAGACATGGAACGAAAGGATGGATCCGACTGGAGATACATGGAAGTATTACGTAAAATTTTGGGGGTAGCTGGTAGTGATATTCCGCAGCTACTTTTGGAGCAATACGAAGCCCCGCCTTTGATTCCCAGCCTGGAAAATGTACTGGTTTCACCTCGTGGTATCCAGTGCTATTTGAATGACAGTGGCCACCCATGCTCATGGGTGAATGTGTGTAAAGAGTGCGAAGCTTTTATCCGTCGGCGAAAACTGCCGAAGTTTGCTATTGCTAATGGCTTTTTCGTGGGAACTTTGCCTGATCACTTGAAGGGGCTAACGATTCCTGAGCGGATGATGACCCAACTAAGCTCCACTGCAGCTACGACACGGGTGATGCGTGGTGGGCGCCATAGATGTATCCGTTCCCACTGCCTAGCGTTCGATTGCACCCCAGGGCCACCTGTTTCTCGGTTGCCACGGTCGCTTGCAGACGTCACGTCGTATCGAGTAGTCATGGTCGGTGATTTCACAGAAGGACAGATTCGCAAAGTTCGGAAGATGCATCAAATTCGGAATGGTGTTGTACGTGACGTAATGAGCTTTACAAAACGCACAACATTTTGTATGAAGATGTTATGTGGAATGACGACTTTGTAGATATTGATTGTTCGGATGAGTCAATTGAAGGCCACTTTGTGGAGCATGTAGATGATAATGAGGGAGAGCTGGATGATACTATGGACACTGAACAACAAAACATCCGAGGTCATTCGGATGCATGGCGGGTGATTTGCGAAAATGACGAAGAAAGTGTAATTGAGCGTCGCGTCGGACTGACGGAGGCTAATCCATCTCCTCCACTCACACAGGACCACCCTGCTGTTGTGGAAGTAGAAGGGTCCCCAGACGCGGAACGAGTGTTCCTGGTACGTCGTTCCGATCATATTTCTAATGATATCTCTGGAGACCTTTTCGCTAGACTATTCCCTCACTTATTCCCGTTTGGAAGAGGCCATCCTGGTGAGATTCGACGCATTCCTGTATCGGCCAAAGCATGCCTAAAGTATTATATCGAACTAAGTGGACGGCAGTTTGCCGAGGACGAGCTATTTACACTAGTGGCTTTTGATCGAATCTCAGTGCGAAACATGTTTATTCACAACGCCGTCCGGTGCAAACGTTTTCCACGAATATTTGAAGGATATGAGACTATTGGCATCGAGCAACTTGGTAATGCTCTGCTCACGAACGAAAGACGGCGCCAAGGGTGTTTGCCAAGAGCTGCAACAAGCCATCCGACTGAAAATGGCTTCTTGAAGACTGTCGAGATCGCCACGCGATCAATTTGGGGTAGCAATGCTGAGCGATCGCAGTGCAGACGAAAGGCATTTGCATGCCAGGCGCGCTTCGGCCAACCAGCGCTGTTTGTCACGCTGACGCCTAACTCAGACAACTCATTTGCTATGGCTCAATACACTGGGATTTCATCAGTTGGAACGCTTTTTGATATACTGGACGCTCGTATGCCAACCAAGGCAGAGCTTCGAGAGGCCAGTCTAGGGAATGATTGCGCTTCTACGAGGTTATTCATGAGGCACGTGGATGCATTTATTAGGATTGTGTTGGGAATTGACCCTACGACTGGCAGGCCGACGGGACATCGAGGATTATTTGGTAATGTGGAGGCATACTTTGGTATGATAGAGACGCAAGGCCGAGGATCCCTTCACATTCACTTTCTGATCTGGCTGAAGGGGTGTCCATCGAATTCAGCAGCAGTTGACAAAATTTTGCAAAGTGCGGAAGCCGACAACTTTCGTGAATCTGTTGCAGCATACACAGATAGTATTGTTAGCAATGAACTTCCTGTCGACTTGGCAAAACACTGTTGCTCAACGTGCGGTGCTTCCTTTGCTGACTTGATTGCACTTTCAATACCAGAGATGGCGCACAGAGATCCCCAGGCTGGAATATATTCTGCAAAGCGAAAACAGACGATCAAAGAACCAGAGCTTTTGCAGTGCAGCATCTGCAAAAGCAAATTTAGCTCACAACATGCTTTGCGTAGCGCTCTACTTCAAAGTCGTCCGATGCACTGGCCTCCATGGCAACGCCCACTCTCAACAGACGAAATTGTGAAGCAAGCAAAAATGAATTGGTGTGCCGAAACACAGGGCGAGAAGCATTTGACGTCATTGAAGAGCGCGAAAAATTGCTGGATAGCTTGAGCACTGAGAATGATCTGAAAATGAAAGTGGACTGAGTCCTGCTGAAGCTGCCTACTTCCTCGAGCAAGCCAATGATCTGCGAATGGGGTGGTGCAAAAGCGACGACGATCCCTTCCAGAATGACTATCTGACTCGGTTAGTGGAGATGCTGCCTCCGCTGGTATCCGATTCCCGGATGGCGAAAGAATCGATAGATTACATGGTTTCTGTGCTGGTTTTATTACTGAATCAACACTGGTGGGGTCATGCGAACAGCTGCTTTAAGCGATCTAAAGCAACAGGCAGTGCAAACCTGTGTCGATACTTGTTTCCAAGACAAAGAGTGGATCGCACACGATTCGGTTCGTCAGGCGTTGAGATGAAGAGATCACCAGGGCACGAATTCATCAATGGCTTCAATTATACAATCATGGCAACTTTTAAGTGCAACCATGATATTCAAGTACTGCTAGGAGGGCGTGAGGCAACTGACCGAATCTACTACTGCTGCAAATATGTAACGAAGTATCAGAATCACTTGGACTCCATCGTTCCTGTTGCCTTATCTGCACTTTCGAGACGGAAGAAGAAAGAAATGGAAGAAATTCCTGCGGTCCCGGATGCGCAAGATCGATTAGCAGCATCTCGCAAACGAGTAGCATCGATGGTGTATGCTCTGACTAACCGCCAAGAGGTGGCTGGCCCGCTGGCTGCGCTGTACCTGTATCGTGAATCATGCTGTTACTCGAGCACTGAGTTTGCAGTATTACCACTTGGGGATGTCGTTCGACAGCTGTGTGAGCTAGACGAGTACACTTGCTCGGTTGTCAATGAAAGAAACTCAGAAAACACGGCATCTTTCCGGGCGGTGTCATTTCTTGATGATTACATTTATCGGCCAGATACCTTGATGGAGATTAATTTGTACGAGTTTGTAATGCGCTATTATCGCCAAAAGGGGCCATGTACACCTCGCGCGAAGCTAGGATTCTTAAGTCAGCATCCACTCCATCGAAGCCACCGCCTTGCCTGCCGCTACGAGGAGGTCGTACCTATTGTACAAGGCTTTCGGTTGCCATACGTTGACGACAAGTCATCATCAGAGATCAGAAGCAAGCACGCTGTATTATCTTTGGTGTTGTTCAAACCTTTCCGATCTCTAGAAGACCTCATTGGCGTTATGGAAAACTCAGATGAGTTATGGTTGAATGCTTTTAGTGTGTGGAAAAAACTCGCAGTGAATTCGTTAAAACAATTATGAAGAATATGAACGACTATCAGCAAGCTAGTATGCAGAATAACGAATCCAGGGCTTCCGTGGCTGACAAAGACGAAACTGCAAGTGATAACGAGGGGGACGATGAGCTGTTTGGCAAAGACGACGGCTTTGACGCGAACGATGTTTGCTTGAACACCGACGAAAGCTTTCCTGATCTTTGGGAACTTGATGAAGCGAAGATTGTTGAAGCGAAGTCTTTAAACCCGTCCATCTGTCCGACGTCTGCTGTTCCTGATGGCCGAATAGCTCACATTCTAGATGCATTTTCACAATTTGACATGCTTCGAGGTGCTACGGCTGAAACCACCACCAGGTCAAGAGCTAGTACGTCGGTGGAAGGTATTCCGCCGCTTGATTATATGCGCGAATGGATAAAAGACGCTGATACAGACAATGCCATTGTTGCCCCCACTCAAGCAGCGAAAACTGAGCAAGATACTACGGTGATTGAACTGCTTAACGAAGCATTACGTGAGCCAAATATGAACTGGACGCCTCCAGCGATGGATAATTCCGGGCCGCCAACTACGATGAAGCAGTGCGCTAGTATTACTGACATTTCAAAGGCGTTTACGTTGAATGAAAGGCAGCACTACGCTGTCAAAAAATTGGAATGGCACTGCTGACTAGATGGAAAAATGCTGAGGCGTCATTTTACCTGAACAAAGAGGCAGAAAAGCGGCTACAAGCCGACCAGCTGCAAATGTTTCTAGGAGGCGAGGGTGGCACAGGCAAAAGTCGTGTGATTGGCGCCATTGAGGCTTTGTGCACAAGTTGGGGGAGGACCAGCAGCATTGTAAAGACCGCAATGACCGGGAAAGCGGCAACAGTCATCGGCGGACGAACGCTAGCTAGCGTTTTGTTGCAGCTTCAGCGGGGAAGTCAATTGAGACCGTAATGAATCTGGATGTGATCGTTGTCGATGAAGTCTCAATGATGAAAAAGTCCCAGCTCACACAGCTAGACACAGTGCTTCGGAATGCAAAAAGAATACCTAGTGTTGCGTTTGGAGGAATTCACGTAGTGCTAGTTGGAGATTTTTGCAGCTGCCTCCAGTAGGCGGGGACCCAATTTATCGTGACCCTGGACAGAAACCAAAGTGCACCGCTAATGAAATTGCAGGCTATGAGCTTTGGCGTGGGTTTCAAGACGTGATAGTGTTGGAGGAGTCAGTTCGATTTCGACTCGATCCAGAGTGGGGTAATGGCTGCCATAATGCTCGACGTGGCGTTTGGAGTCCTGAGTTTGTATCCATTATTAATTCCCGTGTCATTTCGCGAGAAGATTCGCAAGAGAATTGGATTTCAGATGATCAGGTGACGAAATTTGTGACCCCCGACAACTCCACAAGGTTGGCTATTAACAATTTGTTCACAGCGTCCGTAGCTAAAGCTTTGCCTAGTGCTGAGTACCCTGTCCGGGTGGTGGCCAATTTCAAAGGCAAATTGGCTGCACTAAGCCTTGCAGAAGTGAAAATGGTGATGCGTCTCCCCGATTCAAAGTTTGGCCGAATGCCGCCGTATTTAGACTTGATTGTGGGCATGCCAGTTCAAGTGACGCAAAACATCAGACCGCAGAAAATGGTTGCCAATGGAACACTGGGTGTATTGGAATCTATTATTTATGAGCCCGATACAACCTTTCGACTCGTGCACGATAGTGTAGCGAACATGGTGGTTAAAATCCCAAATGTTCCACCACCAGCAGTGCTAGTTCGCATTAAGCGGGGAGATTTGGCTGCACCAATGCAAGGGTCCAATGATTCTGAGTTGTTTCCGTTTTCTTTGACTCCCAAGCGTATAGTCAATGCCACATTTCACTCGCGGGAAACTCAAATGGGTTTCCTCGTGAACTTACTGTTCGCATCCAGCAGTTTCCCTTGTGTGTGCAGTCTCGTCGACCGTATACAAGGTCCAAGGCGAAACGCTGGACCGAATGGTTGTTACGGAGTGGAAGTCCTCGAATGCTATATCAAACAAGCGCCAGCAGCCGTATCTACTTGTCTCTAGAGTTACATCACGGTCTGCATTCGTGACGCTTTGTCCGATTACTCGTGAAATCATACAGTGGGCTCGCCCACCGACAGATGCTCTTGATGAAGAAGATCGACTTCTAGCTTTGAGCAATCGTACTATCCAGAAACTGATGAACTAAAAGTTGCCACAAGTTTTTGTTTTATATTATGAATGGTAATATTAGCTGGTACCCGTCTACCTGCTTCTTGCTTTACGCACCATCATCGTCTTCTTCTCCCATGAGATCAGTGGTTGCGCATGGTTTGTGCAGTCGGGCTTGGTCCAGAAGATTCTCTGGCGGTCGAACCTGGATGTTACGACGGAACCCAAATACTCCCTGAAGCCCTTTCAACGCTGCGTTTGTGCTACATGACCGTAAACGACAGCGCAACAGAACAGCAGCGTCTAGAGCAGGACACTTACGGCGTAGACCACACAATGTGGCACTGCTACGCATCTACTCCACATACTTTAAGGTGCTGACGTATCTTCGTGTGCTTCATGGACATACTCACATTGTTGATTAGTTGACTAGATGAAGTGAAGATCCTTCACGGAAGGACATACCGTCGATCTATGTAGCCCAGTAATGGACGAGTAAGCAAACTATCGATTGGATACATTCATTGTACTCATACGGTTAAGAAATGTAAGATTGGTGAGCTAAGAATTTGACGTCACGATGTGTAAATGCGCACTCAGTGCTCATCAACAGCCCTTGCTAAACCGTCAGCACCCGCGAACGGTTAAAGAAAAATTGATGGTACCGATTGAGATGTCTGCGGAGCGCGTCCGGGTCGGTGCCTCTGAAGGGGCAGTTCCAGACAAAGCAGAACACGTCGTCGACATCGCTCGTATCGTTGACAAAGGCAACCATTATCGGCTGAGGAAATTGTGGGCGCAGATACAGTGGGGTATCGACGTATCCGAGCAGCCCGACGTGGTTGTCGTTACCACCTGCACTAGCGAAAGCAAAGTCGCCTCTCGACAGCAGCACGTCGCCTCTGTTCAGCTCGATAATTTGCTGCTCCGAGCGAAGTGCAACGTGGTTATTCCATCCGTACCCATAAATGTAAGTACGGTCTTGCGCGGCCACGAAAATGCATCCTGGAACAGAGCTCACGTTCCCAGAATCAACCCTCGCGGTCGCGAACTCGCGGCGAACGGGTTGGTCTTCGGCACCGCGAGTCGTCCTAAGGATCCGCCACTCCTTCACCGAGGCCATAGCGAAGAACGAGCGGTAGTGACGCTCGAAATACTCCGACAGAGGTTCCGACTCATTGTCAGGAACGCGAGCACGTAGGCGATGCTCATCGTGCAGCACTCCATCCCAGGTGTCATGAATCCACAAAACTTCGCCGTCTTCGGCCATCGCGCGTATTGTGTCGGTCATTTCAACGGGGACGGCGTGGTATAGGACGAGGTATCCTCGAGTCTTGAGGCGTTGTCTGGCGAACATGGGGTCTTGCGAAGGCGTCAAAATGAAAAGTAAGTCCCCTGCATAGAATGCCAGCGCGGCCCGAAGGGAGGGCTTACCCAGTGCAATTAGGCTCGAAGTGAGGATAGACTGTTGCATACACAGTATGCACAGTAGGAATCGAAGTCTGCGTACATTCTTGGTGGCACTGCCACCTTTAAACAACTGCATATTGGCGTTACCTTGAAGCGCGGCTTTGAAGTCCCTGTGGCGATGCTTAGTTGAAGTAAGATCTGGTGCCTACAGTGGCGGTGCTTAAATAATAAGTGTTGGAGTACGTGTGGACCATAGTGATGATGTCACTACTCGTACCTGCCAAAGAAATCTGCTACGGTCAGAAGTGTAGATAGATGCGCAGGAACAAAAGAGATAGGTCTCGAAAAGCATGATTTTGTGTCGCTGTCTACATTAATCACAAATCTACATACCAGCACCTATTGCACATTTATTCGAAAATCGGAAATGATCAACCAGAAGATAATGTTCTCTACACATCATCTTAACTTCAGCTAGTATTCGGCCTAAATTGGAGGAGCATATGTCTGTAAATCCTGTATTCGGCACACCATCCTGATCAAAAGTATGCACAACCAACGCCTCAACTTGACCAGCAACCTGACGTCAGTTAGACGTCCTGGCTCAGAGCGATGCTCTGGTTGAAGTTGAAGTGGCATGTTTCCTTTTCAAAAGGTATTCGGGACTTGCGCAGCTCGGCTCTGGTTAATGAACTTATCAACCAATCAATTAGACATCCGACAGCTAAGTAGGGCTGAGCCTTTTGGTTACATTATTGGTGCATATTGGCGTATATTGTATGTAGTATGTATGAACCCTCTGCAAGCTCACTTTTAAATTCACCTATGCCTGGAAAGCTCAAGCGCGTTGGCAGGTCGGCCAAAGCGACAGCTATGGCCGACACGACCGAGGTGGATGCCGCAAGACCTGCCAATGTTGCATCTACGTGTACACGTACGCGTACACGCACACCGACACCAACATCGACGCATACGACGATGCCAACGCCCCCGCCCCCACCAACACCGACGGAGACGGCGATGTCGATGCCCCCGTCGACGCCTTTGTCAACTCCACCGACGTATACGGCAAACGCGATCGATGAACCGCACGGGAGATCGACTTCGCTCCAAGACAAAGCCCATACCAGCGCCTACAGCAGCTTTTAGCAGCTCGATCAAGTGGCACGTCTCGACGGATCGTCACGTCCGTTCAAGGTGCGTGAGTTTGGATAGCTGTGTATGTTGCACATTCTAACAGTGAATTTGATTAGACCTACAAGAGCTAATCCAGAGGAAAGTATCGCTCCAAAGCGTCGAGCTGAGAATGAAGCTACTGTGGGTCTCTGACCACATGTACAGGAGTCCAGGCTTGTTCGCTTGCACTTCACTGATGCTACGTCCCCGGAAACGCTACAAACTCTACTTACCGTAAGGAACGAAATGCATGAACATTACTAGTACTCTAACAATGAACTTAATATGTAGGTGTTTCGAGACCAGTACGATCAAAACAAGGAAGAAGTCGATACCGTCCTCTTCACAGCCACGATTTGGAATATGGAGTCCACAGATACAGCGCTGCCTCCACCTGGAACCATTGTTGTCATCTCCCACTTTTCAAGCATGAAGCTTTTTCGTGAGAAGCAGTGCCAAGCAACCACAAAGCTAAGGGACATTTCGTGGGAAGAAGCAGTCAACGCCGCTGCTTGAGTTTTCCTCTGTTGTAGCATTTCTAGCTCTCATTTGCACTATCTAATATTTCTTTTAAAATGGTAACATTCATTTGCTACAAACGAGATTTTGGCTACATGGGATCGAAGCCGTTCATATTTTTCTAGTGTACTTCTAGTAAAACCATGACTAAAGGGTTAACTGTGGACTTACACACTTTATACGCTTCCTTCCCGTTGTAAATTTTCCCTATCACCGCCACCGAGGTGACACTTACGTTTCGTGACCTGATGTTACATATACATAATTTTCATCTGAATTAGCATAATATGATATTACCGTGGCATAGATTGTAGATAAATAATACATACTCTGCGAGTCTGTCTCCACCAGAGGACTTAAGAACATCAAGAAGGCAAGTCATGACGGGAAGATAGATTCATTGTGGGATCACACTTTTCAAATGCTCGCGGTGAAAGAGCAGTTGCAGAAAAGCGAGGCTAGTCTTGCTCAATTTTGATCCGCCGTGGCTGGACAAAGACAATAGCAAACGGGCAGTTAAAAATGTAAATACTGATGCATACTATTGCTGTGGGAATTTGCTGAATCATAAACTCTCTATCTGAAGGCTTCGCACCAACAGACCGCGTCAACCAAGACGAAAGCAGCTCTTCTGATGAAGGACCCGTCATCCCCACTTGCGGAAATGCACAGCTGCGCTTAAGGCAGGGAAGTTAACGCAGACACCTCGGCGACAGCTTGATATCACGAGAAAAACCACTCAATCGGGCAAATTATCTCCCGCATCTACGACAACGATGGACATGCAAATTCAGCAGGTAGGTTGAGCAGCATCTTATGTATATTTCAGCGTGGATAATTAACATTGATTATTTTATTTGGTTGGTCTAGCACTGCAACACCCCTCCAAAACTCACCACAGAAAAGGTATCCGAAACGTCTCTCAGGAAATCCAAGGTTCGATGTCTGTCGCTCGCATCCCGAAGTTCTCGGGGACGGACTGATCATCTGACAGCCCGTTTTCGTTTAATTACGAGTTTGCTCTTATCTAATGCAGGTTTTGCACATGAAACATTGCCTTCATTGTGGTCGATATCGTTTTAGCCAGAGGTGTTGTCTCTAATCGATTTTAGTATAATATAACCGCTTAAATGTGAATCAGCAACATTTAGGATTGCGCGACTTCATATATATAGACGTCCAACAGCCGTTTACAACTGACTCAACTTCCGTGCTGCCGCTCGATTTCACTGCTGGATTTTTATCCTTGTTGGTGCAAAATTATTCTTCACCTCTGTGTAACTTTCAGTACATCAATCACTTTGGTGTCCACAAAATTTCCTGATACTGACAGCACCTGACAATCAACAAAAATTTATAAAAGACGCTCACAACCAAATCCGCTAGAGATGCAAAACATATCAGCGCTTGAAAGCCGACAACGGCTCGTTGAAGTAGAGAATCAGGCTTTCAAAGATGTATTGGCCGCGTACGAGAACCTTTGCCAGATACGACAGACACACGATGCTAGTAGTCTTGTCGTCCAAGCAGCAGTGTCGCGCTTGCGAGGGAGATTTGATAGGCTTTACCAGGCCCGCCAACACGCAAGTCAGACATCATTTGTGATGATGTGTTTGACAAAATGCTTGCCGAGGAAAGAAGTAGTCGTTGAGAAGCACAGGATGATCGATTTGCCGCGTTCTGGCAGCGTAGAGAACACCATCAACCGACGTGGCCATCAACAGCTCTTGTACGGCGGTTGGTTGTTCCTCGTACGCCAAACCAAGAACATGAAGCAGCAACAAGCATAAGTACTCAGGAAAGCGACGGCGTGGAGGACGCTGAAATTATTGACCTACGAGGCAATGATCAATCGGAAGATGACTAGCGACAAGGATAATGGAGCTGCACCTAAATGGAGCTAAACGTACAAGGAGTGCATAGAATAGGTGGCCATCTAAAGGAGTGACATGTTGCTTTGCGATCGTTTGCATTTAGACTACTATTGTCTTGTTAATAATACTTATATCAGCGTCTAATGCAAATGCCGATTTTGCTCTATGAAGAAGACCAGTGCAAAGTTTGCTTAGAACCTCGCCTCGTTAGTGTGGTATGACGAGGATCAGTTTGCAAAGAACCCCGCCTCACTACTGTGATATGGTGTGATGAGCAACTTGAACTTCGGAGTGCAGGCTGGAAGACCACCTCATTCCAGAATTGCGGCGCCAAGGTAAGGAAGCGCTATCGTGCGAGCAAGTCTGTTGAGTCAAATTGGCTAACGTTCCGCGCTATGTTAGATGACGAAACCGCAGGGGACCACCAACTACAATGGTGCTGAGCAAGAACGGTTGCTTGCAGTTGTTGCGGAAAGCTTGCCTCGAGAGAAAGCCGAGTGGGAACAAGTCGCAGCAGTATACAATAGCAGCAAGGACTCGAAGTGGCTCGACCGCACTAGTGTCAGCCTGAAGAGGAAGTTCACGCGGCTTTATTCGACGGCTCGGAAGAGGAAGGAGTCCGCTGTGACTTGTAGGGAGAAGACGGCATTGGTGCTACGACACAAGATAATGCGCCGCTCCAACGCGGTGCAATCGCAAGTCGATATTGAAGCTGCAAGTGGTGCACAAGATACGCCGCTACCGCAAGATGTCGACTTGACTGTTCTCCGTGGTGACCAAGACAGGAGTGGCGTAGATTCTCTCAATGCAACGAGCGGTGATGACGAAGACTGTAGTGCTGCATTTACAGGTTCAAGGAAGAGTCCAGCATCCCAGCATGACTGCGATGTTCATGCTGACGGTAACTCGAGCATGGCAAGCCGTGAAGACTTGTCGGTGGAGCGTGCTGAAGGTCGGCTTCATACTCACTGCGATGCTATACAACTATTCTTGTGGTTCCAGCGCCGGGACCAGAACCAAATGAAGCACTGGTGCGCTGATCATGAGCGAGCGCAGCTTGAGGAGAAGAAACGTCAAGATCAACATGAGCTTGATGCTCGCAATGCTCAGCAGAGGCACAAGGAGATTCTAGATTGCTTGAATTCACTTAGACGAGAGTTAGTTGTGGAACGTTGTGGTCAGGTCGAATGTAGTGCACACGCACATAAATAATGAAAAAATGTGGTTCTCTTGCTAATATGGCGTGCATAATAAATTTCCAGTGAAAACAGAATAAAAATCCAGCGGAAAATAATGCATCTATGGGGTGAAGATACTGCCGCGTCAAAATCAGATGCTGGTTTCCCTTTAAAAGGAAAACAGGACACAGTTGCACTGTCAGCTACTCGTCGATCGCATCCAGCATTGCATGCACTAAACTTTCATTTCACTATTTTCGTTGTTTATTGCAAGAGCCTGCTGCACAGGTACAAAATAGGTGATGTGTTGCTGTTTAAGATTGACGCTGTTGTTGCTATGCAGCTATAGAATGTCTGGACGTGGTAAAGGCGTGAAATCCATTGGCAAAGGCGGATCGAAGCGTCATCGCTTCATACTGCGCGACAGCATTCAGGGTATCGGCCGAAGCTCCATTCGCCGGCTGGCTCGTCGTGCCGGAGTTATCCGTATGTCAGCGCTGGTGTACCAGGAAACAAGATCTGCACTTAAGGTCTTCGTTCAGAGCTTAGTGCAAGATGCTGTGGTGTACGCGGAGCACGCAAACCGCAAAACCATATCAACCATGGACGTAATTTACGCTCTTAAACGACAGGGTCGGGTTCTTTACGGGTTCGGACACTAAGCTCAAGTATTCAGTTAATGCTAGCGAATACACAACTCAATTAGTGAAGCTGAAAGCTACGTCAAATTAATGCTTAGCTTGGCCGTACAACACACACTTCTCTTCGTCTTTCTGATCTGTCAACTTGGATCGCCAAATTTGCTGCTCTTCATCTCTCCTTCATCAAGACCCGTCGATCGGGGAATTCTCAGATGTCAAAGCACCGCTAACGATCTCATTCATCACTATCACTGCTCTCTCTTGACTCTCCCGTCACACGAAACGGGGTTAATTGCGAGCAAACTCGGCAGAAGTCCGAGGAAGCTTTAAAAAAGGATGAGATTCGAGTAACAGGATTGCGAATAGGATAGATTTTGAGTATCAATAATGTCTACCTACGTATATTTGCCGCCCAACTCCACAACGAAGAGATAACTATTAAAGAGGCACTTTGAGGCCTTAGAGAGGCTCCTTGACAACCGGGGCGCAGCGGAGGCCTGTCAGGGGACGGCACGTAGGTCTAAGTAATAGATTCTATCTAATCCGCGCGAAGCGAATTGGGTGGTGCAAACGCCGCGCGACTTAGGAGCGTATCGATCACAATGGGGTCACCGGTTGATCAATAATGCATTGTCAAGGAAAACCTTGCTCGAATTTTAGCCTGTCTACTCGAATTTCGGCCGTTTTTACTCTTTACTCGCAAATTGACCGATCTTGCGCTTTATTAAGCCGCACCCCGTCTTACCCGATGTGATACCAAACCACTCTATCTACCAGCAGGAGAATCATACCTTCATCGCCGTAGACAAACACCATCGCAGGGCGGACCACCAGCAGCGGTTTGAGGAAGTACAACCACAGGCGCTGACTCAGCAGTAGCAGCACCATCATGCAGTCCGTGCTCAGATACGCTCCAGATCAAGCTCTGAATCGGCGAGACAAGCCAAGCGTCAACGTGCAGAACTGCCAGCTCCACTGTGCCTAACCTCGTTACGTGAAGGATCAAGTGATAACTAACAATACGAGGACTCTGGTATCACTTTCAATGGGCCGAGAGTGATGAACAGGCTGCATCCACTCTGTCATCCATCACGTCACATGCGAGCCTGTATTCTTCTTCCCGTCCAGCTATATCCGTCGCCGAATTTTCCACGACAGGACTTCTTGCATGGTGCTTTTCAAGCGGTGCAGCTACTAATAACGCGGAAGCACGGGCCCGATTTCGAAGGACCTGTGCTGCTTCCATTTAGGCGAGATGAAGTGTGGAGTAACGGTGTCTTTGCGGTGAAACAATCAAGTCCGTGTCGAAAGCATTGTTTAGCACGCTGCCAGCACAAACTAAAACTGAATTTACTGTTAGCTGTTATAAACATATTATGTGACAGATTTCATCGCAACGCACATCCGTGCTCTCTTTGATTCACCTTTATACGGCCCCGACACACTAGATCTACATGCCGTCTCCGACATTGACCTCCTATTTATTTTACCATCTTCAGCGGATATAGGTTCTCGTAGAGTATACGATTTCGGATTTACTCTTAATTATTAGTACACTGTACTATTAAACTCCTCGAACTACGACTCCCCCGGGACCCACTGGCCCGGGTAGCCAATCAAGCTAAACTACACTACCGGTACCGGTACCAAACCGGTACAGATATGGGCCGCTGGTAAGTACCGGTAGTTACCAATACGATATTGCTCTAGCGCAGCGAGAACGCTTGTTGCTCTATACGTCCATCCTAGTTTGTTTGTGCCTGCCAACCCGCCAATATTCTCACATATCCACGAGGGCAGACCGCCTGATGCCGAAAAAGCAAAGTACATATTACCGGTACCAATAAATTCTATCCCAGTATTTGCGTAGCCCTAGTCTCAGCATATTGTCATGGACTATGTAAAAATTAGTAGAATATTGAAACTACTTTTTATTTGGATGTAATATTTTAACTATCTTGGATGCATTTCTCACGTCATTCAGCTGACAGTGAAAGATCTGGTCTCTCGTCTGCCGTGGCTCAAGCGTCTGGAGGAAAATTGTCGCAAGCTTGTCAAGTTCTTCAAGAGGCACCAGCAGGTTTGGGCAGAACTGCGTCGACTCCAACAGCTGGAAGGCAAGAACGCATTGGTGTTACCTGCGGGTACGCGCTGGGGAACTATCAAAAAAGTGTTTCACGCCACTTTTGGCGTCGGAAGAAATTCTGCATGGTTTTGCTAGCGATAGAGGTTTCCTCAAGGCTAAAACAAGGAAGCAGAAGAAGGCTGAGAGGCGTATGCCTTTCGATGTCCTGAGGAGCCGAGACTTTGTGCCCCCAGCTGGAGAAGGCGATTTCCTTCTCCGTGTATTGTCCAAATTTCAGAAGGTTTTCGAGCGGAACACATGCCCCATCTCAGAGGTCTGCAATATGTTTCAAGGGCTATCGATTACGTACATGGCAATGACGGTGTCGGATCTTGGCATAATCACGTCGGTGCTGGAGCGGCGATTCGACGTTGTGTGCGAATGCGCTCATGGTATTACCTACCTGCTAGACCCCGGATATCTTGGGAAGGATATGTGTTCTAGCACTCGAGAAGGATGAGAAGCAGTGGCCGACTGCATTGCCAAGTGGGGCTTACGCCATTACTGTCGAGCAAACCCCGCGAATTCCATCTTGACCTCATTCCCTCCATCATGAATGCATCTAGCTGGGGTGGGTAGCGAACGAACCAATAACAATCCGTCAGGTATGCTGTTTCTGCACTGGTGGCATCGAGGGCAGGTAGAATTTCCGCTAAGCGGGTAGCCGTGTCGATGATCGTCAGCGCCCTGAAGTTTTTATTCCCGTACGGAACGATGGAATCGACAGCAATCTCATACCATGGCCACACCACCGTTTTAGGTGGTAGCAGTCCATAACGAGTGGTAGGATGCTTGGCCTTCAGGCAGGTAACACATCTATCGCCGAATTTTCGGATGTCTGCTTCCATGCTACTCCAGTGAAACACTTGCGCGATTATATTCTTCATCGTGGTAGCACCAGGGTGAATGAGGAGGTCGTGGTAGGTCTGCACGAGTTGTTACTGTAGCTGTTTGGGGACTTACACCTTCTTCGTAACGGAGTGCACCTTCACCACCGTGCCTGCAATTTCTTGTGCTTCAGTCTCCACAAGTGTCGAGTGATTAACTTGGCGAGCGGCAATAACTCGCATGTCCACAAGACAGGAATCAGTCACCGCTCAGCAATTGCCACAATTGTCAGAGGCGGTGCTTTCTCTTCCAGTTCGGAACGATCTCCATCTGCAATCGGCAAACGGAAAAGAGCGTCGGCCACTACGCTGTTGCTGCCAGGGATGCAGTGGAAGATTGGGCCAACCTCTTCAATCTCCAAACGCCACCGCATCATGTAGATGTCGTGGAACGTCGAATAGGTCAGATTAAGGTGATCCGTGTGCAGGTGCCGTTCTTGACCCAGGAGCATGCTGCGAAATTCTCTTAGCAACAGCAAAATGCTTAGCGGCTCCAGTCGATTAGCAGGGTAGGCAGTCTGTGCATGGTTGCACTAACCTCGGCGATCACATCAAACACCACCCCAAAGGCCCGGTTAAGGCATTCCAGGCTGAGTTGAAGCGCTACTGCAGGGTTAAATCCATCGACAAGTTCAGAACCAGCAAACTCCATGCCGACTGCCACACCGAGCTCAACAAGCAGTTCTCTCTGCAACGCTCCCTGACAAACAAACAGTATTAATTAAACCCCGTTCAGTTTCTTATTTCTCCTTACGATTTAGGTCCAAATTATGTTCGTGGCTACATGTACTCCGCTCTCGTGACGGATCTACTTGACTAGTACCATGAAATTTCGCTAGGCTTAGTTGCTTATCTCTATGTAAACGTAGCGCAAGCTCCAGTCTTCGCAAGTAGTTAGTATCTCCATTGTCAGCGTTGAAAACAGGTGCGAAGCATTGCTACAGTAGCGAGTTCTCCCTACGTTACAAATTGCATGCAGTTAAAACTGGTTTCGCTGTGAACGGGACCAGCGTTAACGCGGAGTAGAAAGCATTTCGTAACAAAACAAAATGAAGGCAGGCTTCCAGAATCAACTAACACCCAAGTCGCTACCAGTCTTGAATGTGGATTGCACTCAATGTTCTGTCATTCATGAGTGATGCATGAAGACCTTCCATGCTGCCGCGGCCTCTGTACAGCCTCATTATCCAAAATCCTCTCCGGTGCACAGAAGCCTTTACCCAGCTCCATCACTCCGCTTCCCTGCCATGAAGACATTCCAGCTCGCGATCGTGCTTCTCGTCACTACTGTGCTCGACACATCCAACGCTGTCGGATTCGACTGGCGCCCGGATATCCCCACCAATGCTGCCGTCCACCCTCCCGTCATGCGGCGAATGCAAACTACCACCGAGGAGGCATCAAGCGCGGCTTCTGCGTCCGAAGGCTCGACAGCTGCAAGCTCGGCGGCTACGGCGAGTTCGGCTCCAGAAACGGAAGCGCCCACGACGATCATGGTGTTGTTGCCGGACATCCTGGCCCCCAGCTACTCTGGTTCTGGAAGCACCATGTACTTGGCTGGTTCTGTCGGTGATGACGACACGCACAAGTCGGCTGGGTCGAGCTCAGCTACCGACGAAACTTCTGCGGCGCTGTCGGCTCGCAACTTCGGATTGGTGACGGTGGCGACGGCGTCTACGATCCTGCTTGCGAGCGTGCTCGTGTTTTAAGGTGCTGTCTTTGAAAAGACTGACACAAGGCGTAAGTAGCAAACAACTAGAGTCAAGTGAGCAGAAAGCAATGTGCTTTGTACACGTACCAATCAATACCAAGTTTGTGACGCCAAATACGTCTACTATTGGTTAATGTCGATGCATCTCCGACTAGAGACTGTTGACCTCCCCACGATATTCACTTTGTAGCCCTTGAACAACGGAGGTAGAGCATTCTCCAACTGAAAGTAAACACGAAGGTTAGCAAGCTATCAAAACCCAGGTATATCGCCTCAAACATACCTCTGCTTTCAGCTTCTTCGTCGTGCTCACGAGCGAGCTGATCTGAGGCTGAATGTTGCTTGTTGCATCGATAAGGTCCACGTTCTTGTCCTCCAGCACATGAATTTCGCGACTGCACTTGTCCATGTGCTTGGTCAGCATCTCCAGACTCGCTACGTGTCTGTCCAGGTATCTTTCTGAGGTCTTAATGAGAACCAATTGCTGCAGGCGCTTGTGTGTCAGTGATGCTACCGCTTCATCAACTGCAGTTTGAAACTCTTCAATTTTCTCGGTGCTTTGCTGCTCCAGAAGCGCTGGGAGAACACGATCAGAATAATTAAAACAGTTAATAGCTCAAGCAATGGACTTACGAGACGATCCTTGAAACTGATTGGCGAACGCCACCGAATCACTTGCAGACAACTCCAGTAGTCGTTGGCGAAGGAAAGCTCGCAGTTCCAGCAAGTCATTCAAAACACGAGCACGAAAGTCGCTATCATCAAGTAGGCCGACGCGAGTAGCTGGAACCTCGTCGGCGATTCCAGCAGCAGGAATTTCACTGTGAAGTTCAGCGTCTAAATCATCCACGGATTCCACCACATCCGAAGTCGTGATATCCCAATCAATTTCTACAGGCGCGTCATCCTCTGCTACGCCAGTGGATTCTACTGTTTCGATTCCCCAATCAATGCCACCGTCATTGTCCGTCGGGGCGCTCTCCTCCAGCGAAATATCCCAACTAATCTCGGCTGCTTCCGCCTCGAAATTCAGTGTTTCTCCTGTTTCCAGAACCTCGTCGCTTGCATTGCGCAGCTCGTCGATAGCATCGAAAAATGTATGTGGTGCCACAATAAGCTCAAACGGCTCGTCCACTGAGACCTCTGGAGCTTCGTTGCCTGTTGCCTCCTTTTGCTCTTCTTCTTTTGCTTTCTCTCCTTCTTGGATGAAGTCGAGGATGTGCTCGATATCGGAGCTACAACTGGAACTTCACAGTCATGCAAATAGGTCTGAAGAGCCTGGTGATACTCGATGGCACTAGCGATGCCTTCGCTGCAGATTGCTTTCGCCACACCATCAAATAGAGAGGGAAGTTCGCGAGGCAAACGTTGTAGTTCTTCCCGAAAGTTTTCTCCCTGCCCACAGTATCATTAATGAATAGTGTCCATGATGACAACCAATAAAAGTCTACAATACCTCGATACCCATGTCCGCACACGAGGTCTCCAATTTGCACTTGTATTCCGCAATGCTCTTCGTCAGATCCTAACAGCAGCAGCAAACATCAGCACTAGATAGTAATCCCTCAATGACAGCTCCTTCGTACCGCCATCTTGCGGTTGTTGTCCGCGACCTGCTTTTCGTTCTGCTGAATGGATTTCTTCAGGAACGGACTAGACTCCACCACCACCACAACTTTAGTAAGCATATAGTCTTTCATATCTACCATCTTAATACCCTCGTACATTTCAAAGGCAGTATTCTGCGCGATGATGCGTGCTCCTTCGGCTGCGAACACGTTGTTCTTCTCATATTGGCGGACTAATGCGCCCCACCGCTTGATCACAGGCGACGTGTACTACAACAGCCATATAAAAATCAGTCAATCTACCAAGTTCCAGTAGCCAATATCCACTCAATCATCACCTGGCCAAAGAAATTCTTGCTGGCTCCTTCGTCCGACTCGGTCAGACTCTGGTAGATGAACTTGCAGTCGAAGTAGCTGAGCTCCTCGTGGCTCGGCTTCTTGGCACGGAACTTGGTGAGCTTCTCGCTGGCCAACGGCAGCTCCGTGTACAGTGCGGCCACGGCATCGCGGATCTGCTTGTGCTGCTCGAGCCACTTCTGCGGCACGATACGGCGGTCCACCAACGCCTCTGTAGAGCAAAAGAGCGGGGAATATGTTAGGAGATAGTGTATAGCAGGTAGACAGGAGCGGATCAGGCCGTGGACGCACCCAGGAGCTGCTTGTACTGGATGTCGATCGGCACCTTGCGCTTGTCCGCCATGACGATATTTTTGGGGAAATTTTGTGAAATGGAGAATTTTGGGTTGAAATATGACAATAAGAGTGGCCAATAGCTGACGTTGGTTGAAGGCAACTTCAACTTATGTGCTTGTGCATCTTACCAACCGCATATAGCGCATGCATTTACTTTTTCTTTTGCAGAACGACATATCAATCCTATCAGTAGAGAATTTGCTAGGTGTTGTGGTACCTGATGATGACAGAAGTCGCCGAGGAAGGCGATCAGACCCCCAGCAACGACGCAGCTCCATCGCCCAATGCTAGCAAGTTGTCTCGACTTCGGACTCGATTGGGGAAATTTGGCAATCATGAGGTCTCGTACAAGTCCTGCGCTGCTCTCTTTCTGTGCGTCGCCATGTGCGTCGCCATGATCCCATTCAAAGAATACTATCTCGGCAGCTACGTCACCAAGCCTTTCGACGAGGTGCGCTACGACGTTGTGGCTCGCAAGCTCAGCAATCTTGGGGTTGTCACCAGCGGTGTCCACTACTTTGACACGTTTGATCGCACGGATCTACCGATAATTGACAGCAAGACTGGCGTCCATTTCGACCGCGATAGTACCAAGAACCTGTCGTTCACCGACTTCCTCGCTCGCGCCAACGTTCGCCGTGCTACTTTACTCAGTGTACTACCAAGCAACGTATTGACTCTCCCAGTGAACACAATGGTTGACATGCACGCACCGCTCTGTGGACTACCGTCGTCAAACTGGGAGGCACCAGCTCAACAGCTCTTTGGCAACTGGTTCCCAGTGATTCGGCACGAGTTTTGTCGCGACTTCTACGCCAAATTCCCTCGAGCCCGCTTCTTCAATCAGTCCATCGCACCGATCGACACGAACCTCGTCAGCATTGGAAAAGTGACGCTCGGCCTCATTGCAGTCGTCAACATGTCCGAGGTGTACCTTCGCCAGTTCACCGATTCGCTTGTTATCCGCAAGATCATGAGAAACGTTCAAGAAGGGTTCTTGGACTTGGAGATTCCAGAGTACACGGATGCGGTCGCAGATGCCATTGTGAAGCAGTACAAGAACGGCATTACCCTTTCGAACGTCGTGAAGTTGTTGCCTGCGTCAATCGACAGCGATCATGTCGCTCTAGTTGATGTCCTGGGCATCAGTGCGATACTCCAGTATTATCTCGATCCGCAGCAGTTGACAATGGGTGTTAACGTGAATAGTGAGTCGGCCATTCTCGCCGAGGTGACGCACGCGTCTGCATCCTACGTGACGTCCGATTTCCTGATCAACGCTGTGGGCATGCACTACATATCGACGGTTCATTTGGCGCCGTATTGGGCCTGTGCTCTCCAGCACACTACAATGGCGAAAGGAATTACGGTCGCAGATGTTGATGGAGCGGCAGTCAAGCAGTGTGGAAGCGATCTAGTGGATACCTTGCCAGTATTCATCGTCAACTTAATGTATCTGTTCCAGTCCAAGCAGCGTGACTACACCAAAATCGACAATACAACCACGTTCTCCCTTGGCCGCCGGCGTGAATCGGACGCCGATTACGTGTCACTCTCGATTCCGGAGACGTTTGAAGGTTCGAGTCTGCTGTCCATGGACGGCTCGGCTTGGACAAAGAAAACAGCAATCCGTATTCCCAGTCGACACCGTACGGGTATTTATTCACCTCCGACTGCAGGGGTCAAGTGGACAAGGCCTTGCAGCAAAGTGGACGCAACTTGCAAAAGTACCAAGCGTACATCGGCGACGGTCTTGGCGGCTGCGACTTCCGCGACTCGCAAGAAACGACTCCGCAGACACTATGTCGACTATTCATGACAACAGATGAGGTACAATTTCGCTCTCTCGATGGCACACTCGTCATTGCCGTCCTGCGCTTCATTGCTGACGGAAGGAGCGAGTGCCGACACCAGAGCGCTTGAACAGGAAAGCTTGCGGCAGATCGAGTGGTTCATGATCGACACAACCTTCGTGCAACGTCGACTACAAATTCAAGACAACACGAGCCGGCAAATTCGCACGTTCCTACTGCTGCTCAACCTGCTTGGTGCCATTTTCTACTCGTCCCATTACATTTTGATTCTGCGGAATGTATGGACATTTATCAGCAACAGTGTCTATCGTCCGGCAAAAATGCTGTCTCGATACGGCAGCGCTTCCGTTCAAAAGTACTCGGCTGATCCACCCGCTCGTCTCAAAATCGTCGAATTGCTGCAGTGCGACCCTGCCGATGGCGCGCTTGCCCACCCGGGAACCATGGCGCTGCTCTACCTTGGAGCAGTCGGTGCACTCAGCAACATATTTTCCCTCAAGTGCACAGCGGAGTTGTCGAATGTCGACGGCAACGTCGTCGTCTACTGCGAACCTTCAATCCCGTTGTCCAGCCTGACGCTTGCCTTCACGTCGCTTAGCAGCAGCTATTGGATTATCCGTGTATCACTGCAGACGCGGTCGCTAAGAACGCGGTTGGCTCATGCTGCCCGCAGTGACTTGGCACGCTTCTGGTTGCTCAACTTCACCACCGTATTGGTGATCCACTTTTTCTGCAAGGGGCTCGGTGACCTCATTTTCCGGAACACCGAGCTGCGCTTTGACCCTCATCTGTACGCGATCTTCGGCAGCTTTGTGGTGACTTTGATCATGTCGTCAGGGTCCGTGTTCATCCAGGCAGCAGCTTTGGCAGCAGTACGAGGCCCTCGACGACGTGGACTTGGATTTTTACTGCACCGGACAGGCCCCGCACCATGGCGACAGGAGATGGCTCGAGTCATCAGCGACCGAAAGTTCACAGCCAAGTGGAGCTCCAACGAGCTGGACTCGGTTCTCAACCATTGCGCCACACCGCTGATTGCTCGGCAGCTGGAGCTGTCTCGACGGCGACGAGTGTGGAATCAAAGTCACAGCCACCTCATCTTGGATACGAATGTTGCAGACAAGGACACTTCGATCCATATTAACGAGTTTGTCAGCTTGCACTGTGCAGCGGGAGCTCACTCACATTTGCGGTGGGTAAGGTGGGGCGCTGACGGCAACGTCAACTTCGTTGATGGTCCACGTAGCTCTCCACGAGTGCATTGCGAGGAGAGACCTGAAGAGCCCGCCGTCATGAGCTTCCATTTCCAGACTAGCAAGCGACGAGAGTCGTTGTAAAGTCACCCAAGCAAGACTTGAAGTGGTGCCATATTCACATCATTTTCATGTTTATCTTTTGTTTGATAACATTCTATTATGATTGGCTCATTCTGATCTGATTTTTCCAAACCGAACTGAAGTCACCTGCCAAATTGTAAAATTGCACGTGGGTAAAACGACAAGGCACGTCGCCGCTGTGCTGCCGGACGCGCGCCAAGATGCAGCACATATTCCCGCAGGCGGCGCACGACGTGTTCCGCAGCGTGCCGCTGGTGTACCCACGCGAGATTGACCGCGCCTGCGAGACGATTCGCGACGCAACAGACGGCTTGGGCGTGGACGAGAAGGTGCTCGTGGACGTGCTGAGCTCGCTGACAGTGAGCGAGCGATCGCTGGTTATCTACCGCTACAAAGACCTGTACAGGGAGGAGCTGAAGGACACGCTCGGCCGGGACACCGTCGGAGACTTCCGTTTCTTGTTGCTGCTGCTGACTATGCCGCTGCCCGAGGTGGAGGCCTTCCTGCTGAATGTGGCGACGGTAGACCGTGGCACCAAGGAGAGACTCTTGTATCCGGTAGGTATAGGCCGAATGTGTCTGCCAGACTGCGATTTTGGCACTGACAGATAATGCTGCTGCTGCAGATCCTGCTGGGCCGCACCAACGAAGAGATCTCGATCATCAAGTCGACGTACTACTACATCTTCAACAAGGACCTGGTGTGGCTCATGCGCTCGGAGCTGAGCGGCGACTTCCGCAAGGTCATCCTCATGGCGCTTGACGTACGTTGTCGCTTGTCTGGCACAGCGCCCATGACATCGTGCTCACCTCGTTGTACGTGTGTTCTTGATTGCATCGTGCTGCAGAAACTGCAAGTCAACTACGACCCCAAGATCCACACATACGAGCGGGCGAAGGCGGACGCCGCACAGCTCTACGAAGCCGGCGAGAACCGCTGGGGCACGGACGAGACCACCTTCATCCGGATCTTGTTCTCGAGTCCGCGCGAGCACCTTGTGCTGGTGAACGACATTTACAAGAAGAAGTACGTGAGCGACCTGGAGGCGGCTGTGCGCTGCGAGTTCAGCGGCTACGCGGCCGAGTCGCTGGTCTTCTACGGTGCGTCGCCTAGTATCTCGTCGGACAGCCTTGCTGTGTTTGCCGATTCTCACTTGATTTCACTTCGTTTTCTTTTGCTTGCGGTGGGTGCAGTCCGCTTGGCGCTGGAGCCGAACGTGGCGATCGCCAAGCTGCTGGAGCGCACGATGAAGGGTCTGGGCACGGACGAGAAGGGGCTGAGCGCCGCGGCCGTCCGGTACCACCGCTGGCTCAAGCCGCAGGTCCAGCAGACGTACGAGCAGCTCTACGGGCGCTCGCTCGAGGAGCGCATCCGCACCGACACGGACGCCAACTACGGCGACCTGCTGGTCACGCTGCTCGACATCCCGCCAGAGGAGGAGCCCGAAGCAGTAACAGCGGCAGCAGCAGCAGCAACGACGCAGCCAAAGGCTTCTCCATAGAATTTTTCACCCGCACCTACTTTTTGGTAATACTGTACACAAGCTAGTTCGCACCCACAGCCACGCAGTTACTTGGAGGAAACGTCGGAGAGACAAGCTCAGGTCTTAGCTCGGCGTGTAGCACTACCAGCAGCAGCACCACCACCACCACCACCAGCTAACAGCGATGACTTACCTGACTGTGCCAGCAAGGTGAGAAGCCCCGAGGCGATGCAATGCTGCACTCTTCCCGCTGGATTGCGCCAAGGAATCGGGCGTCAACGTCGCATTCTAACTGAGAGGAGTCGGGAAACGAGATTCCGTTGCGGAGGCCGTGCAAAACGATGTCTTTCCCTGCGAAAGATGCCCTCAAAACACTATCGGAGGCCTCCATCTCATCTTTTACTCCTCCACTCAGTCTGACCATTGTATGTGGCAGCCATGGCACATCAAAGCAACAATATTGCTACCTCTCAGGCATCGTAGCGATGCACACGAGGATTGCAACTTGACAGTCAATCCACTAACGTTAATTGCACGCAGCAATAATTTCTCTGGGATTTCCTCGATGGATCAATGTGTGGGCTTGCTGGCAACTCAATGTGTGGGGCTTCTTCCGCCCTTGAACGCCTCGTCTATTATCCAGGAGCGTCATGGTCATGGCCGTTCCGCTTGGACACGCGCCGCCGTCCGCGCTGTGCTCGGCAGCAGCAGTTTATGTGTGGCCTCCTGCCAATGGAAACCTGCCAACAAGATTGAAGTGTCAAATGCGCTAGATGCCGCAGAAGATCGTTTTCATGTGCGCAAGATGCATGTAAAACGATCTGAAGCCATCTTCCACGTGGCGCTGGAAGCATTAGGCCTCAGCTAAAGCGAAGCACCAGTGACCTCGGTCGGGAATACATGACTACTGTAATTGAGATACTTCATTAACCAGCGTCGGCTTTCGTAGGGCCGAATAAATACTAAACTATACCTGCATACAACTACCACTTCTGGAACCAGGAGTGCTCAAGGACTTCGTCCATGCTCGGGCGCTTGGATGCGTCCGCGTGCATCATCTTTTCACGAGCTCCTTGGCTTCCTTGCTGATTCGCCACCACTCGAGCTCGTCGAAGACGATGTCTCCAGCCATCGTTCGCTCCAGCATCTCGTCCTCGGATGGGGCGCTGAACGGCGAGTACCCACACAGAATAGTGTACAGAACAGCTCCGGCACTGAACACGTCTGCCGCGAAGGAAATGTTGCCGTTCTGCAGCACTTCCGGGGCAGCGTAGCCAACCGTGCAGCTAAGAGCCTTCTTCACGTTGCCTTGGTCCAACTGGATGGACGAGCCGAAGTCTCCAAGCTTGATCGTCTCCAACTGGAGAGAAGACACCTTAAAGAACAGGTTCTCTGGCTTAATGTCGAGGTGTACCACGCCATTCTCATGGCAGTGGCTGATAGCGCTGGCGATGTGACGGAACATGGTCTTGGCGTCGTGCTCGTCGACGCCGCCGTTCTGGCTGATAAAGTCGAACAGATCGCCGCCGGCGCAGTTCTCCATGACAAGATAGGCCTTGTCCTTCTGGCGGAAGGAGTCGTACAGCGCCACAATGTTGGGGTGGCTGGAGTAGTTGGTCAGCTTGCGCTGAATCTCAATTTCGTTGCGAGCCGCGTGGCTCTGTTTTGCAGATGAGGCTTCCATTGACTTCATCACGTAGGAGGGGCGGCCGCGGTCCATCCACGTCGCGCACTCGACGACGGACGAGTTGGCCGACTCCATGACGACGCTGCCCAGCGTGAACTTGGCAATCCACTCGAGCAGGTCGACGGCGTCCTGGACGAGCTTGGCCCAGACGTCGCGCTCGTTCTTGGTCTCGAACTTGAGGATCCACTTGTCGAGCGCCACCTTGTCGTTGTTGCCCTTGTCGTCGGCCGACCGGAGGCCCGGTCCGGACCGCTCCTGCTCGCCATGGCACGGCTGGCGGAAGTCGATGGACAGCTTGTTCTTGGGCAGGCGGTCCACGCGCGTCCAGACGCTGATCATCTGGCGCTGGCGCACCTCTCCTTTCTCGCAGCGCGTACTCCATGTAGGGCACCGAGCCGGTCTGCAGGCGCACGATACGCGGCACGAAGATCTTCATCCAGTCGGGCAGCGGCACCTGCTTGAGCACGCGCACCGAGTGCAGCTGGAAGAGTTTCTTCTGCAGCTGCTTCTGCGAGCGCAGCGTGTCGTCGTCGGCCTCGAGGTCTTCTTCCAGGACAGTCAAGCGGTGGCCCGAGCGGTCGACGGCGCCGTAGATGCTGCTGAGCCGCGACGTGCTAAGCACCTCGCCGTCCACGGTGGCCACGTCCAGGCCGCTGCTGCTGGTTGCCGACCAGCAGGTCGAGTTGGTGAGGAACGAGGAGCGCGCCTCCTTCGAGAGCGGCGGGTCCACGTCCAGCTCGATGATCGGCGCGGTCATGATGGTGCTGTGGGAATCTCCGGGTGTCCTACGAAGGCGAGCGAAGAGCAAACACTCACCCCACTTGTGCTCTGTCGTGAAAAAGCAGTGTGAGAGGCGGCAGCCAGCCTGACCGGTGGCGTAAGCTTGCCGAACGACGCGCCGGGCGAAAACTGGCTGCATACATTCTCCAAGTGACAGGAAGGTCGGGATTACGCATTCGCACCGGCTCTGTCCGTGCGGGCTAGGGCTACGTAAAATGCCACTCGTAATCGCGATGGGATTGGTCCGCCTGTCATTCGAAAGTGCTCAAAACGGTGGAAAAAGTGCCCAAAACGGGTGGGCGAAGGCGAAGGATTGCGCCAGGTTCTGCTGGCTGATCGCGGCCTGCAAGTTGAGTGTGCGAGTTGAAGGCTTTGATGCCGCTGTTTGTCTGGCGGACAGGCCTCGACTCGGTGTCAATCTCGACCGGGTCTTGGAACAGGTGGCTGGGACAGCTTGCAGCTCGCCGGTCTTGGCGCGGCGAAATAAATGGGCAAAAACGGAGGCGATATTTCGCTCGGCGTCCTCGCCAGCCGGCGCCGCGAGTTGCGACGCGCTGACCACCCTCACCGCCTGCCATCTCTTCGGCTGCAGCGGGTCGAGTGGCTCCTGGGCCATCAGCAGCACGGGGCGCTTCGGTGGAGAGGCCGACGCGATCGAAAGCCAATTTGGCCAGTTGGGCCAATTTTGAGCAAGGTCGTTTTTAATCCTCGAGAGCTGCAGTTTTAATCGGCTGGCAACAATTTTTGCCGTCAACACCATGGAAATCCGCTCAAGCGCCGTCAACGATGTCGCCCGCCGTCGCGATCTGCTGCGACGGACATGATCATGCGGGGGCCCGCACAATCCCGGCGCGTAAATAGAGTGAATTCTCCAAGCCACGCGGGCTGTACAAGTGCACAACTCTTGATTAGCCGAAGCGCTGCGACGTTGCCGAGACACACAAGCAACTAACGTGCATGTACATTGCGGGCTTGCCGACATCTTTTCGCAGGGTGAAAGTCATCGTTTTGCACGGCCTCCGCAACGGAATTTCGTTTCCCGACTCTGAAGCGCCTCCCAAGAAGGATGATTGCCACGGCGGAATCGTTGTGACTCAGCTTTGTATGCATCCTTCGTCGGTCGTAGCTTTTGGGAGACTCCCTCTCAGTTAGAATGCGACGTTGACGCCCGATTCCTTGGCGCAATCCAGCGGGAAGAGTGCAGCATTGCATCGCCTCGGGGCTTCTCACCTTGCTGGCACAGTCAGGTAAGTCATCGCTGTTAGCTGTGGTGGTGGTGGTGCTGCTGCTGCTGCTGGTAGTGCTACACGCCGAGCTAAGACCTGAGCTTGTCTCTCCGACGTTTCCTCCAAGTAACTGCGTGGCTGTGGGTGCGAACTAGCTTGTGTACAGTATTACCAAAAAGTAGGTGCGGGTGAAAAATTCTATGGAGAAGCCTTTGGCTGCGTCGTTGCTGCTGCTGCTGCCGCTGTTACTGCTTCGGGCTCCTCCTCTGGCGGGATGTCGAGCAGCGTGACCAGCAGGTCGCCGTAGTTGGCGTCCGTGTCGGTGCGGATGCGCTCCTCGAGCGAGCGCCCGTAGAGCTGCTCGTACGTCTGCTGGACCTGCGGCTTGAGCCAGCGGTGGTACCGGACGACCGCGGCGCTCAGCCCCTTCTCGTCCGTGCCCAGACCCTTCATCGTGCGCTCCAGCAGCTTGGCGATCGCCACGTTCGGCTCCAGCGCCAAGCGGACTGCACCCACCGCAAGCAAAAGAAAACGAAGTGAAATCAAGTGAGAATCGGCAAACACAGCAAGGCTGTCCGACGAGATACTAGGCGACGCACCGTAGAAGACCAGCGACTCGGCCGCGTAGCCGCTGAACTCGCAGCGCACAGCCGCCTCCAGGTCGCTCACGTACTTCTTCTTGTAAATGTCGTTCACCAGCACAAGGTGCTCGCGCGGACTCGAGAACAAGATCCGGATGAAGGTGGTCTCGTCCGTGCCCCAGCGGTTCTCGCCGGCTTCGTAGAGCTGTGCGGCGTCCGCCTTCGCCCGCTCGTATGTGTGGATCTTGGGGTCGTAGTTGACTTGCAGTTTCTGCAGCACGATAAGCAAACAAGAACACACGTACAACGAGGTGAGCACGATGTCATGGGCGCTGTGCCAGACAAGCGACAACGTACGTCAAGCGCCATGAGGATGACCTTGCGGAAGTCGCCGCTCAGCTCCGAGCGCATGAGCCACACCAGGTCCTTGTTGAAGATGTAGTAGTACGTCGACTTGATGATCGAGATCTCTTCGTTGGTGCGGCCCAGCAGGATCTGCAGCAGCAGCATTATCTGTCAGTGCCAAAATCGCAGTCTGGCAGACACATTCGGCCTATACCTACCGGATACAAGAGTCTCTCCTTGGTGCCGCCAGCAGGAAGGCCTCCACCATAGAGGCAAAGCGCAGTCGGAGTATCTTGCTCGTGGTGAGCAATCGAAGCGAGCGACACATGAAAATGGCGGGGTGGCCCCAACTGAAACACAGTTCCAACTAGCATCGTATCTAACTACGTACAATTTCTTTAGCGTGTTTGTCGCTCACTGTCGAAGCAGCAGCAACTTATCGAGAGCTCGACTCTTGACAACGAAGGCCGATATGTCCTGCCAGCGCAGTTGAAACTTTCAATTCAACTTGGGAAAACGAAAAACGATTGTCCGTGGGCAAAGTAAAGAAGCACCAGGAAAAAGCAGATTTATCTCAAAGCTGCGTCAAATCCTGTTGCTCTATGTGCTCCTTGCTTGCTACGCCTGATAGCAAGCCGACGTGCTTTCCTTTGCAAGGCACCTAGCGCGCTGGGCGGTGTCGACTTGACAAGGACCAACCCAAGCGCTGAGACCTTCCGCAGAAGATCCGCGGCCGGATAGCCAGAACGAAGCATCATGCAACGGATCCCATTAGGTGTCGTCGCGACGCTGGCAGCGGCCCCAGTTCGTCGTCGTCGAGCAGAGACACTTGCGCGGTTGGCGCTCGCCCGCCTGCAGCACTGCTCTCAGCGGCAATGGTGCTGACGCTTCGGCCATGAGACCGACCGACTATCCAGACCACGTCAGCCACTTCAGCCAAATTCGCTGCTCGACGAGCTCCATGCTCCTGTCTCTGGCCGACCCAGATTCCCGTGTTCGAAGTCGCCGCGTCCCACGGGTAGGTTAGCCAAGAGGAGCAGTGATTTGCGGTGCTGTGGTTCCCCGCGCGGGGCACTGGGGGCTCCACCACCAGCAAAAGCTCCTTCGTCCTCGACGCGGCAGCGAGGCCCGACCAATCGAGCTTATTCCGACGCCGTCCGGCCACGACCTGAGTTGTCTGCTTCTCGGAGACCGCCTGGTTGTCCACCAGGTGATCATTCGCGTCGACGAGCCGCGAGGCAAGCCTGTGCCTGAAGATTCGCACCACCACCTGGCGCCTTGGCCGCCACGAAGCAGCAAAAGCCGTCGTCGACGCAGCTGCTCCATGCATCCACCATCTCGCCGCTATCCTGGTGTATTTTTCGACGCGTGGCCACGAGCAGCCTCGCTGGGTTCTCGATGCTTGATGCCTTGATGCGCTTGGTTTCCGGCGAGCACGAGGTTTCCGGCGCCCAACATGCCGCGCAGTGTTTTTGACTTGGTTTCACCATAGGCGGGGCTTTGTGCGAGGGTACCATTCCAGGTGTACCGTTCAGGATAGAACATGTCGCAGACAGCTTGGTTTCGAGCGCCCTTTTTCTCGCGACTGGCTTCCTGGTTTGACTCCTGTGAAGTCAAAAACGCCCATACCGCCAGCCGTCGTTCTGGCGAGCCAAACTCCTCCGCGTCATTAGCATTCCTGAATCCGCGCGCCCCCACAAGCATTTCGTTCCATCCACACACACAGTCCAGCATGAGGAAAGAGACCATGACCCACTCGCACACCTTCGGCGGCTACGCTGGCGAGCGTCCCATCTCGCGCCAGGACCTGAAGCACGCGACCCGCATTGTGGTCAAGATGGGTACAAGCGTCGTCTCCACCAACGGCGAGCCAGCGCTGGGCCGCATCGCGTCGCTCGTGGAGCAGGTCTGCATGCTCAAGCGTCAGGGAAAGGAGGTGCTGCTGGTCACCAGCGGTGCCGTGGGCATCGGCCGCAAGCGGTTGAACAAGCAGATCTTGCTGTCGGCCTCGCTGCGCACCCACGTGCAGGGCAACCAGCAGATGCTGGCGCTCGAGAAGAAGAAGGGCGCCATGGCGGCCGCCGGCCAGATCGGCCTTATGTCGCTGTACGAGACGCTCTTCTCGCTCTACGACGTGGCCTGCTCGCAGGTTTTGGTAACAGCCTCGGACTTCAAGACGGCCCAAAACCGAGCTAACATGCGCGACACGATGCTCAACTTATTGGAGCTGGACGTTGTCCCCATTGTCAACGAGAACGACGCTGTCAGTGCGTCGCCCGATGGCACTGTCTTCACAGACAACGACTCGCTCGCGGCCCTTGTGGGTGGCGAGATCGAAGCCGACCTGCTCATGCTGCTCACGGACGTGGAAGGTCTCTACAACAAGCCGCCCAGCCAGCCTGGTGCCAAGATCATCTCGGTCTTCCGTCCTGAAAATAATGACTTCAAGATTGGCGAGAAGTCGAGCGTCGGACGCGGCGGAATGGGCGCCAAGATCGAAGCGGCCCAGACGGCCATCAACAACGGCGTCAACGCGGTGGTGATTGCCAGCGGATTCAAGTATGGCGTGGTGTCTACCATCATGAAGGGCTCCAACATCGGCACGCTCTTTGTGACGAACCCAGGCGTTGACTCGGGTGAGTCAATGTCCGCGGAAGACATGGCCAACGCTGCTCGCGTGGGCTGCCACCAACTGCAGGCTCTGACGTCCGATGAGCGCGCTGAGATCCTGTTCCGCATCGCCGACGCGCTCAAGAGCAACAGCAAAAGCATTCTGAAGGCGAACCGAAAGGATTTGCAAGCGGCACAGAAGTCGGCAATCGATGACGGTCTGATGGCCCGCCTCAAGCTCACCGAGGAAAAGCTCGAGACCCTTGCGGATGGCATTCGCAGCATCGCAGAGGCCGAGGAGCCGATCGGACGCATGCTCAAGCGCACTGAGCTTGCCTCCGGTCTGGTGCTGCACCAGGAAACGGCTTCGATTGGCGTTCTCCTCGTGATCTTCGAGAGCCGCCCGGACTCACTGCCGCAGATCGCTGCGCTGGCGCTTCGCAGTGGAAATGGCCTGTTGCTGAAGGGCGGCAAGGAAGCGCTTCACAGCAACGCTATCCTGCACAAGATCATCGTGAACGCGGTCGAGGAGGCGACGAGTGGCAAGGTCAAGAAGGAAGTCATTGGACTCGTCACGTCGCGAGAGGAAATCTCGGACCTGCTGCGTCTGGACGATGTCATTGACCTGTGCATTCCTCGTGGATCTGGTAGCATGGTCAGCTACATCAAGAAGAACACGCGCATTCCGGTGCTCGGTCACGCTGAGGGTGTTTGCCACATGTACCTGCACAGTGCAGCTGAAGTCAAGAAGGCTATCGAGCTGGCGATTGATGCCAAGACAGATTACCCGGCTGCCTGCAATGCGCTCGAGACGCTTCTCATTGACGAGTCTCTCGTCAACACCGGCAAAGACAAGGAAATCTTGGCGGCTCTGGAAGCTGCTGAGATCAATCTGCACATCGCACCCAACGCTGCCAGGCTTGGAGTTGGTACTGCCAAGTCGCGCCCTACGACTTCGCTCAACACGGAATACGGCACCAAGGACCTCACCATCGAGGTGGTGAGCAGCGTTGAGGCTGCGATTTCCCACATCAACGAGCACAGCAGTGGACACACGGAGTGTATCGTGACGGAGGATGCCGCTGCTGCTGAGCAGTTCCAGCAGATGATTGACAGCGCCTGCGTGTTCCACAACGCTAGCACGCGCTTTGCGGATGGCTACCGCTTCGGTCTGGGCGCCGAGGTCGGCATCAGCACGGGCCGCATCCACGCTCGCGGCCCTGTTGGTGTGGAGGGTCTGCTCACGACTAAGTGGAAGCTTGTGTCGGAGAGCGGTCACACGGTGTCGCAGTTCTCCGGCGCCAAGAACGACCACCCGCTCAAGTACACGCACAAGAAGCTGGAGCTGATCCAGAACGAGGCCAACGTCGCCCGCCCACGGAGTAGTCGGCTATAAGCCTTACTGTGGGGCTTGGTCGATTTTGGCATCTCTCTATTCTAATGGCTGCTGGCAAGTGAAGCGATGAAACTAGCAGCACCCTACTCCAAAAAATAAAGCAATTTGAGTTTGAACTTCTTTACAAAACTTGTTCATTGCAAGGAGATTGTCTAGCTTATCGACTTGGGAGGCGTCTAAAAATCCATGTCGTCGTCTTCCTCCTTGTCTTGTTTCATGCGTTTGCGGCGATCACTGTCGTTAATAGCCGAAAGATCCCGTGAAGCCTTCGCACGCAAGGTATCGATGTCATCAGCGTCCTCAGCCCACTCCAGCACAAGGTGGCGGCCATATAGATGTGAGCTAGCAAGAGCCGAGAATGCATTCCGAGCCTCTTGCTCCGTAAGGAACTCCACGAACGCGAAACCACGGTGGCGACCGTCAAACTTCTTCGGCATACGAACGCGCTTGAGCTGTCCAAACGCGCCAAATAGCTCGCGGATCTCGTTGCTGGTAGCCTCGAACGCAACGTTACGGACGATGATCTTTGACTTGCGGCCTTCGCCGTCGTCTTCGCCAACCTTGCGCTTTGGTGCCGCGTTCGCCTTCTTCTGTGAGATTTTTAGGTTGAGGGCATGGCCATCCACTACTGTGCTCTGCAGAGACTGCAGCGCACGCTCAGTGTGCTTGGCGTCAACGTACTCTACAAAACCAAATCCCATGGACAGCATGCCTCGCTTAGGGTCCTTCCGGCGCGCCACCGTCACCTTGCGCAACTTGCCACACTTTTCAAAGACCTTCTCTAGCGTTGCCTCCTTCGTCACGAAATTTAGATTCTTCACGCAAATCGTGTGACTTGCATCGCCCACAGCGGCATCACCTTCGTCCTCCACATCAGGTACCACAGTTGCCGTCTTCTTAATACCCTTCTGTTCGGAAGCTGACACGCTGGAACTCGAAGGAGCTGTAGCCGGGCGGTCGAATACCTTAACAGGAGCCCATTCCAAGTACAGCGGGACATGCTGATACTTCTTGTACGCTAGCGAACGGAAGGCCTTGCGAGCTTCAGACGGCTCGAAGAACTCCACAACGGCTAGCGTCTTTGATGGTGGCAGCAGGAAGCGGCCAATTTCGCCATGCTTTCGGAATAGCTGCGCCAATTCCTCCTCCTCGGTGGTATGCGGTAGGTTTTTAACCAGGATTACAGTCGTGCTTCGCTCAATTTTCTTGGCCTTCTGCTGCTGGCTCGGCTTCTTAACCAAGGCGCCTTCGATGGCATTCAAATCCACGCCTTCTCTGGCGAAGAAATCCTTGTTCTCCTTCACCAGCATTGTCTCTCCGATAGCAAGACGCACAGCCATATTGCCTTGCTCCTTGTCCATGATCTCTCCACGTTTCACACCCATACGCTCAGCCAGCGAGCCCACCGTTGCGTCGCCACGGATGTAGGATGCATTCCAACCTGTCTTCTTTTGAGCTTGCAGCTGGCGTTCTAGTTCCTTGCGCTGCTTATATGTCAAGTTCGGATCCGCTAGTGCCGCCTCCGGGTCGAGCTTGACAGGCTTCGAGCGAGCAAAAATCACGTGAAGTCGACGGCCTTGGAAGGCCATGCCATTGAGTGCAGTAAGTGCTGCTTGGGCATCGACGGTGGTACGAAAGAGAACGAAGCCGTAGCCCTTGCGACGTCGTGTGTCATCTAGCGGCATGTGCACCTCCTCAACGGGGCCATACGTCGAGCAGAGGGCCTCGAGATCTTCTTCCACAGCAGTATAAGGAAGGTTGCGGACGAATAGACGTGCCGTAGGGTCTTCTTCATTGCCAGCTTCGGCTTCGCCAGACTCGGCAGGATTCTTGTGCTTGTTAGCGTCTTCCTTTTCGCCTTCTTCATCGTCATCTTCTTCCATCTCAACATCATTATCTCCGTCCACCGGCTCCTTATCGATGTTCTTGCTCACTTTGGACCGTAAGAAGTCCATATCTGACATCGCCTCTGACATTTTACTCTTCTTGGCAGCGACAGCTTCCTCCTCCTCACTATCATCATCATCCTGCTTGTCCACACCTAGTTCTTGGTACTCGTCGTCGCTGTCGGCTTCTTCGGCGACACCCACACTTTGGTTGGCGCCTTTGCGTCCGGACCCTGCACATCGTCATTGGCCCAGAACTTGGTCTTAGACCGAGCCTGCATGGTCTCCATGAACTCTTTAAACTCCTCGCTATTTTCCCCGGCTTTGCATTCTTTTTGGCTTCTTTTTGTCAGGAGTCGTCTCCTCTGAAGTTGCTACAACACCAGATTCCGGATGCAGTTTCTGGTATCGCCCACTGCCGACCGAGTACTTGCTCCATGGTCGCTCCATCTCATCAGACTCTCGCTAAACAGCATCAAAGCACCGTGAGAAACAATGAAAATCCGTCAGCAAAGGACAAAGCAGTATTTTCTTCCGTACCGACAGCGCCACGCGCACGTTGATTTTGCAGGTGTCGAAGAAGCTCTGATGGAAGAATTTGCGAGCTTGTTCGGCCTGTGTGGCCGTCTTGAAGCCCACGAAGCCGAAGCGCCGCGACTTGCTGCCGTCCTTGGTGCGGATGACGCAGGCGTCCGTCACTTCTCCCTGCGCCGCGAAATGCTCGCGCAGCCGCGCCGAGTCCACATAGGCCGGGAGGTTCTGTACAAACAGACGCGTGTCGGTCTCCTGCCCTGTGGCGCTGGCGTCCTTAGCGTCGGTCGTCGGCGCCATCGTCTCGCTTCCAGTCAAGCACTGGCAAAGTGCGACCGTTGAATGGCAACCAATCAGAAGCCGAGGATTTCGGTGGTCGAAAACTTATTTGAATTGTTGAAGTTTTATCTTTTCTAACAGAAGCTTGGTCCCTTTTTGTTCAATGCTTCGTACGGATTCTTTGTGCAGTGCAGCACTTGCTGGAGCTCTTCATAGTCGACAAAGTTGTCAACTGACAGTACACCGTGACGGATAAAAAGTCGAGCAGCACCAAACACACGTCCGGCTTGAAGCGCTCGTATTGCGATAGCAGAAGCCTGAGCGCGTCCTGAACGGGCCACAGGTCGAACCGCTCCACTTCGCCGTCCTGGTTTTCCGGGACAACGCTCTCCGGAGCTCCACGTCGTAGATCAGCATGGTGTCGTTCACAAGTCCGAGAGGGTGGTCCACGACGTACGGGATGCTGCCGGCGGCAACGAACCGCGACTTCGTTCGAGAAGGAACCAATCCAGCCTCTTCCTCGGCTTCTTTCACCATATTGTCCAGTGCTGCACTACCTTCGGGTAGTCCTCCACCGACGATCGTGTCCAGTAACAGCGGCCAGCGCTTCTTAGTGGCGCTACGTGTCGCCAGCCAGACATGCGTGACCGCTCCGGTCTCCTTGTCGCGGACGTATCCGTTGAGGTGCGTGCCAAACTGACTCAAACCAAAGTAGTGCCCCACGCCGCGATGGTAGCTGAAGAGCGTAGGGCTCGCAAACGACGTCCTGGCAGCGTAGAACTCGTCCTGCCACAATGGGAAGGCTTCCTCGGCTTTCAGCTCCGCTTCCAGCTCCTGGAAGGCCCAGGATCGCTCTTCAACGCTGGGGAACTGAGGAATCATCACCACCTCGTCGTCCGTCACCTCCAGCAATCCACTGAACTGGTTGAGACGCTACATCACCTCCATATTAGCCTCGTACAGACAGCGGGTTGTGTTGTCAATCATTCTTACCTCTCGCTTGTCCTTCAGCACGAATCCTGCCACAACGGATCTGCACGGCGCTTGGGTGCCCAACGTCTGCGCCCAGGCCTCACCCTCCTGCGGGTGCAGCATGACACGCAGCGGCACATAGGCCTCTCTCTTCCAGCCGCTCACGCGCTTCACCAACGGTCTCCACGCGCACATTCGTCGTCGTGTCAACTGTCTCGGACTTCCCTCGGTTGTCAGCCTCCTCCTAGATTGGGAGAAACAAGTCTCTTATCACATACAAAGACCAAATGGAGGCAAGCAGGGGCAATGTATATTACACGTAGCAGAGCTCGCCGCCCTAGTGCAGGATGAAGTTGAGCGAGTGAGACTTCTGGGCCGAGTACGAGCCGTCCGACCCCACGTCGCTGTGCGTGTCCTCTCCGTCGTCTGCGTCTCCCTCGCCGGCGCGTATCGAGCTCCCTCCTGGGCGTACTCGCGCTGGCCCTCTCGCGGGTAGCCGTTGGGCGGCTGGCGGTTCTGCGGCGGCTGGCGGTTCTGCGGCGGCTGGCGGGACTGCGGCGGCTGGCGGGACTGCGGCGGCTGGCGGGTCTGCGGCGGCTGGCGGGTCTGCGGCGGCGGACGCATCGGCTCGTCCGGACGCTCGTAGTTGCCGTCCTCGTCCTCCTCCACACGGTGCGCACGGCCGTCCACCACGGCGGACGCAGGCAGCGCGCGTCTAGGATTGCCTCCGCTGCGCGCCTGCTGCTCCACAAAGTCCTCCTTCATGGCCTTGAGGTCGGCCAGCGGCAGCCCCATGAACACGCCGAAGCCGTAGTAAACCTTCTCGTCCTCGTTGTCCTCGTGGTCGGCGGCGGTGCTCACGCGGGGCAGCGGCGCGTCGTTGCCGGCGCCGCGGCCTCCTCGCGCGGAGACGCCCCCGGGCGTCGCGTCAGTTGGTTCTCCATCGCCATCGAACGTGTGTGCAGGCAAGACTTGGACTGCCGTGCGGTGTGGATTATCCCGGGATTCGCGGCAGAGTATACTGAACACAAGTCATTATGTAATGGCTACAAAATGTAGCCATATGTGTCTACTACTGTGGTCTAACGGGGCTGCAACTCTTATTTCCGACGCCGGAAACGTTTGTATGACTTCTTGCCCTTGGCCAACACCTCGTTGGCGTCGCGCTTACGGTATTCGCCGTCCGTGGTGAGCTGTGTGCCAATATCCTTGTGCAACTGACGGAACTTGCGGATGGAGCCTACCGGACGCAACGGAGTCGCCAGCAGATGGTTGAGCTGTGAACGCAGCGCCTGCACTGGAGTATCAGCGGTGCTCTTCTTTTGCCCTGTTGGTTGCGCTTCTTGGCGCCCAATTCGAACAGCAAGTCTTCATCCATGTCCAGATCCGCCGCCTCAGCCATCTGAGTGAACCAAGTCTCCTCCGACTTGAGTTTACCTTCGGCATTCTCCTGGTCGTTGACACTCTTGGCCAACCGCATCCGCTCGTCAATCACCGAGGCGAAGCGGTGGTCGAACAGGAAGTCCGAGAGGCCTGTGGGTCGCTGCAGCATCTTGCAGATCTGCAGGTGGTACTTGGCATCTGCAGGCGACACCAGCGAGATACTGAGACCTTCCTTGCCAGCACGAGCACTACGACCACTGCGATGCACGAACACCTCCGTCGATCGAGCAATGTGGTAGTGCACAACGTAGTCCACGCTTGGGATATCAAGACCGCGTGCGGCCACGTCCGTAGCCACTAGAATGCCCTTGGCATGTCCCCGGAACCCATCCAGCTTCTTTAGACGCTGGCGCTGCTGCATCTCGGCGTGTAACGCGAACACCGGCAGGTTGAGCAGACCCAACAAACCCGTTAGCCGACGTACTTGGTGGATTGCATTCAGGAAAATAATCGTTCGCCCAGGATACTGCGATAGAAAGTAGTACAGAAAGCTGTCGCGAGTCGAGTCTGTCACCTCGTGCTGGCATAGCTCCAGACCGGCGGGCAATGACAGCGCAACGTTCTCTTGCTGCTTCTTCAGCTTCTTCTGGCCCTCTTCAGAAATAATTGGCTTCGCAGCATCCGACTCAGCGATACTCAAATCAACAACAGCAGGCTTTCCACGAAGTCCCACACGCTTCATGACGCGCTCCAAAACACTCAAGGCATTGCGATGGCGCTTGGTTTTGCCCTTTTGAAAACGTCCACCTTCAGGAATCGTCAGAGTAGCAGAGAACAGGAACGTCTGGCGGGTGTGGCGGGGGATTGGGTGGGGCAACCTCCGGCTTTGTTTCAGCTTTTCCACTAGCCTTTGCAGCAGCTTCTTTTTCTTGCTGCTTGCGCTGCATTTTGAGTACATCATCCAGCATCATCACCTTGGTCCCGCTAGAAAACTTGGACATGTCGATGTCTTCTCCATCGTCTTCACTGTCGCTGTCTTCGTCTTCACTCTCCTCATCCTCATTGTCAGAAAGATTCTTCAATTCAGAAGCTGCGGTGTTACCCTTTCGACGCAATGAATCAAAAATCTTTTCGAGCTCCGGGTAAGACCCAGGCTGCAGCATCCGATCAGCTTCATCGACCACCAGGAAGCGCAGAGTCGTAGCAAGGTCCTTCATGTGCTCATGGTTAGCCTCGATAATATCCCAGAGTCGACCGGGCGTGCCGATCACGATCTCAGGCTTATAACCAAGCATACGCTTCTGCTTCTGCACAGCCATGCCGCCCACAAGAGTCACCACGCCGATTTCACGGTTGGGCACCATCTTCTCAAGATGCTGGTGGATCTGGATAGCCAGCTCACGCGTCGGCGTCAGAACGAGTGCCTTGCAATCTTTGACGTAGCCTGGTTGTGCACGCTCGGCCAGAAGCTGACTAAGAATCGGCAAGCCAAACGCTAGCGTTTTACCTGAACCTGTCGGCGCTGCACCCACGATATCGCGGTTGTCCACAAGAGCCGGCAGCAATGTTCGCTCCTGGATACGTGTAGGTTCCTTAAATCCGCAGTTGTGTAGTGACTGCCTCAGCAGCGGGTGCAACTTAAACTTGTCCCATTTGGGCAAGTTCACAGCCTTGATCTCCACCGCTTTCTCTTTCTTCTGCTCCTTCTTAGCAGGATTGTCACCAGATTGTTTCTTCTTGTTCTTGTTTGCCTTTTTGTTAGGCTTCTCCTCTTGTTGTCCCTGCTGTTTCTGCACTGTTTCCTGCTGCGTAGACTCCTCCTCGGCCTCTTCAGTCTCCTGCTTTTTGACCTTTGTTTTCCTGCGCTTCTTCTTCTTCTTTTGGTCTCCATCCTGTTGGCTCTTGGTCTCACTCACCAACACCTTTCCTCCTCCCTCCGTCGTCTCCACGTGGTAGTCCGTGAGCTCCTCCAGCTCAAAGGCACAGCCGTCCTGGAAACCCTCGATCTGCATGTCCTCCATGTCCACCGTGGCCCAACCGCCGTCAGTCATTGCCGAGCTGGCGCTGGAGTTCGAGCGTTTCTTGCGCTTCTTGGACTTCTTTGCGCTCGTATTGGCGTCCACGACGCTGTACGCCACCTCCGTGACGCCGCTCATGCTTGCACTTGTGCTACTGATACGTTGGTGACGATTGACAGAGCAATCCGCAGCCAGCCGATTTTACCCAATCCTATCGTCTCAAAAAATCATTTCAACCAATCCACATGCATATTTCGCGTCCACCTCTTATCCAGCGCATTATTGACAACACTGGCAAGAGCTCAGATCTGGTCGACGGGATGCGTGCGTTCTCCCGCCTCGCGGCTGCACGCAGTCGCTTGGCAAGACGTGCCACCATATCGAGGACCTTTGCGCCGGCACTGCTGAGCCACGCGCTGGACCGCCGCGGCTTCGCCGCCGACGCCTTCGTGTCGCGCCACTACCGCATGCAAGACCCGGCGGACGTCGGCGACTTCCTACGCCGCAAGAGCTTGGCCTGCAGGGAGACCGACACGCATTTCGTAGTGCGCGACTGCCCATTCTGTCACCCCACACACGGCAAGGCCGACAACCTGTTCAAGATGTACGTGCACAAGTCGCAGGGCGTCTACAAGTGTCATCGTTGCGGAGCTGCAGGCAGCTGGTTCGACTTTAAGCGCAAGTTGCAGGGCAGTGTGGACGTAGCGTCGACGCAGGGCGCCTTGTATGGTGGCAATGCAGGAGCACAGGTCGAGGTGAAGGTCATCCAGGCGCTGGACAACCAAAAGGCCATGGCGATCCAGAAGAACTTGTTCGACGACCCGGAGTTCAAGTCAGTACTGCACTACTTGACGGAGACACGTGGACTGTCGATGGAGGTGCTGCAAAAGTACTGTGTGGGGGCTATTGAGCAGCCATTCCGTGATCATGCCACGGGCGAACGTGCCAACGCCAAGTGCATCTCCTTCCCGTGGATGGCTCGTCAGATGGACCTGGATATCATGGGCGTTATCTGCAAGAATGACGACGACCAGGAAAAAGGGTCTGAAGACAACAATTTGTACGATGTGGTGAGACTGAAGATCCGTGCTGTGGATGACAAGGCCAAGCAGCAACTTGTGCCGAAGGGTGGCAGCTGGGGACTCTTCGGGTGGAATACGGTCCCCATGGCTGCGGACGAGCTGGTACTTACCGAGGGTGAGTTTGACGCAATGGCTGTCCATCAGGCAACGGGAATGCCGGCGGTGTCGTTGCCAAATGGCTGTCAGTCCCTCCCACCCAGTGTACTGCCCTTGTTGGAGCGGTTCAAGCGCATCTACCTCTGGATGGATAACGACGTCTCGGGTCAAGCCAACGTTGAGAAGTTTGCTACCAAGTTGGGTAGGACACGCTGCTATATTGTCCGCTTGCCGATGGGCGGTGCGGCTTCGCCTGTGAAGGACGCCAACGACGCTCTTCGAGCGGGTCTTGATCTCACTGAAATTGTTCGTGCTGCCGAGCGGATGCCACACAGCCAAATTACAACCTTCGAGGAGCTTCGACGTGACGTGTACGAGGAGATTGCGAACCCGCTTCGTGCCTGCGGTGTGCAGTCTCGCGCGTTCCCGTCGCTTAACCGGCTAATGAAGGGTCATCGCATGGGCGAGGTGACAATTCTTACGGGACCAACAGGCTGCGGCAAGACCACGTTGCTAAGTCAACTTTCGCTGGACTTGTGTGGACAAGGAGTTAGTACGCTGTGGGGGTCATTCGAGATCAAGAATACGCGACTGATGCACAAGATGCTCACTCAACTTGCGCAGCGTAATCTGTCAGGCGACGTGAAGGCGTTCGAGACTGCGGCCGATCGGTTTGAGGCACTCCCGATGTATTTCCTTCGCTTTTTCGGTAGCACCGATGTTGATGAGGTTCTGGACGCGATGGAATACGCTGTCTACGCATATGATGTGCAACATATCCTCCTGGACAATGTGCAATTCATGATGGCGGGCCAGGGACGCGGGTACGACAAGTTTGAACGCCAAGATGCTGCTCTAGACAAGTTCCGAAAGTTTGCTTCAGCCCAGAATGTGCACCTTACTCTGGTAATTCACCCGCGCAAGGAGCAAGAAGATCAAGATCTCACGTTGTCGTCGGTGTTTGGCACGGCCAAGGCCACCCAGGAAGCCGACAACGTGCTCATCCTCCAGCGTATTCGGGGCGAAACCAAGCTGGACTTGCGCAAGAATCGCTTTGATGGTACACTGGGGACGATTCCTCTGAAGTTTGACGCGAACTCGGCTTCGTTGCAAGAGGTTGGTATGGAAGGCATGAGCGAAGGCGTCGCAGCCGTTGATCTTGAAGCTCAGATGGAGTTTGAGCAAAAGCGCCGAATGCAAAGCAGCCACCGCGCACAGGAACGCCTACATCCAGAGGCTCTGGACGATGAGCAAGCTGATGACGGCCAGGTCTCGCATCAGTTCCAATATGTTGCTGCACCAGCCTCTGGCGAGCTCAACGGATACAGCCACCACGTGAACGGATATCATGTAAATGGGCATAACGGAGTCAACGGCATTAATGGTGTGAACGGTAGCCACTCGACACACCTAAATGGCAAAGACGAAGACCCCAATGACCACCATTTTAACGGCAGTAGTGGTAGCGGACTCAACGGTTCCAGCAGTTCCCGACCAAACCACACAGGCGTCAATGGCAACGGACCGCGAGCAGGTGGAAATGGCGGCGAGCCGTTCTCCGCCTTCACGCCTATCATCACACGATGAAGCAGGCTAGGAAAAAATATTTGTTAGGCTATTAGCATCGGTGCGTGAGTGTAGGAGGGCTGGACAGCCTGCCTACCGCTAGGTTCATGCATATTGCATCCTGTTATTACGCGATACCGGTTTGTTTCCCTCAAAGTACTATCAACTCTAATGATCGACCCGATGTGTTTACCTTTTTAGTGAGAGCTGCTCGTAGATCGTCCATGTGACAGCAGTGGATAGTGTGCGCTTCACCACACGTGGCAAAATACCCTTCGCGAAGCCGCGCAGACCTTCATGGCGGTAGATCTTGGCAACTGTTTGCCGCAATGACAGCGAGTTTTGTACAGATGAAGCTTCTCCTCCTTTGTGCACCATAATAGCAAGCTGCATGCGCGTCTTGACAACATCGGCCGGGTGGACTAGTGTGGTGGCCAGCACTCCAGCAACCACACCACTGCTGAAGTGCACTCCGTAGACCGGTAGTTGCGGGAATCTCTCTACCCACGAGTCCCGCAGCCGCGTGTAGATAAGCACATACAGTCCTGAGAATGGCACATCCCGAATCAACGTGGGGACCATGCCTCGATACAGCCCTCGCACACCTTCATGGTGCAGCACGTGACGCACCACGTGCAAGTTGCTGTTGAAAGTTCCTGGCGGTAGGAACTCCATCCTGGCCTTGACAATCGTGAATGGAGACATGACGCCGCCTGCGAATGCTCTGGCAAAAGCTCCTGCTAGGAACGTGTTGACTGAAGTCTGCGGGAACAGGTTTAGACAATGGTCCAGCGTCGCGAAGTAGAGTCCGGCGCCGCCAGCGACGCGTACGAGCGTGGGGGACGTGCCCCTCCACATGGAGCGCACTCTGGCGATGGGGTCGTTCTGGGGACGTGAAGTCTTGATGGTCTCAGGCAGAGACAGCCGCGATCTTGCGGCGGTTGGTGTCGGCTCTGCATGTGCAGTGAATGCTCCTTGCTGGTGCGTGCGCAACACGTCCAGCGGCTGGAAGGCGAGCGCGGAGATGACTCCCGACAGTGCACCTGCCAGCAGCTTCTTGGTCTTTCGGCCGGCGAGTTCCTCCACGCGCTGGTCCTCGGCCAGCTTGGGCATCTTTAGCGACGGCGCCGCTGCCATCACGAGCACCGTTGATTGCTCGGCTGCGACGATGACAGCAGCGGTGAAGACGCCAAAACATGCAACAAAAAAACGATCATAAAATCTATAAGAAATGTAATAACTTAAGGTAATTTATTTTCCAGCAAAAGCACGGCGAACTGAGATTGCGCCTGGCGCAGCCCAATATGATCTTCATTGCATTAACGTCTTGGGAGGCTGTGAGAGAAGTCTTATGAGCTGAGTTAGTGGTTTTATGAAGATTGGCAAGGCTAACAAAACGAGCAGAACCAAAAGACCTCGAGATGTCTGGCTGTAAGCCACACATATGCCAGTGGCTTATGCGCGTGTGTGTGTGTTTTAATCAGTGTGTGAGAGACCAATATACGGTATTAAAAGTACATGCCGACGCAACCCCGGTCCGCATTCTGCCCCACTCGTTATCCATTAAGCGACGCGACAGCAGCAGGGCGAAGGGTATCGTCCAGACAGGAGTTTTGCGAACTGTCCTGTGGATGCCTCGGATTTGGGTCATGACACCCACGCGCATGATACAATTGACGTTTAATCTTGCCCGCCTCCTCAATAAGTAATTACATTAGTTTAGTCCATCAACAACATGATGGCCCCCTCCGAATCGTGTTCTTGGTAGCTCGAGGTCTCCGCATTCCGGGGAAGTTTTGATGCACTTCTTGTCCATTCTCTCGGGAGATCTCTTGAGCACAACACAATTTTGTGGTTATCAAATCAATGTAAATGTGATGCTGTACTTTGCCATATCACCAATATAATCGTCAAAGGCTGGGTGCGCTTTTCAATCGAAGAAAGCCTCCTTTCTAAACCTGTCAAATTCTTGACTATGGAATTACACATGGGCGCTTAATAATATAAGTAGGTCGCTCTCTGGTGAGCGCTACTGACCAGCATTGTTCGTAGATGTGACGAACGAGCGCAATGCTCAGACGCCCGTTGATTGATAGGGGACAAACTGAGAAATGTTGACGTGCTGTGGAAGCCAGAATGCTATCGACAGTGTCAAAGTTCTCAGCGAGTAGATCTTTCTAGAACGAGTCAGTGGAAATGTTCAAGCTTGTCCGAGCTACCCGCCTGGCTACGAAGGCCAGGGAGGTCAAGATGTCCCAAGTGGAATAAATGCTGGCTCTCACGAGTGAGCTGTTGTGGAGACCAAGCTGTGTCTTCATCTGTTCTGCCATTTCAATGGTGTAGGTGAGACGAGCTTCGACAAGCTCGTTCCGAAGCTGTGCCTTGGCTCTCTCGCCCGGTGGACAAGTAGTTTCGCAACAAGAAAGGGATCGCACATTTTCTGAGGACGTTCGTGAACCTGTATTTGGCCAGTTTAAGTAATTACATCACGGAACACCTATGCGATGGGAAGTCACTCAATAAGAATTAGTGTGTTCAACGGCAGGGAGGTATTTCGTTTTCCTCCTAGTCAATGACAGCGTAATCGCTGAACACCTCCCAAGCGTGTGAACGATGGCTATTGGGTGTTCGTACTGATGCTTGAGTTGTGTGAAAGAGAGTCGTCGCAGTTTACGCAGACTTTGTTAAAATTTCGACATGAACTCAATCCACTTGGACGCCGCAAACTACCACTTAAATATAATTTCGGGTATTTGGTACTCTCGTCCTGTCTCGGCTAAGAGAAAACAAGAGGTATGGATAAGTTTGCGCACAATGCAGATTGAGAGCAACCTCGATGGTGAAGGAAAAAAAAAAGACTGGCGAGACCAACATACCGTAATCGCGTGGAGACAGAGTAGATCTTATGAATATACAGAACCGGAATAAATCGGCTAAAGATCTCTAATAACGATGACCCGCCCGATCCCCCTTTGAGCCCAGATGTCTAGCAAATTGGTTACGACATTGATATTGTTTTCTATTTGTTGGCATATGATTCCCGAAAAGGATAGATTAACTCAATTTCCAAAAGGCAAATAAAGTCGTGAGTATCGTGCTATGGGACGGGCTTGTTTTTCCGCACAAATCACACGTATTGTAGGTATTTAGTGGTGAAGATACTAGAGGTGCGTAGTGATGCTCTAGCTTCAAACCTGAAGAAACTATCGAAGTTAACATAAACAAAGTTGCGATTTCTTTGTTACCGGCATGGATACACCACAATGAAAAGTCCTATGCGCAATTTCGTAGAAACCAATGTACTAAATTGTCGTAGTGTCATCAGTCCTGAATTGCTTTTGTGACAAAGAGACAATGGACCTCAGTCCAGTCATTTGTCGCACATCTGTTGCGCCAATATATCCCAGGAAATGTGTTCAAGCAGTAAGGCCGAAGCTGTAACAATTACAGTGACGATAACATTGAACCGCCAGTATTACCGACAAGAAGAATCTCAGTCTGCTCACAAGCAAAGTAATCTAAGACGCGTCTTATCTGTCGCCGCTAGCAGCCACACGATGATAAATTAATATATAATCCCGATTGTACTGTGCTAACCTCGCAGCATTGTTCGATCACATATTTGCTTTAATTCACTAGATGCTGTACATCTCATAGGTGAAAATCTACCGCGAGTATTCATCTCCTAAAGTCGTAGATGGAATCGATCTTGTGTCGCGAATGCACCACCGTCAATTTTATCTGTCAACATATTATTGAATAATCGATACCTGCAACTTGATTCTTCATTTACACGTAGTAGGTGTCATTATCCATGGTGTCAACAAAGCATACTTTCACGAAGAAATGATCGAGATAAAAATGCAGGCACACTCTGCAGCTGTATCATCTAACCACTGTGGAACTGACATTCGTAAATGACTTTATCCAGCAAATATAAGTTCCAGCCTGCTCGGTTCATGCGTTAAGCAAAATAAACTGGAGACGGCGATGGTGGGTTGAAAAATGTTCTCGATCATTTCCCTCTCAAGTTGTTGTGGTGAAAATAAAAATCTGCCTAGCCATTTCCACACCATCCTATACTGGGTTATCGCGAAGGGCTATTCGCTGGTTGAATTTTTACAGACCAAAGGGGTTAGTGGAATAGTGGCTAGCGATGTAAATATGTTTAAAGATGTATTTCTCGACGCAATGACTCCTTCTACCATCTCTTTGTGGCGCAGAATGCACTGTAGCGTAATCTCGCCCTTTTACCAGCACGTCTGGTAGTCTTAGGCCAGATATTGAACGCTCTTTGTTTTGAGGGTTGTATCCTCCTTCGCCTGCGTCGTCAACCTGTCTGGCTTTGCCCTAGCAATCTCCTAGGTCGCGCCGGCGCTCGTCGTCCACTGACGACGGTGCCTGCTTTATTAGTACTAGGCTACACTACAGGTACTACTGAGGCACTACCACGTCCGTAGATACACAGACCCTGCAAAACGGCACGCTTACCGCCCGCCAACCAACGTCGGCGTCGCCTGCTCGGTCACTTCGGCGCTTGGTAGACTCTCCAACACCGGCCCTATTCACCGCAACTTGCAGCAGACTTGGAGTACGCTTACTCCGACCTGCTGACTACGTCCGCCGTACTACTGCTCGACCGCACCTGTCACCGCCGTTCCTACTTCGTCTCCTTCACCGTGACCTCGGCCAGCGCTACGCACCAACCGGGCCTACTGCTCCGTGGCCCACGACAGTGCCGGGCACCGTCGGGGTCTACTGCTCCTTCTGCTGCTGACTCTTTGCCGGCCTTCCTCGTGGCGCCGGTCTTCTGCTTCGCCGTGGCCTTCACCTCGTCTTCCCCTGCTTCGTTGCTGCGCCGCGATGTGTAGACTCCTACTCGCTTCGCTCACTTCTCCGTGCGGCTTCCACGCGCTCTCACCTGCTGCCAGTACCGCATGGCGGTCTCACGTGGCGGTATCGCCGCGGCTGCCAAGTCCCACCGTCTCCGGTATCTGCTGGATTCTGCTGCAATCTCGAGGTCTCCGACCGCCGGCTGCTACTGCTACCGTACAGACCCACAGTCACGTATGCTCTTCCGTATTCCGTCACATCTGCTGCTACCATCGGATCGTGGTTACGGCTGCCTATCAGTGCCTCATTACAGCACTTCAAAGTATTCACTTGACGATTTCACTTGTTGGATATGCGCTAAACATCCGATCAATATCAACAGCCGTTTTTTGTACGTAAAGATCTGCAATGTGTAATTTCTATACCATCTGACCAAAGCGTTACAGAAAGATGGAACCAACTAGATGGAAATCTGAAGAGAGCTCGCGAGGTTTAAGGGGTTTGACGTACACCTATAGCGATGTTGTCAGTCGCATTATCTTTTTTCTCGAGTACGTATTCCATTCGTTTTTCCGATATTTCAGGGAGAGTATCAATTGACTGTTGATGCTGGTCGACCTTTTGTAGATCTCGACGTTTACAGGGGTTCCTGTTAACCGCGTCCACTGAGACTCGCTCTGCTCTCGGTTTTCGTGCAGATCATTACGGACATCGATGCTGGTGGAGATGGATGTCGACGCAATGGATGACTCGGCGAAAGCTTTGCTGTAAAATATCGAGTATGATAAACGAAGGATGCGAGACAAAATTGCAGAATGTCTCACTGAGGTTTGACGCATCGACAAGACCAGGGAATCTGTTATCGCACACTTAAAGTCACAGTTTCGTCTGCCCCATCGCGAAAATGTGGCGGCAGCAAGCAGGCCTCCTATCACGCGTCCAAGATATTGGTCACAATTCTCTTCATTGCGCGAATATCTGTCCCGCACACCTCCAATAGACCAACCGCAGCGTAAGCAGACACTCACTATTGATGGCCCGTCAGTACATTCGCCGGATTCAAATGTATCGGCCCCTTTTCGCACTAAATGAGTGCCATAGCGTTCCAAGATGTCTACATTTAAAGTAGTTGAGACAGAGCCATGCTAAATCGAAGTTTCTGATCGGAACCCGGAAACAACTGGCTGGGTGGCAAGCGAGGGTTGCTTCTAAGATAGACACCTAAAACAGTTACCCAGTGTGTTGACGAATTGAAAGAGTTTGCAAATAGATACCGAGGATCAGGTTATCCTGCACACTCTTGAATAGTCTTTGTCTTGAAAAGCATTAGTCTCACGCTGTCATCGTTTGCCGAGAGATGTTGCGTCTGGAGATTCTAGACGGGCACCGATCTGCACATTAAATTCCACTGAGCTGTCACAAATAAACGAGAAAATCCACTTCACTGCGAGTGAGTGTAGATTCACACAATTCTTGGTAGAGCGAGTAAGTAAGTGGCTGCTTTCCCAAAGGAGCAAATCCATGCGCTTCGATAACCACTCAAAGTCACAGATCTGGTAATACTCATTCTGTACGGAAGAAACGTTTTAAGACACCAGGAGTGAACTCCATGAAATTAATACCATCAGGTTCGTCGAAAACTCGACTGGTGTTTGAGTATTAGTTGGCGAGCTCGTTCCTGATCCATATCTTGATTGTGTTAATGTTGCCTGTGTACTTTTTTTCTCGTCTGGTAAGGTTGCAAGCGTCATGTACCGCCTTAGCGTCAGCTACTGGAAGAGCAGTTCCTATCCCTCTCTCTATCTGCATCTGTGTCGCTCTACTAGCACTGCTGAGAATTGAATGTCCGGAAATGACTCGACAACTGCAAGGTTTTGACCAATCAGATGAAGATTATATCATAGGTTGCTGCGCTTACGATTTCTCGAACAAATCCGATCCCATGGTCACTAAACTAAAATGAACTCAAGAAATTAGCGAATCCTTAAATACATACGCTTATCTGCCTACGTTCTTCCAAAACACTCCTTATAAAACTTACGATGAACGTGAATGCCAAGTATGTCGCATCCCGAAAGATGTCGATATTATAGACTTCAATCACTCGCAAGCCATCATCACACTGCCATCGACGTTTTTACTTACCGCCACTTGTTCATCGTGTCCAATGACGGGAATACTTCCGAGCACGTCTGCCACAGCTGTCCTTTAGAGATATCTGAGGTCCCAACAAAAGCTGTGGATTTATTACAATGAACGCAATGTGAATGCATTTTGCCAGGAAATTGATCTTTCCTGAATTTATCAAAACCAAAAGTGTGAAGATCCTCCTTGCGTCAGAAAACCCCTTTCCATGCCCTATCAATCTATCTACAGCGCATTAGACTTGATCAACCGACCTGATCCCAAACAACTTCATCTGCCTGATAATTGTATGTGAACATCGCAGTCAGTGATGATAGAAGGTAAATTTGCTCCGATGCGTTGCACCTGAAAATGAAAATACATGGTCTCGGCGAACGAAATTCGTAAAAGGAATCGCAAATAATATCCTTGTTGTAAGATGAGCTAATAAGCAGCCGTGCACAGAAATTCCCAAAACAAGAATACAATGTATCTTAGAACCGAAGGCCTAGTCCACTGATAGCATTCATAATATAACGTACCGTAGTACATGTAAACAGACGGGTATTTAGTTTGAAAGAAACGTCTTCTGGAGTACCCTACGCGATGATTGTATGCATCTACGAAATCACTCGAATATGCCTGCCAAGGTACCTTCAAACATGTTTGTTCGAAATGAAAGTGTGTTCAGCGTTCGTTGTTTACTTATAGCTTTCCGGCGCACAACTTATCGAATTTCAATTTCCTGCTGGTTCGTTGTGTGCCGTTGGTGCATTCTGTCGGCACCACAACGATGCTGATAATGCAGAGTGTGTTCTGTTACCGTATGCAAATATCGTTGCGATCTTCCAGCATGGTTATCAATTGCACGACGTGCGTTTCAACAACTCAACGTTTAAACTTCAATTTCCTGTCCAAAACAAAATCCAAAGGTTAGACTCGCCCCCAAAATACAAAGTCGTATCTACAGCTACGCACCTATTCTCTGCATACACCAACTCCATAACTACACTCCTTTTTTAATGTCCATCCTTCTTCACCTCTTTCTTCTTTGGATTGTGCCGCGTAGACCCTTTAATGCGAATCTGACTCCAGTCCGGCGCAGTCTCTCCGTGATAACCATAGTTGAAAAACAGTTCTTCGCCCTTCTCAATATCTTGCTGAGCCCAGATGGAAATCCGGTGCTCGCCGCCCACCGTCAGCACTTTGCCCTTGCATTTCTGCCCCACAGCCGAGTGGTTCGCGAATTTGCTTTTGTTTCCGATGCGAATTGCGTCAACCACCGTGTCGTCGTCGGCATCAAACAAAAAGCTGATCGTCATCTTGTCGTAAATGCTGCCGCGGCGTTCTGCCTCGTCTTGTGATAGAAGTGCGCCATGGTACTCGTAGATAAACTCACCGCGTTTGATGGGCTCCAGAGCAAAGGCGCCCCAGCCGTGGGTGGTCGAATATGCGACGCCAACTTTCTTGTGTAGGCCACGCAAGATATTCACGTTACAACAAATGCCTAAATCCAAAGCAGACATATTCCTGCGCTTCTCGTCGAAGATTAGTGCCGGGACTTCGCTAGCACCGCAGGTGAAGCACAAGTCCGGGTCACATTCACGAGCAGCCACGAAGCAAGGGCATGCCTTGGTCCTGCAGTTGCCCAAACTGCATCTGCACCCCGGAAATCTGCATAACAAATCAAACTGGTCAGCATTTCTGCAATGATTCCAACAAACACAGAGCAAATAACAAACCGGTTGGGGCAATCGCGGGGACAGGAACACGCTTTCCCGCAAGTGTGGTCGCGCGACATGCACGAGCATTCCATCGTGTTACAAACACCGCTGTGGTCGCAGGGTTCGTACTCGTGGTTGGTTCCTTTTTCTTTCATCCGATTGTTTCGCGTCCTATTGAGCAAGATGCGGTTATTGCTGTTGCGCGACGTGTGCGTCCTGTTCCGCTTGCGGCCGTTATTCTTCGACTGGGCATCAGGGGACAGTACCATATCATCCATGGAGCTGGTCCGAATCGGCTTGGTTTTTCTTTCCGACTCCAAGAACGCCGCTACTTCCTTGCAGGTTGTCGACTTCACCATACCAGAGATTAGGCATGGGTTGTCACCGATAATGGTGTGAAGCTTTCTCAAAAGAACGAGCTCTGTGTCGCTTAGTACTTTCACTACTTCCAGTGCGGTCTCGTCAGATGCTTCGGCAGTGGCTGCCTTGCTGCACTCGCCCGAACATTTCTCGTCAGCTGAAAGAGATTTTTTAACCGCTGCTTTCACCCAAGCGTGATGGGAATCGTCCAGATACTCGGATGCATCAGCCACCTTCGGGTATTTCACACGGTGGGTTTGAGATGATTTTCTTCGGGACGGACGTGCAACTTGTTTTTTCAAACTTCGGCTCGCCAGGGTACTAATTCTCGTCGCGGAGCGCGACGATCGCCGAGTTTCATGTGCTGCGCCAGTGGCTGACGCATCATCTTCAGCCGTGTCGTAACAAGTCTCGCTAGATCCACGACTCGCAGCAACGTCTTCATCAGTGTGTACGCCGTCGCTGTGGCCGTGGAAATCGTCGAGTTTGTTATTTTCATCGGTGCTAACACTGCTGTTATCCAAAGGTGTACTTCCAGCAGGACTTTTGCTCTCCGGGGTTTTATCTGACGAATCTGCATCATCTTGGTCTTCTGCAGCAGCGAGTGCCACCGGAGACAAAAGAAGAGGAGGATTGGTTGGATCTACTCGATGCGAAGGCAGCGGATGCTGAATACCGTGCTCAACGCAATGGTACACGTAGCACATGCGGCAAAACATGTCGCGATACGTAACCAGCAATTCCGTGTAGTCTTTGGTCGGGCGCAGACCCAGACCGTAGCCACGGTTGGCATGGCATCTCGCGAGGTTGGAATCAAAATAAGTCGGTGGAGAAGCAAATCGCTCAGCTAATGTCCCTTCGGAACTATTCTGGCCAGCAAGCAGTGGCTCTAGCGTTGCAACTTTTGCCAGCGGGAACTGTGGCGACTTGTTCGCGATCAGTTCCTTCGCTTCCTTAATACGCCGAGCAGCAAGTCTCACCGATTCATCCACTTTCTTAATCTCACTGTAATCGGAATACGCTTGCGCAAAACCAGGCACTTTCTTGAGCGCAGCAAATACTTGCTCAGATGTGCCGCATTCACGAAGCACAAGTCGTAACAAGTACTCGTTCACTTCGCCATCTAATCCACTCGACATACGCGATTCCTTGGCCCCAATAGCATCATACCATTCGACACCGATATCTCCTCCATCATCATCGTCATCAAAATACGGTTTATACCGCATAATCGGGTCGTCTTCCACGCGAAAGTTGGCTTTCAAACCAATAAAAGCCGTGGAGCTGCTCAATGGGCGGATTGCAGGGAGCTGGTTGACGTTCACGCCAGCAAAAAGACGCTCTTTGACCGCAATCGTCTCGCCCCACACGTTTGTGTAACCTAGAGATGCTGATTGAGTTACTTTTTCCTGTTTCATTTGATTCAGCAGTGACTTATCAAGAGCCGACACCTTGCCCAGATGCTTCCAGTTCACTAGAACGTACGCAAATGTCAACCCCGACACGGTCAATAATAAGAACAATAAAACACACGCAACATAACTTACATGTTGGCACTTTCCGCTGAGCTTCCAGATACGCTTTCGTTTTAGCCCGCCCCTCAGCAATAACGGCAGCTGTTTTCTTCAGGTGACAAGCTCGGAGTCGAGGGAGCTCACGCTGAATAATATCTGTCACTCGGTTGTCCATGTCTTCCTGAGTGACGAGTTGCTCGGTCGTGTCGCTCATCAGCTCAGACGTCATGAACTGCATCGGCTTGCCGAACTGCGGCAGAATCTTACACTTGCTTCTCAGGTCTCCATCCTTGTCTGCTTTGGCCATCACCAACAGAAAAATAATTAACATCACGAGCAGCACAAAAGTGCATAACGAAGTCAACGCGTACCGTAAGCCAGCAGAGGTTGATCACATTCCGAGTGAAAGGGAGTGTAACCCCAGCACCAACAGACAAAACGTTAGGTGGTGCCACTTCGACGCACACGTTTCGCCACATGATGGTCGGCATCACAGTCGTTGATGCGTCTCTCTGTTTGGGCAACGAGACCGTGGTAGCCTGAATCTGGGGTGGAGCTTGAGTACTGGATTTGGACGATGAACGCCGAGAAGCATTTCCACGCTTTTTACTGGCGGCTTTTGACGATTTCTTCGACGGCGCTTTTTTCTTGCTGGTTTTATTCCCGCCACCGGATTTCGTCTCACTTACTGACGAGGAAACTTCTTGTTTTGATGGCTCGACAGCTTGTTTCGGCTCCGAAGGCATATACTCGCCATCGCTTTCTTCATGGTAATCCATGCTCAGGCTAGAAGCCTCTGATAGCAACTCAGGTCGAGGTGAACGCTTAGATTCAGGTTCACGCTCACCAATATCATCGCCGGTCTCATCTCCACTCGATTCCGATGTTGACCACGTTGTGCCATCAATAACATCGCTAGCGTGCGGATTTCCAAACGAAAAGAGCGACTTTTGAGCCCCTTCCTTGGTCTTCGTCTTATTCGGAGATGCGCCGCGTAGACGTGCTAATTCCCGCTCCTGAGCAACCACATCCCTGAGTGACATTGGCTTCGCATGAGCTCCCCAGTAAGAGACGTGCGATCCTCATCAACACTCGAACTTGACGAAGAGTCGTCGCTAGCAGCAGGGAAGTCAAAATCAAATGGCGACGGAGATGCAGTTTTCTTCAGCACTGCGCTCTTCGAATGCGGCGTTCCATGGTCCGTTAAGTTTGTATCGCTGGGCTTCCTCTTCATTGCCGGTTGGCGAGTAATACTGCGAGCTGGGGGCTTCGTTTTGCGAGGAGAGGTCTTCCGATGCGCCTGAGCCTGCAATCTTTCAAGCTCTCGCTGCTGAGCCTGCAGCTCACTGAAAGACAGCGCGTCCGAGAACATTCGTCCATCTCGACGCGAGAAACGACGCGACATTGCGTCGTCCGCATCGTCTTCGTCAGAGTGTTCGCTTGCGTCTGACTGGTCCACAGACGGCTTCCTCTTCTGCTTCATGTTTTTCTTAGCAGGAGCCACGGGATCGGGCTTCTTGGCTCGTCACTGTCCTCCAGTTCATCCGTAGACTCCATGTCGTCATTGGACGAGTTCCTGGAGCTCGCAGCTTTGTCGGTTGCTGGAGAGAACGAGAACTTGGTGGTAACTGGAGGAGCCACGCGAGGCTTCTTGGCTTGGCTGGGGCGGACATCCGAGTCCGAGTCGGACGAGCTGAACTGTAGCGGGGCGTTCCTCCCGCCGCCAACAACCGGAGTCGCCTCCTCCTCGTCGCTGGAGTCCACCACAATCACCGCGTTGGCAGACATGGCTGCACGAAATAATTACAGAGCAATTGCGTTAGATTTAGAGCATTATGGGAGACTGCGGGAGGCGCCAGAAGCAACTCAAGACACAGAAGACGGAGTGGAGATGACGATAGCGATGGATCGCGAGCAAATGTGCATGGTACAAGCAGTGGAAGCGCTCACCTGGAAGTCTCTTCCGTCAGCCCTTCGTTGGCTCCCGCTAAAAAGTGAGCCGTGCAAAATTAGGGAGATTAGAATTTGAGGATGTTATAAACATTATTTGAGGATGTTGGGCAAAACATAGAATCGGATGAAGAGCTACGTTGCTGGGAACGGTACGGTCGTCGACGAACTCACAATAAAGGCGTTATCACTAGGGGACACACCAACCACTAGCATGATTTTCAGTGAAAGCAAACATCTTCTCCTTCGCCAGGTTCTGTGTCATCAAGCTTGTGGCTGTCGGGATTCACGTGAAAGTTAACTGATGATGGGAAAGAAGACTGACGCGGTCGAATTATCGGCATTTTCCAACGCTGTTGGTAGTATCATTTGATACCCCCCACACACACACTCGCACATACACGCAAAATTAACAGTCTTGCGCTCTACCGACTGAGCTATACCGCATTTCGCATGTCATGAGCTACCGCAGCTCAAGAGATACAACGTCAGTTTGTCCAATAGGAAAGCGTGAATTCAAAGACAGTTGGACGCATGTCAAGAGCTACAGCTATGCCGTCCAGTAGTTTTTTCTACGAACGAATGCCAAACATTGCACTCATTTACCAAATGGCGGTGACACGCCCAGTGGGAAGGCCGCGCCGAGGTGGTCTCGGCCGCCGAGCCAAGCAGTACAAGCTCCAACCCGTCACGGTCGCTAAAAAGCTCGCAATTCTCGCTCGTCTCGACGAGAGCGACATCCGCTCGACAATTACTCACTTCTTTCCTGCGCTGGACCCAGCTTTTTACCAGTCAAGGCGCACCCAAATTCTCCGGTGGAGGCGCAACCGAAAGCAGCTGGAGGCTGCGGCAGCGTCGGGAAAGCGCGAGCATGCCAAACTGCGCCAAATTGGTCTAGGTACTATACTATCTAACGACTCCGAGTCTGAATTGGTAGTGTGGGTGAACGAGCTGCGCAGCGAAGGAATTCCAGTCTCAGCGCAGATGCTTTCCATGAAGGCTCGCGAGGTCGCTGCAGAGGCTGGTGTCGTGGACTTTATGGCGTCGGACAAGTGGGTGGTGGGGTTCAAGCGGCGACATCATTTCAGCCTTAGAACTCCCACCCGTCAGGCACAAATCAGCCCTGCGGACATCCAAGCAGTTGCGAATGCATTCGCCGCTGATGTTCAAGCGGTGATGCTGAACCTGGGGATATCGCGCGTGTACAACGCTGATCAGACAGGTACAAATTCTGTTGTCTTTTACTCAACTAACTGACACTAATTCTACTTATGCTCTAGCCGTGTTCTTTGAATATGTAGCAAAAACCTTGTGTAAACGCGGGGCCAAGACCGTGTGGGTTAAGTGTAGCGGTGCTTCGAAAGAGCGTGCTACTGTTATGTTGCTAGGTGACAGCAACGGGTACCGCTGCACTCCTTTTGTCGTGTTCAAGGTGAAGCCTTCGCGAAAGCCAGAGATCCAGATCCAAAACAACAAGATGAGGCATGGTTTCGGCAAGCGGATTTGGAAGCGCATGTCACCAGTTCAAGACAGCGAGACTTTACGGATTTACGGCAACTCGAAAGGTCAGATTGTTTTGGCTTTTATATTGCTGTAGTGCTGTTTGCTAACTAACTCTATATTGGTACGCACCAGGCCGGTGGAATGAGGAACTGTCAGTGGAGTTCTTACGCTTCCACTTTGCCTGCCGTCCATTCCCACAAGAGCCCATTTTGCTCTTGTGGGACGATTTTAGCGGTCATTGGACCGACAAAGTCGTCCACTTTGCCAGCTCCATCAACGTCACGCTCATGAAAGTGCCACCACATGCTACAGCCGTCTCGCAACCGGCCGATGTCGCGTGGAATTTTCCGCTCAAGGCTAACCTACGGAAGCTGTGGCAGTGCAACATGCAGGACCAACTGAAGCGCCCACGCCCTGCCAATAAGAAGTTCGTGTTAGAGCGCCCGGACCGTGAGCAAATTTGCGGGTGGATTCGGCAGTCGTGGAACGGCCTAGCTGTTGACACGATCGCAAATGGCTTCAAGGCAAGTGGTCTTCTTCCCGATCCTCATAGCGCCGCATCATCGGATTTAGTAGCCCAGCTAGAGGAGCTTTCGCTTCTAGAAGGTCTTGCAGTGGATGAAGACCGCGACTTCGCATTTGAGGCCACAGTTTAACGGTAATACACTTCAACTTCTTCAAGTTTGAGCACATTCCGTATAGTAAGATATCCTAGCCTCGGAACATGGGTGTAGCTCATGACATGCGAAATGCGGTACGAGTTAAGTGTGGGCTTCCTCGCAGTCAACCAACAACGAGCAGCCAAATGGAATTGTTGTATTTGAGGTTTAGCCTCATTCAATATGGGGTAAATTATGGGTCAAGAAAAGGGTCGATAGATACGTTGAGAAAGAAGCAACCTGCTATGAACTGGGTGAGCTCTTCGCTCGAGCTCGCGGGCTCCTTACTGGAGTCCGTGGACCAGCAGGCCGCACTCACACTCGCCGGTACGAACTGCAGTCTCCTCTCTCCGTGCTCAGCCAAAATAACCTCTCTCTATCGTCTACAGGAGCCGAAGACGAAGAAGATGCCGAGCTCTCGTCATCTGCCAGCACTCGACTGAGCCAAACGTCGGACAGAAGCTCGCTATCGACGACAAATGACGAGCCCGAAGACTCCGTGAGTGAAGACGGTCCAGCTACCAAGGCGGAGAGCGTGTCAAGCGTCGACTCGAGTCCTGCGAAGCTTCCAATCCGTGCCAAGATGACGCCACCTCCCTCTGGCTCGGGAAACAAGCTCTCTGGCTTTGTGAACGCCATCTCCACACAGCTGGAGAACGTCTCCTCGGGAAGAGGAGGTGACCCTCCTCTTAGCAGCAGTGGATCGCAGGCGTCCACGGAGGAGGAGTGCGCTCGACTGCAAAGGAACTGGCTCGTATCAAGACAGAGCTGCGGACGAAAGAGAAACAATTGGCCGGTACCCAAAAGAGCATGCAAGTATGCGAGGAAGAGCTGGTAGCACTGGAGCAAGAATGTAAGGAGAAGATTGAGCAGGTTCAACACGAGGTAAGTGGGCGAAATATCTTGGACTTAAAGGTAGTTTACTTATATTTTTGCTTGCAGATAGCTGCGATGCAACAAGACAAGAACTCGGACGAGCAGAATTTCATGCAAGCGCTGGAAATGAAGGACAAACAGGCGCGCGCCATGAAGGCCGACTTGGATGCGCTGACGGAGGCTAGACAACAAAACGCCGCCGAGATTGCTTCGCTAAAGGCTGAATTGGCAAAGGCGGTCGAGTCGAAAGACACACTGTGGACATCGGCAGCATCAGCTAGCAATGAATCGGAACAACTGATTCAGTCGCTTCGGGCAGAATTACAAGACACGCTGACAGCGATGAACAACTTGAAGCGCGAGTATGCCGACTCGAAAGTAGCGATGTTTTCTAGACAGTCACAGCTCGAAAGTACCAACACCGAGCTGGTGAACAATGTGGCCGAATTGGAGCGCGAACTTGCGAAAGCAAAGGAGAGTGCTTCAGCAACGCAGAGTAGCTCTGCTGGTGGCGTTGGCGCGAATGCTGATCTAGGAGCCCAATTTGGAGCAAGCACAGGCTTTGCGTCGATGAACGACGAGTACCGACGGGTGCAACAGACGCTGGTGCTTACGAAGAAATCCCTACACGACGAAACGCGAAAGAGTGAGGTTCAAAAGCAAGAAAATATTGCGTTGCGAGAGGAGCTTCGTCGGCTGAAACAAGCGCTGGAAACTGCTCAAGCAAATGCTGCAACTCAGCTCCAGGCCGCGGTCGACGAGAACGCGAAACTAAAGGATCAAGTGAAGCAGCTATCGGCGCATTCAACGCGACAGCAGCTGCCAATGGCGAGCTGCGTATCCAGCGACTGACAAATCGGCTGATCGAGAAGCAGGAGACGATCGACGCCTTGCGTAACCGCGTGACGACGATGGATGTTCGTCTACAGGACTCGCAGTTGCGAGCGCAGCGTGCCGAGGAGAAGCTTGCACGGATGGAGCAAAATGGCGGCATCGACGACATGGAGATGGCGACTCCAGTCGGCAAGCCCGGAATGAGAGGCGGCGTCCGTTCTCGACCCAACCGGATGGCACACGCGATCTCGCGCGTAGCCCCCGTCGTCGAGCGCAGTCACCACGTTCTTACTGCGCTGGACGTGCTGGATCGCTGGCTGTTGTTCCTGGGGCGAGTATTTTTGCAAGCTCCGTTTGCTCGCCTGGGCATGCTCTGCTACCTCGTGCTGATCCACTTTTGGGTGTTCATGATTCTGAGTTTCCACACGAGCCATCTCACGGAAGAGATGCAGCTCGCTGAAGCTGCAGAGGGTGCCGTCGTCGAGCCTGGGGAAGACTTGATTCCAGGAGCTCATTAAGTAAATCTGTTGAAGCCGAAAAGCTGCAGTTTGTGACGGAGCCAGCGTGCGGTGCCACATTTCGTTCCACCGATCCGTTGCGTTATCTTGCTTTCAGTATGGGTTCTTGAGCCCGTACATTTACGTGGCAGTAGTCAGCGCGTGATGTCAAGTGTCAATCGTCAGTCAGTCTCCGATCAGCTTCCGACTCGCACAGGCCGCTCCGAACCATGAGCCCGACGCCCGACGCGCCCGTGTCCACCGCCAGCGAGGGCGTCCCCAGCGTGAGCTCCGTGCGCTACGAGTCGAGCGCCTCGGACGCCGAGGTGGCGTGGCTGCGGCGCTGCCTGCCCATCTTCGTGCAGCCGGACGTGGACATCAAGAACCGCAACGACCTGGTGAAAATCTTCTTCCGCTTCGAGCGCGACGACCAGTCGGGCCAGCTCATCTGCCGACTATGCGTCGTGTTCGCGGGCGAGTCGAGCTACAACCGCGTGCGGAGGAGATCGAGAACACGCTGGCCACGCTCTGCTACCGCACCTTTAACCGGCGGACGTACAAGCGCACAGCTGATATCAACTACATGGAGTTCCGGTGCGTTCTACGCCGTATTGACCTCCGTAGACTATTTCTAATTAGCTGTATGCGTTGCTGCAGGAACGTTAATTTGGACCCCAATGCTGCTTTGCCATGGGCGACGATCTACTCGCAGGACCACGGCGGCTCGCAGCAGTGGGCGCAGGGCGAGAAGCGCAACGTCGGCAGCTGGTTCTCGCTCATGCACCACTACTGCGAGGAAGTTCCGTACGCGGACTGGAAAATTCATCCACAGACTCACCGCCCATACATCTACCTTAACACCTGCAATCACATGATCGGGCAGCAGGACAACAACCCTCGACTCAGCAAGTTCAACTGGATCGACTACCCGTTCCAACATGGCGACGGCGACGACGCCTTCCACTACGTCGTGGACCATGTACCGACCAAGTTCAATCTCTACTCGTACGTCTGCTTCTGGAGAGCACGTAACGGCGGTGGATGGTTCGACCGCCACCCAGGAGGCAAGACGATCTCGCGGGACGGCAAGTCGATCTTCATCAAGTACCCACCATCGGCTTCTGGGATCTAGAGATATTGCACACACACACCGCTCATCGGTATGCGGGGAGTACATTAATGTAGCGAAAACAAAAAGAAATAGTGGTAGGTGCATTTTGCCAACATCAAGATGAAATTCACGGCAATTGACGACACTACCCTGCGGCAGGCGTCGGGGTGTTGTCTTGAGGCTGTTCGTCCTCGTCCTTGGACTTTGTGGAAACGCTGCTGGTCATTTGCTGAGCTACGAGCTCAGTCTCATGGGCCGAAGAGGCTGAAGAAGCCGTTGGGGAAGTCGAGTCAACGCCTGCAAGGCCAGTGAACTTGGTCGCATCCAGCTCCCGAACTTTCATCCATGTCGTCCACATCTCTTCGACTGAAATCGGAGCCTGCTCGAGCAGCCAGCCCATCTGGCGTCGGGTAGCGTCTAGGACAGGTTGAAAGCCCATCTGGGTCGCTCCGGAATGCACCCAGTGCAAGTCCAGCAACATGAACGCCATGGCGTGGAGCTTGAAGAATGCTGCAGGGTCGTCAAAAACACGCCAGAATGGCGTGCGGCTCACCCGTTCAGCTACTCGCAGTTTCATGACAACGGCCGGCGCTGTGGCCCCGTCGGTCTCGACCGAATGCAAAACGAGCTTGGTGCACACGTCCGGCACTTCGTCCAGCATCAGCAAGTGCATCATCATCCGCATCACATTAATGCTCGCAACTGGGAATGGGTAGCGGTTGCCGCCAGCCACAGCATTGCGCTTCATCATCGCTTGCGCCTTTTCCGGGTACTCTTCCACGAAATACACAAGACACTCAAGTGCCAGCAAACCACCTCCTCGGAAACCGCCCAACGGGTTATCTGTGTGGAAGCCGCTGCCCTTCCAGCGCGGTGAAGCCAGCAGAGCGTTTACATTTACACCGGCGACTTCGGTGTCGCTATTGCTGGATGCCGACAGAACCGAGTCGTTCTCCTCCACCATCGAGTCTTCCGGTAGCAGCAATACATCCCAGAGTCGCTTTAACAAAGCTACATGGCTTTCGTTCGTCATATCAAGCGGCTCCTCCATCCGGAAGCGAAGGGTTTCCAGACGTTTAACCTTGTCACGCAGCTTTCCTCGACGCGAGGTGAGCTCTGCTCGGAAGTCACGAAGGACAGATTCTTGTTCCCGGAACAACATCGCCATGACTTGGACGGCTTCTTCAGCGTCACGTGTTTTGTGGCGCACTTCTCGAGCTTCTGGTGCAGTTCCCAAGCTCCCAGCAGGAAATGCCTCCATGTAGTCTTCTTCGTTGGGCATCAACCGCGAGCGGACGGAAGTTCGATGCTGGTATCCTACAGGGTATTTCCTGTAACTCGAGTCTTCATAGTCGTGAAAGCGTTCTCCATGTCTTCCTCTCATTAGAAGAGGCGCGAGACAATTGGCAATCGCGTACACGGTAAGCCCGTTTTTCTCAGCGTGGCGTGGCTGTAGTGCCACCGATATCCAATGGCATAGCCGTTCCAGAAGCGGCTTGCAAAACCACGGCAAGTCATTCACTAGTACGGTTAGCAGCGCCTTGCATTCTTCGTCGGTCATACCGCCGCCTGGACGACCAGCACACTCCAAGAATCTGTCGAGTCGCTCTTCTGTAAGCAGCGGGTCAGGGAGTTCCCAAAGGTATTGAAGCAGGATTGCGACAACCTCGTGCGGATCCACTGCCATTTTCCGATGAAAGCCGCCTAACTCTTCGATCGTATCACGAAGCTCCATGACATGATCTGCCTGCAAGTGCGCCTGGAACAGTCCGGGAGAATCGATGTGATCGTAAAGGTAGCAGAAGCAAGCCTCAACGACGTCGGGCAGACCCAGAGCCGTCTCGAAACGAGCCATGCCACTCAAAAATGGGTTGCATAACACATCTAGCAAGTCGCTGCCAAAGACGTCATATTCAGGATATCCCAGCTCCAAGAAGCGAAGAACTGCAGTAGCTGCGTCCTCCATCTTTGCGATTGAGCCGCCTGCTTCAATGTATCTGAAAGTGGATTACCACCTTTGCGTGAATTGAACGCCAGTCTCAACTCGTGATGCGACACCAGTTTCTCTGCTAGCATATCGGCCTCGTCATCAGCTTGCGATAAACGCACGCGTCCACTCACCATGTCCTCTGGGTCAATGAGTTTCGGCGCCTGCTTTCTGATTTTGCGCGCCTTCGGACGAGGCAATGGCCGAGAAAACGGCAGCGTTTCCGGTTCCAAATCCAAGCGTGGGTCGTCAATCAAGAAGGCAAACGGCAGGCTGTCAAGCCCTGACAAGAGATTGAGGAACATCTTCACCTCGTCGCGCTGGCGGAATAACGCAAACTCGGTGTAGTACGAGGCCAGCAGGTCCAGGTTGGTTTCCGACAGCACCATACTCAAGCTCGACTGCAGGACGTGAGTGTTCAGTGCTTGACGAATGAACGCTCGTGCTTTGCCTTCGTCCGTGTGCACGTTTGTCAGACCGTTGGCGGAGCGAACCGCCCCAACGAGGCCACGTACGTGCCGAGGGAGGTCTGCTTCAACACTGCTGGTTACAACCTCGCACACTTTACTGCTTGAAGTGAACGCGGATCCTTGTGAAGCCGAGGCAGCAGCTCGGTGCATGGCCTCCAGCATTTGCTTCCGACGGATAGCTTCCATCCTTGTGCAGGTCCATTTGACAACGCCGAAGAACTTGACGGTCGCGCCAGTGCCAGTGCTGTCTCCGTCCATCAAGCGAAGGCCGTGTGTGAAGCAGCGATCCAACTGCGTGCACAGCAAGTTTACCACTGCTTGTTCATCGTTGAGTAGCAGCTCTCGTGCATCGTCAGTGCTCTCCATCATTGCAGCCTTGGGGCTGTCGTTACCATCACCGGAAGCTGTGGAAGAGTCAACACCGTCGTCCATAGAGCTCCGACGGCCGACGCCGTTCTTCTTAGCTTCCATAAAGAGCTGCAGTCCGCGCACCGCATTCTCCAGGTCCTCGAGGATGATGCCGCGTTGGCTCTTGGCCTGGAGTTGTCGCTTGGCGCGGTTCCGACGACGCAACTGCTGCTCCTCCTCCGTTTCTTCTTCCGGCTCACCCAGGACAAGGCTGCCGAGCTTGGCGAAGAGCGACTCCATGCTCGCTTCACCACAGTAGTCGGAATCCGAAATGACAGCTCACGACGATCAAGATATCCTGGAAAGATCGTGCGACGCTTCATTGAAAGGCATTCAAATGCAGACAGCACCACCAAGCTGTCTGGGCCAGCGATTGAGTAGCTACGAACGCTTCTTGGGTCGTCATTTTCGTTAGTATCGGGGCAGAGGTCGTCAACAGTCTGCACACGGTTGTCCTAGTCAAACTGCTGCCGCATCTTCATCTCCGTCTCGGACTTCCACCCTCGAAAGTCCGAGCCGATACCGGCCTGACCCTTGGTACGCTGCTTCTTGACGCGTTCCTTGGCGTCCTTCTTGTCCTTCTTGGCTAGTTGTTTACTGCGAGCTACTTCGGTCGGTAGAGGTCTCTTTCGAGCCCTCTCAGCTGCAAGTCGCTCGCTCTCTTTCCTCTCTTGCTCTTGCTGTTCCTCTTTAGCTCGCTTTTCCTCTGCTTGTTGCTGCTTTTGCAGTCGCTCCTTCTCTTGCTCTTCTTTCAGTCGCTGTCTCTGCTTCAGGATGGCTTCGGACGGCAGGAACGACGCCTTCACGCTAGACAAGACGCTCTCGGGCGACGGTAGAAGCTGTTTGGACTCCTTGTTCTCATCATCTGCTTCGGGCTTCTCTACTGGGACCGCCGGCTCCTCCTCCGCATCGCTCTCGCTGCTGCTGCTGGAATACTCGTCGCCGAGCAGGAACGACATCTTCGGGTTACACTTGAACGTAACCTTTTCACAATCGAAAACTGTCGCCGACCATGGTCGACGCCGAGACGACTGCATGGCTCAAGAAGGAGCTGGTGAGCGCGCTGGGCTTCGGGGAAGTGGACGAGATCGTCGCGTACATCACCAGCACGTTCCACTCGCAGCAGGATACCGCCACCTACCTCATCGAGCTGCTGGGTATCCCCGCCAGTCGCGCCGAATCCATCGGCGCTCGGTTATTCTCGCCCAAGCAGACTCAACCCAAGCAGAGTCTGGTGCCAGTCCCCACCGCCATCAACTCCCGCCTGAAGCCCAGCAAGAAGAACAAGAAGAGCAATGCACCAACACTGCTGAACAATGCACTGATCATCAACTGCCTGCGCTGCGGCCGCATCGAGTACAACGGAGCACGTCGCTGCGTTTTCTGCGACTCGGAGCTGCAGTACGAAGCGGACGCCGTCACAGCCAATGAAGCAGCACAGCAGCACATGGAGGAGCTTGTGCGACTCGACGAGTCGGGCGCGCAACGCACACGCGTGATAGACACCGAGCAGTTCTTCTACGACGAGCATGAATCTGAACAGCGCAGCGAAGGCGACGAGAACCACCGCCGACCCATCTCGCTGACGCTGGATCTGGAGAATAAACGCTTCGTGGACGCCGGCGATAACCAGATTGCGCGCAACAACCAGCTCGCCAAGGACGCACGCGAGCTGGTGGACGGCGTCCAGCGGAAGATGAGCAAGGGCAAGCGCGGCAAAGCGGGGCAGGACACGCAAGACACCAACGCAACCGGCGGCGTCCGCGAGGCGTTCGTGGTGGTGGACGACTCGTACAACTTGCTCTTCGTCTAAACGCATTCGTGTACAGTAATGCAAGACCAGTCCTGAAGTTTCCTCTCCGATATGTGCACTTGGCGCTTCAACGAAAAGTTTATCCGTACAGTAACTGTTTGACTTGGTTTCTGTATGCACGCCGCCGTTTCCAGTTCCGTCTGAGACAAGATGATACGATTGGTGATGAGGCTATTACGAGCGGACGCACACCGGATGTCGCCGCGGAGGTTGCGCGGCGGCGGCGGCGCCACTCCCAGATTCGCCCCCGACGTTGCACTCGACCGGCCCCGCCTTCGTCTCGGAGGCTCCCGCGGCCGCGATCGACTCCCGCACCAAGAAATCGCTGCAAGTTCCAGCGCCATGTCGAACGCGAGCGTCACGGGGCTGTCGGCGCTGCAGCGGCGGGCGGCCACACCTGCGTCCGAGGCCGCGCAGTGCACGGCGCCGGCCAACCCACTCTGGGACTTTTACGCCTGCGGCCTCGTGGACGAGAACGACAACGGCTCCGACGACGAGGACACGGAGGACGAGCTGGAGACGCAGGACTGGATCCTGTTCCAGCGCCAACGCGCACAGGCGCGTCTCGCCAACGCGTGCCAGCGAGAAGCCCGCACGCTACGAGCAGCCAAGCACTGAACAGAGAACTCGGAACACTTGCCACTCGATGGCAAAGCACCGATGACGTGGTTACGAGTCAAGAAGCGCCGCTTTCCCGTTGCGTATTGTGGCATGAGCTGTAGAGTAGAATAACTATCGATGAATGGGAAACGGACGCCTTGTGCTCGCTTCGTGCTTCCAGCCAGCAGGCATCGCCGTGGATGTCTGCTGGCTGTGTGTCTTGCAGCAGAACGATGTCGTGCGCGGGGGACAAGAAGCCGTTGATCGATCGGAGGCACGCTTCAACCCTAAGCGGCCCCGAGCCCGCAAGCTGGTGTATGTGTTGGTGACGCCGAAGGTCATTCCAGCCTGCAAGTTCCAGCAGTGGATAGTGGATTGCTGCCAGCATGACATGACCAGATCGAGCCGAACACCACCGCAATGGACTTCCCCAAGCTGTCTTCAGCGGTACTACAGTCAGTACTAGATCTTCGACGTCAACGGCGGTAAGCGCGGCAATGGCAGACGTCAGAACTCATCGTTCCGTCGCGACGAACTATTAATACGCGCCGACGCGCTTGCAAGAGAGACGACGAGTGCGGCGACTGCTTCTCGGCAGCAAAAGTGAGGGCGGACCAGGCGAAGAGCAGACACCGGTTTCGTCTCGCAGCATAAACATAAACCGTTTTCAAGAATAAATACAGGTTTATTGTTTCTGAAGGAAATCAGCTGGCGGCAATGTGATTGGCGATCCCCGGTGGGAATCAGGCTCATTCGTGCTGTGGACGGCAGCAGCCACAACGCCGCTCACCTCTCGCTTGCCATGACCGCCGCCGCCTTGTCCCGCGTGCACTCCACCTCCGGCTACGGGGCGGTGGACTCGCCGCCGTCGTCACCGCTGCTGCCGCTGCCCCCACTCGGAGAGAGACGTCCGAGTATCTGTTCAAGTACCTGATCCTCACGCAGGTCTTCATGTACCTCGAGGCGGGCGCCGTGCCGTCGCTGCTGCAGCAGTTCACACTCACGTTCCGGCTCAGTCCGCAGGAGCAGGGCCTGCTTGGCGCCATCGTGTACATCTCCATCTCGCTGGCGTCGCCCTGGTGCTCCACGCTCTTCCGCCGCTTCGATCCGAGGCAATTGCTGGGCGTGTCGCTCGTGATCAACAATCTGGCAGTGCTGGGACTTGCCTGCCTACCCACCGCGCAATGGTACTCCAAGTCGCTGCTCATCGCAATGCGCGGCTTCGTAGGACTCACGCAAGCCTTCAGCTGCGTGTACTCGCCGCTGTGGGTACACGACTACGCCCCCAAGGAGAAGCGGGGCACCTGGATGAGCTACCTGCAGGTGCCGTGCCGGTTGGTATTACGCTGGGCTATTTTTCAGGGTCCGTCACGATTTGGTTGGCATCCCAAGCACCGGAAATGGTCGTCACTGCGCTGCGTCGAGTTGTTACTATGTTGTCTAGCACTGCTGCGGGCATCAATGCAAATGCTGACATTACTGAGAACGTCGATGACAACGCGATGCGGCTGTGCAATGGGATTTACTGCTGGAGATGGCCATTCTTGACCCAGTTCGTGCTCATTCTCCCGCTGTCGATATTGATCTTTTCGTGCCGCGGGAGCATATTCGACTGCGTGCGACTCGCCGCCGTTCTATTGTCATTGTGGATGCGGATGAAGACGAGGATACCGGCGTCGAGCAAAGTATCCCCTTAACATTTGAGGACCAGCATTCGCTGCTGAACGAAATGGGGTCTAGTGAACTGGGCTTTCGGTTGATGGAAGCGTCTGAACCCGAGAGTACTTCGAGGTGGGGCAGTCTGCGGTTGTTGCTGCAGCACAAGGTGTACGTGTTCATTGTTATGGGCCTTTCGGGCCTTTTCTTCGTTGTCGCGGGCGTGCAATTCTGGACAACGTTGTACTTGGAGACCAACACGAAGGACTCCATGTACGAGATTCATCTCTCGTATTTGCTGGTGAGCGGAACGGGCCCCATCATGGGCGTGTTTTTCGGTGGCTGGCTTATTGATCAGTTCGGCGGGTACTCAGGACCGTACCACCAAATGCAGGCGCTACGTGTGTGCATGGTGCTGGGTGGAGCTGCGTGTTTAGCGGCAATTCCAGTGTCGTACGTACATAACACATTTTACATCGCCGTGTTTCTGTGGTTGATGCTGTTCTGCGGTGGTAGCATCCTTCCAGCGTGCTCAGGCATTGTTATATCGGCTGCCCCACCACGGCTTCGCCCGCTTGCCTCGTCGGTTGCGTACGCCAGCTATAACCTGTTTGGATACGCTGCGTCAAACTACGTTCCTGGCTTAATCATGAACTTCATCATCGACCCAAGTGCAGACGCCAATGAAGATGGCAGTGGCCTGGGGAGCCCAACGTCGTGCAACGCTGCCTGCACTTATCGGATCGGGTTCCGGATCGTGCTGCTGTGGAGTGTGTGGGCTTTCCTTTGCCTATGCGGAGGAGCCATTGAGTCGGCCCGAAACTACGCAGCAACTATCCGGGCAAGTTGTTCCAGCAATGGACACAGCTCCATCTACAACCACAGTAATGGGAAGGAGCTTCTCCCTACAGCAGCGGTGGCGTCGTCCCACCAGCATGTTCATAAGAGCGGATAGAGCGCCAGTAGATAATTGGCACGCGTATTTGATTTTATTTCGCTGCGTTCGAGCTTGCCATCATTTGCTTTATCCGAGGTGCCTTACGAAGCAAAGCATTGAGCATCGTGCCCACAAAGAAGGCGACAACTGTCGAAGTCATCGTGATCACGTTGTACGGCATGCTGAAGTCCGGGGTCGGCAACGGCACAAGCAGAGGCTCCGTAAACAGCGTCGTGGTAAACTCTGGTGACTGGGCATCCTTGGTGCATTCCTGAGCTTCACCACTTCGCGTTTCAAAAGTCGCCACTCCAGGAGCAATGTCAAAGCCGCGGTTAGCATCGGGAGGGTGTTCTGACAGACGTATGAAGGCTTTCTCCATTTGAAGTGAAAACACCAGCGTGGTGTTGGCCGGGAGGAAAGCCTCGAGGCGTAACTGGTTCGGGCGCCCGCGTAGCTCAGCAGGAACAAAGTCGAACGCTTGGATCATTTTCTGTGCCTCCTCTTCACTGCCACCAGCGGCGGCTCGGAAGGTATGGAAATACACACGGAGATACCACGGGATGACGTCGTGGTATGTGACTCGCATGCTGCACGACGGGTGGTTGTTCTTGAGCTGTACGGCGAGGCCGCCACGAACTTGACCGTAACCAGTGACGAAGCGATGGGCCGAAACAACATCCTCCTGTGCGTAGTAAGATGCCTTGGAAGAAGCTTCTTCAGCGGCGGCTTTCAAATCGTCAAACCACGGACGGGAGAGAGCTACAGCGTTCGCATTGAGATCAGTCGTCTGCGCTTTAGTCGATTCCAAGTCTTCAGTGTAAATGACGCTCTCCGAGGCCAGCGGACAAGCCTTGACTTCTGAGGCATGCTGTCCGTTAGCAAAGAAGATGGATCCAAGACTCCAGCGCTCCTTGTTGTACTTGGTGGGGCTCTGAACCGTAGTCAAGTGCTGCTTGAGACTCCATCCACCCCTCGACGTTCTTTTCACGAACAGCGATATCGACAGATACTCTCCCGACAGCGCATTGATAGGGTCAATCAGTGCACCGAGTCCCTCAATGGCTCGACACGGCAGCATCTTGAGCCACGGCGTCAAGTTCTCCGTGCAGAGCTCCTCACGGGCCAACGAGCCGTGCAGGAACACTAGCCCTGGGTCTGCATTGGTCTCTGGGAACGCTCCGACCTCCTTGAGCGTGGACGATGGCAACAGCTCCGTGACGACCGTCTCGTCCATCTGGTTCAGCGACGCCGAGAAGATGCCGCCCAGTTCGGACGTGATGCCTCTCCAGCGCTGCTGCACGTCGTGATCTCCATGCAGAGCCACCTGCAGCCGCGTACCGAAGGGTGCGTGGGCGAATCCGGAGCCGCTGAAGCTCTGCGCTGAGCCGTAGCGCCAGTCTGCGTATCGGCCGACAGCGAGCGTCAGGTGGATCGACTCGGCGTCTTGCTTGTTGAGGATCTGGCGCAGCACATTGGGCAGTAGCGACTGCGGATCGGAGGAGGCCTCGTCCAGCGAGAACTCGAAGCAGCCTAGAACCTGGTTGATGGCTGGCAGAGGACGTAGCGTCAGGCGCTCTGTGAAGGCGGCGCTGGCCCCGCACAGCAGCGACAGCAGCCACAGCAATGCGAGCGGCATCGTCATCTTGTCTTGGACAACTGGCACTGAAATGAGAGGAGGGATGTCACTAAACTGAATGACGGGGATGACAACATTTCTTGCTCGAAGCGCACAATGCGTGAAGAAACACTACTGCGGGGCAGCTCTTGCCCCGAAGAGATTCGAAAGGAGTGGTGTGCTCCCTGTATTGACTGCATTTGGTATGGAGGAAGTGTACCATGGACTCCTGGAGGGAGCCCCGTGGCCAAGTTGACGGTCAACTGCGGCTCTCTCTCCTGATGCTTCAACAGGAGCATGGCCTGGGCAAAAGCTCGGATTGCCTGGAGTCGATGAGCTTCCATCGGAGAAGATGATAAGATTGCCCTGGGATTTTACAGCGAGACGCAGAGCACGGTCACACTGCTGGGCACCAATTACGGCACCTGGGGGTCTTCTGCGTCGACGGTCGCAGCTTCGCGCTCCACGACGACCAGCCAGCAGTGCTCGTCGAGACCTTGTTCGACTCCACGGCGGCAGGCTGCAATCGTCACGTGCTTCCTGCCGCCTGTGGGGAGCAAATCACGACGGCCCTAACCACTGGCCGACAGCGATCGGCCAACGTGCAGAGCACCGAGCGGATGGCTGGGAAGCTTCCCCAGAAGAAGGAATTGCTCAATGCTGCAATTTCTCTTCTCTCTGTTGATGGTTCAATGCGTTTATACCTACTACTTAGTAGCTAGCTTCTTGCTCTCGGAGCTGCGGACATGCATTCGGCCGACTCGGGTGCCCAATCTCTATACAACTACACTTTACGGGTGGGAAATACGGCACCGGAGGAATCCTGGCAGGAGCTCGTCCCTATGTAGCTCAGGAGCTGGCACAGCAGCTCCTCGTCCTCCTTCTTGACGAAGCGGCCCTTGACGCGCAAGCGCGAGTTGGCAAAGTTCTTGCGCACGTCGTAGTCGACCTTCTTGGCCCACACGCGGCGCTTGCGCTTCTCCAGGAAGCGCTCGATGCGTTTTCTTCGCGCCTCGGGCGAGTAGCTGCCGATGTACTTGCCCTCCGAGGACGGCGACGAGCCTTCCACGTGGTGCTCGCTGTCGTTGGCCGCCGAGATCTCCATGCGGATGAACTCCTCGAGGTGCTGGCGGCCCAGGCCGCCGTACTCGCTTCCGTCGGACGAGCATACGGACGCGAGGCGCACGCGCTGCTTGTAGTCCGGGTCGTACCACGTGCCGTCCTCTTCGACACCGGTGGGGCTGCAGTCTCGGCCCAAGAAGGACTCATTTTCCTGCACACGCGACAAGCTGCTGCCCTTGTGCTTCTTGCCGTACGACGACGAGTACGTGCGGTCGAACGAGTTCGACGGCTCGCGATACCGCATCGCACTGCTGTTGTTGCTGTTGCTGTTGCCGCCGCGCATGGGAATGGAGATGGGCCTACTGTTCGAGGACGACGCGTAGCTGTCCTGGTCGTCCTGGTTGGAGGTGGCGGCGGCCACGAGGCCGTCGAACGGTGAGCGGTAGGCGGACCACGAGCCGTCGTCGCTCGAGTCCATGTCCACGTCGCTGCTGCTGCTGTCGCCCTCTTCCCGGCCGGGGATCATGGACGTGAGCGGGCGCTCCTGGATCTTTGCTGCAGCAGCGAGAAGGCTGCGCTGTAGCTGCTGCTGCTGACGTCCGACTGCAGGAAGCTGCTGGAGGGCAGCGAGCTGGCCATGCCGCCGTCGAAGGCCGCGAAGCCGCGCTTCTTGCCGGCCTGCCAGGCGGACGGCGGCTCGGGCGCGTACAGCGGGTTGTCGGCGAACTTGCGCTCGTCGGGCGCCGACAGGCTCATGAGCGTCTCGGCCACCTCGGACTCGATCATGGGGCAACGGCGCGGAGTGGCTGCGGGACGGAATCAATTTGGGTGGCTGCGGGGCAGTGGGCGCTGGCTTTTCCTGCGGCGGCGGCGGCCGTTTCGGAGCTAACTGGCTGTGCAGGCTGGAGCTGGTGTCTCCTTGCTTCGGCTCGCGCTTTTCAAAGAGTGCGGTCGTGGCCGGCCTGGATCTGCTGCGTTCAGGCGAGCGCCAGTTTATGGCCCCGCGCGCGGATTGGCCGAAAGTCGCCGCAGTACTTCCCGGTGGATTTTCGACTTGGCGTTTGTATGCCGCCAAGTTCAACCGAATCGAAGGCGGCTTGCCAGCCACTATGGCCGACTTGACGAGTCTGCGAAAATTGCGCCCAGGGCGGCGCTGCCTGGAGGGCTGGCAGGCAGGCAAGCATATCCCCCTCCATAGACGTCTTCCTCGGTGCGCCAAGGTCCTGTACGTGACCGTCTTCCACGGACTATCGCTAGAGCACATAGCGTGGAAGGTCTCCACAAACGGTTGGTTCGACAGTGGGCAGCGACTGCTCCTCCCACGCCGTGTGGTGTCGACGATCGAAAAAGCAGTGGCTGGCGGGGGCCGTGCTGGTGCAGTAGAGCAGGCAGAGCTGAGCTCGATGCAGCGCGCGGCGGTCTCTATGCAGGGACAAGACGCCCTCGCTGCCGTGGAGACACGATGCTTGCAACCTGGGTTCGTGCCCGCGGCGCGTGCTGGAAGACGAGCTCTGCTTCTCTCGCGCGCGTGAGCATACACTACACCTCTGCCAGTTGGACCCGCAGGCGTTCGTGTGGTCGCTGCGGAGTTTATTCAGTCACAAATGGACCAAAGTAGTGATGGCATCGCTGCCATTGTTGCGGCACTGGCGGAGAAGCACTGGGGCCTCCCTCACCAGCGAATTCGCTTCAAGTTGAAGTGCTTGGCGCGGCGGGGCAAGCCCTATCGGCTGGTGATCAAGGCAGGTGCAGGCTGATGTGGCATCGCCGCGGCTCTGATACGCGCAAAAATGCCAGCGAGCGTCTGGAGCTGGTCGGCATCGTGTCGGCAGCCTTGATTGAAGGAAGCCCAGTGGAGGCCGTCGAGCTGTTCTTCTTGCCTGCCGCATTCGACGCTATCTGCGGCGAGGCAGCGACACCGCCAAGCATAAGATTTGCGCTAAATCGGAGCGCTAAAGCTAACCCTAATTCTGCGGCCTGACTCACTGCCCTTCACTATGCCCTCACTTCCGAGCCAGCACACAAGAACGCCATCAAACGCCGCAGCAGGATGGAGTCGACGACGCGAATGGCGCCTCCGTCGCCGCTCAAGATCCCGACGCACGACTACGAAGTGACGCCCAGCAGCAGTACCACCTCGTCCCCAGCCGAGAGCTGCGCCAGCCACGCCGAGAAGTCCCTGGAGCCCTGGGAGAAGATGACCAGTCCGAACAGCTCCAGTTCCATCAACAGCTCGGTGACCAGCGGACCGATTTGGGAGGAAGACAGCGACGGCAGCGACGGCTATGCGGACGAGGAGGTCGAAACAGAGACGTCTACGGTACAGCAGCACAGGAATGGGTCGGTGAATCGGATGCAGACACTGGTGCAGACCATGCAGCAACGTCTTCTAGGACTGCAGAGGCTGGTGGAGGAAGGCAGACCACAACGCAGGCAGTGGGTGGAAGGTAACGCAATGACGGCAAGCAGTGGTGTAACGCAGACAGCTCTGAGCCACGTGACGGAAGATAACGGCGAGACGGCGCCAGCTCAACCTTCCGCCAGTGTAGAGGACCCGCCAGCGAATGATGCCAGCACGGATAAAACTGACAGCCCAGAGGACGGTTCGAGCTTGAGCTCCAGCTCAACCGATGGCGGAGAACCCCTGCAATGACCACGCTGCTCGACCGCATCAAGAGCTTGCAGGCGCAGCTTGAGGCTGCAGCCGATGAAAACCGGCAGCTTCGTGGTGTGATCCGAAGGTTGGAGGACGAAAACGCGCGACTCCGAGCTGATGACACTGTGACAGTAGCAGCGGCAATTAAGTCGGGCGAGGGATCGATTAACGAAGTCGTGTCGACACCTGACCGGGAGGTAAGTGACGCTTCCGAGGACCTCGACTGCGGCCAAGAGGACTTTTCTCGCTTGACGACGGCAATATTTGGGGAGTCCTCGGACTTTCAGCTGGTCATGAAGCAGGATCTATCGGTTTTGAAGAATCACGAGCGGTGTCAGCACAAGCTGCACGAGTTGTGGGATACTATCCGCACGCTCCGAACGTTTGTGGAGACGTACGAGGTGGAGCGAAACGCCATGCGAGTAGAGCGTGATGAAGCTATTGCCGACGCGGACCGCGCCGACTCGGAGAACGCCAAGCTAGCGGGCAGCAGCAACACCCAGCAGAAGATCAAGTACCTGCAGCAGGTCAAGAGCGACAACCAGGCCTTGCGCCGCAAGAACCGCGCGCTGAACGCCAAGATCGCCAAGCTGTCGGCCAGGATCATTCAGGACAGGAATGGGTACGCTGCTTCGGAGCAGGACAGCTTCGCCACCAGCAGCGTGACATGCAGTATATCGGAGGACACCATGACGCTGGAGGAGCTGCAGTCGGAATGCGACGACCGGCCTGAGCGGACGCGGCCGCAAGTGCTGAAGAGTATGTGGGACCACCGCGAGATGCTGCAGCGGAGACTGGAGCGCCTGCGCTTGGTGCGGCAAGAACTGGGTGACGCAGCTTCTTCTGCTTGCTGCTGCGAGCAGGAGGACCAAGATTGCTCAGCGGTGTAGCTCGTTTCTTTGTCTTTCATTGTTGTCACTTAATTATTGGACCATTCATTCCTGCTTGTGATTGGCTGCATGCAAAGTCGCGGTTGGCATCAGGAACACTTGCGAATATGGCGGGGCTCGACCCCAGGCAGCGGCCCGTGCCAGCTGACGCACAGGGCGGCGACGGCAGCGAGCGCTTGGACAGCTTCGCGTCCGCCGACGGACTCATGCAGTTAAGTTCGGCGGCGGAAGCGGCGGATGCAGCGGAAGCAGGAGCCAATGTCAATGTCAATGCAGGCAGCAGCAACATGCCCGTGGATGCGTCTTTGCCTGCAGGCTGGCAGAGGATCATCCACGGCTCCGGCCTGCCTTGCTACGTGCACGACGGCCTGGGCGTCGTCTGCTGGACGCGACCGTACCCGCTGGACGTCGGCGGCGACGGCGCGCTCTCGCAGCCGGAACTCCACCGCCTAGTGAAGCAGCACGTGCCCCCGCTGAGTATCTTTGCGCCGTCGGCGGACGCCGCAAGGAAGCGGAAGGGAAGCGTGATTGCTGTGGAGCCTTCTACTACAACAACGGCGTCGCCGCTGCCGGCGTTGACTCCAGAACCAAGTAGCGTAAGGAAGGGTGTTAGGTGTCTTCAGACAGGAAGAGACCGCTCTCCTGTTGGGGTGTGCTGGTAGTTGGAGATACTGACGAGTTGTTGCTGTCCTTTCTAGCAGTCGCAGATTCAATCGAAGAAGCGAAAGCTGGATAATGCGGTCAAGGAACGACCCGCTCAGCAACAAGGGAAGACTGGAAAGCAGCCGACTATGGTAGGAATGGTGCTTTGATTCCGTCAATATGTTGGCTGAATTATGGTGTTATGTTGGATAGACATTGGAAGAATTCAAGACGCTGCCCATCGGGGATCCACGTGTTCTCCAGGTGCGTTTGCATATCTTCTGCCGCATAGAAACAGTCTTAGGGCCGCATAAAAACTGTAATGAGGATCTGACGCATTGTGAACAGGCCTGCATGGAGTTATCGATCAAGACTCCTGCACAAGTCCTCCAGGAATACCAGAACCGGAACCGAGGTGTATCGATCAACTACAATACAGTGCCTGTCGAGGGTGACGGTGTCAAGCTCTTTAAAACGATTGTGACGGCTGGCAGCACGGTTGCGGAGGGTGTTGCTTCGACGAAGAAGATTGCCAAGCAATTAGGAGCGCAGCAGTTATTGGCGCTGCTGCACGAGCGTACGGCTCGGAATTACCACGAAGTTGCGGACATGTACAACAGCTCTTTGAAGGGCCAGCCGGTGATAACAGAGAAATCTACGTTTGGGCCAGCGGTTCCAGGGCGCGGCGACGGAAGAGGAGGCCGTGGAAATGCAGACCCTCGTCTGAATCGAGCCCAGCAAAATCGGCAGCGACGAGGCCGACGGCCCTCGCCGTCTCCAGAATACACCGCTGGTGGTTATCAAGACTATGATCGAGGAGAAGCTCAGCCTCACTGGAGCGGATACAATCAGCCGCCGATGCAGCATCCAGGACCGTGGGCAGGTGGAGTGCAGCAAGGCGATTCAGGTTTGGATACAGGCCCCGAACGTGTGGTAGTCTACTCGTCTGCTCAACCTGGGAGTGCGCCACCAGCTTATGGTGGCGTGCCGTACTACAACAACAATAACAACGTTGGAAACAATGCCTGGGAGGCTACGCTGGCACGCAGAACCTAGCGTATCCTCTCCAGCAGTACACTGGAGCTTACGGCGAGAGTCTCCCGCCGCCAGGAGGACGGCAATACGGCTACGGGGATACCAACCGCGGCCTTCGGAGCGTCCGACCAGCTCAACACCCATCGAACGAGTCACGGTACGTGCAAACCGGAGAGTACTGTAGTAATGTGCCATTGCAGGTGTGACATTGACAATCTCGCTGTTTGTGTGTGTGTGTGTGTGTGTGTGTGTGTGCCCGTTCCAGGCCAACCTACGCAACCAAATGCAAAAGCAGTGAAGAATTGGCTTGTACGAAGATCCTCCGATAGCGAGACGATTGTGGGGGTATCGAGTTCCGTAGTAGATAGTTCGCTCTCGTCTAGAGTAATTTATCCCTCGCACTAGCAGTAAATCGACCAGGTCGATTCGATCTCAGTTGGGAAGTTGAAGTTTTGGTGCTTGGAAAACGGAGCCATTTGTCTCCGTTCGAATTGAGATCGTCGATCGGCTGCTGCACTTCCCCAGTCTTTGCCCCGGTTGTCACTGCAGCTCACACGCAAGTCGCGACGTGGCGACCGCAGTCTTTACATGATGTGGAGGGCAAAACACAGCATGGTTGTTGTGTGGGCAGAGGGGACTTTATGACTCCAGCTGGATGCAAAGCGCAGCGACTGTCTTCGGTGTTGCCATTGTCATTAGAGAAACCGTCACCCGCCCCGACCTCAGCCTGTCACTGCTGAAGCGTTCAAGTCGCAGCTAAATGGAGGGCTTTCTGCTGGCCTTTTCGCAGGACCGGAGTGCTCAAGTGCAGTATTGCGTGCTGGAGCACGGTATGCTCCAGTGCTTCGACAGACCGGACGGAGCACTGTTGGGGTCCATCGAGCTCACTCGGCATCGCATCCGCGTTCAGCCTCTCGTCAGCAACAACACCGGCCTCTGTCCGAACCGGTTCGCAGTGCACGCTCTGGAAGTAAAGCGGAATGATCAGGCGGGCGCCTTCGTGTCGGCCGGCAAGCGTGAAAAGACCTATCGCTTTGCCGCCGCCACTTCCAGGACTATGGCCAAATGGGCCAACGCCATTCACAATTGGCGGCGTCACCCTTTGACGACCCGACAAGCTCCGCGCTGTCCGTGCAGGATGCAATTACAAACAAGGTCATGAAGAACTCTGTTGATAACCGCCGCGTCCTGCTGGAGAACCAACGCGCTGGTCTAGTGAGTCTGGCGAACCGCTTTGACGTCAAGCTCACAGCGTGCAGCCCAAAGAAGTCCGCGGGACTGTTCAACCCTTCATCGTTCCTCATCCGTCCCGCTGCAAAGGACCCAGCAGAGGTCAAATCGGCGAAGCCCAGCTTCGCCGTCAAGGCTTGGCTACCAATTTCGTTTCGGACCGCTCTGTCTGGAGTTTGACAGTCGAGCAACTCGTCTAACTTGTGCCTGTAGATAAAGTCCAAGTCAATAAGAAAAGTAAGTAAAGTTGAACTCACATCGATCCAAGAGCGTAAATCTGCTGGCATTTCGTGTGGACTCTGCTTCTCAGCAGGAGAAAACCTATCCAGTTCTCCTGCAGCGCCGACGTCTCTATGTAGTTATAGATAGAGTCCTTCGGGGATGTTGGCCTTCTTCTTGTAAAGCGCTTTCTCCTTCGCCTTTCGGAAATCCGACTGCGTGACACGCATACGGCGTTCGCGCAGAGCCAATAGACCAGCCTCTGTGCACACTGCCTTAATATCGGCGCCTGACAGCTCGTCCTTGGACATCACAAACTCTTCCAGATCCACGTCATCCGCCAGACTCATGCGGCCTGTGTGGATGCCAAAGATACGGCGCTTTGTCTTGATGTCCGGCAGCGGGAACTCAATCTACAAACACAACAGTCCAAAGTTAAGCCACTAAACTCAACTGAAAGGCCACACATTTTCTCCCTTACCTTTCTGTCGATACGTCCCGGACGGATAAGCGCAGGGTCGAGGCTTTCAATGGCGTTCGTCGCCATAATCACCTTGACATCTCCGCGCTCGTCAAAACCGTCCAGTTGGTTTAGCAGCTCCAACATCGTACGTTGAATTTCGCGGGTTCCACCGCTGCTCGAGTCGTAACGCTTGCTACCCACTGCATCAATCTCATCGATAAACACAATCGACGGCGCGTGGTCATCAGCCACGCGGAACATCTCACGCACAAGTTTGGGGCCATCTCCCAGGTACTTCTGAATCAGTTCCGAGCCGACGATCCGCAGGAACGTGGCGGACGTCTGGTTGGCCACTGCTTTAGCCAACAACGTCTTACCCGTACCCGGTTCGCCATACAAAATGACACCCTTGGGTGGACGGATACCGATACCTTCGTAGAGCTCCGGGTGGGTCAGTGGCAGCTCCACCGCCTCCTTAATCTCCTGGATCTGCGACTCTAGACCGCCAATGTCTGCGTACGACTCCAAGGGAGCTTTATCCACCTTCATGACGCTCACCATGGGGTCTGTATCGTCCGCCAGGATGCCTACGACCGACATCACCTTGTTGTGCAGCAGCACGGAGCAACCAGGCTCCAGCATGTCCTGGTTGACGAAGGACATGACGCCCACGTAGTACTCGGGCCCCACCGAGGAGGACACGATGGCGTGGTTGTCGTCGATCATCTCCTCGAGCGTGCCGACGCCCATGGGGGTGCCACGCAGGTCGTCCACCTTGGAGCGTTCCTCTTCGTCCTTCTCCTGCTTGGGCTTCATGACCTCCTGGTTCTGGATGAACTCCTGCTCCATCAGCAGAAAGTCCTTGATGCGCTCCATCTTGAGCAGGCGCAGTTTGCACTTGGCCGTCGGGTACACGGTCGGGATGCGCACGGCGGCCGCCGGGCCTTTTTCTTGCGGCGCTTGCGCGTCATGGCGCCGCCGCGCGGCTCGAACTTCTTCTTCTTCTGCTTGGCCGCGTCCTCCTTCTTCTTGGCCGCCTCCTCGCGCGTCTGGCGCGGCAGTCCGCTCTGTCCCTGCCCCATGGTTCGCCTTCTCCTTCGGAATGAAAAGATCGTAGGGGAAGCTCTCGTAATAGTGACATGGCACTCCAATGGGGATAAATATTACCCAATCAAAAAGCCAGATTCAATAAAAATAAGAGGCAAGTTGAAGCGGCAAGATCTGGACGAGCTGCGGGCTTTCAGGACAACGCCAGATGTCCATTCGCCTTCTGCAGCCGATCTCGGTGTCAACGGCTTGCGCCCTTCGCCGTTGTGACAGGCTCCGCCGTGGATCGGATCCCGTCCGTTGCTGCTTGACGCGCCTATTTTCGGCCGCTGATGGAGCGTGCTGAGTCGTTTCCCCGCATGGCCCCGGAAAGGCCTCATCTGGGCGAGTTATTAATCGAGAGAAAGCTGCTCGCAGCGTGTACTTGGGCCGAGGAAGAAGAAGAGACGACAGAAGATCGCTAACACATGGCAAGCTACACGCCGACGGGGACGCCCTCGTCGCCTTTGAAATCGGCCCGATCGCCGCCAACGTCGGCGTCGAGAATTGTTCCTGGAGTGGCAGATGAGCAGCAAAGTGCTGGCCCCACAGAAACTGCGGCACCTGTGGGAGCAAGCGACGCAGTGAGCGCAACGCGCAAGGCGAGCGCCACAATCTCTTCCGTTCCAGCCCGGCCGGGCACGTACTCTTTGTGGTCGCAGGCACAAACTTCCAGATCGACGAAAAGTACAAATTTATCAAGGTCATTGGTCGTGGAGCCTACGGGGTCGTCATGTAAGAAAAGCGAAGCTGGAGCTGGTATTCCCAGTGTTTCCTAACCCTTGATTATCTGTAGCTCGGCTGAAAACACCGAGACGAATGAAAAGGTGGCTGTGAAGAAGATATCGAGGGCCTTTGAGGACCTCGTGGATGCAAAGCGCATTTTGCGAGAGATAAAGCTGCTGCAGCATTTCGATCACGAAAACGTCATCACGATCGTCGACTTGCTGCCACCGCCGTCGCTGGCGCAGTTCGACGATGTGTACATCATCGCAGACCTCATGGAGACGGATCTGCACCGGATCATCTACTCACGACAGCCGCTAACGGACGACCACGTGCAATATTTCCTGTACCAGATCCTACGAGCGCTAAAGTACATCCACTCAGCCAATGTGCTCCACCGCGACTTGAAACCTTCCAACCTGCTGCTCAACTCCAACTGCGACTTGAAAGTGTGTGACTTTGGACTTTCGCGAGGCGTCACACCGGAGGAAGATAACATGGAGCTCACGGAGTATGTTGTCACTCGTTGGTACCGAGCACCAGAAATCATGCTGTCGTCGAGAGAGTACACGAAGGCGATCGACATTTGGTCGACGGGGTGCATTTTTGCCGAGCTGCTTGGTAGAACACCTCTTTTCCCGGGCGACGATTACATTCATCAGTTGCAGATTATCTGTGACAAGATCGGAACGCCTCAGGAGGAGGACTTGCACTTTGTTGTCAGCGAGAGAGCTAAGAGGTTTATGAAGAACCAGCCCATGCGTCCCGGAATTCCGTTTGGGAAACTCTTTCCGAAGGCAACGCCAGATGCCATTGATCTGCTGCAGCGCATGCTGGTATTCGACCCAGTCAAACGGATTTCCGTGGAGCAAGCGCTGGAACATCCGTATCTGGCTACTTTGCACAACCTGGAGGACGAACCGGTTGCAGACAGCTCATTCAGCTTCGACTTCGAAAAGGAGGACCTTACCGAGACCCGGCTGAAGGAGCTCATTTTGAGTAAGTGATGGTATGACGTGTTCACCGAGCAGCAAGAGTCTTACATTGTTTTCTTTGTAGGGAAATCCTCAAAATCACCCAGACGCACCACGTAGCCCTATCAAGTCGCCCCAACACTCGGGGCTGAACAGCCCTCCTGCAGAGCAAGTACTTAGCCCAAGGTAAATCCGTATTATCCAATTTACGGCTGACTTCCGAGAGCTAACGCCGTTTTGTTTCAGTACTACTCGAGCCCACGAGGATTGAGGCTGTCAGAAACACGGAAAGCACTTACAAACCTTAGATGTGCTTATAGTGGTTGCATAAGAGTACGGGAGGCAGAAGGCTTAGCTCGAAGGAAGAGTCTGAGGACAATTAATCAATGCAAAGCATAAAATCAATTGCACACAGTGTGTAGCCGTTTATGCTTCTACTTGCTTCTTCCGATCGTGATAGTTCGTCCAAGGACCACTACCTTTAGCGTAGAAGTCCATCGGATAAGATCCCTCCTTCCACTGCGTTTGGTCGAGACACACTTCCACCTCGTACGCCGTCAGCAACGGCTATACATTTCGTAATGCCAAAACACCATTAGCTCATTGAAAAGCCACGTAGATTCCCTCGTAACCAATTTGCTTACCTTCGGGAACGCGTAGCCCCAGTCGATCGAAAGTCGCGGACAAGCAATCTGGATCCATGCATCAACATCTTCAAATCTCGCGAGCTATCCATGTCAAATAAATGAAGCGATGAGTCATCGTCGATCTCCAAAACACAAAGTACAGAACAGTTTACCTTGTCGGGGAAAAGTTCGGACAGCAAAAGAACAAAATACTCCTTGCCGTTGTCTTCGAGCAGCTGCTTAACGTGGTCGAGAATGAGGGGTTTCCTTGTCGTCCAAGCGTCCCCAACACAATGCCAAATTTCTTGGCCGTCTTGGCTTTGTCGATGGCAGCCCGGCGGATTGACATCATCTGCGGCAGGTCGTACTTTTCGATCGTCAACATTTTGGGGTACGGATCGTAGCGATACGCCTTCAACTTCGGATTCATGATCATCGCCGACTACCGAGATATCAAGGCGATAGGTTAGACATGTGAACAAATAAGAATTTCAGGCTGCCTCGCGCACCTCGAGATGGAAGCGACCATCGGCGATAAAGACCAGTGCATCGACACCTTCAATAATGGGGGACGTGCAGCCTAGCACCTCTCCTGGTGACAGCGGCTTCACCTGGGGCACGACCAAGCTCGTAGTAAAGTAATCCTTGAGCTTGTTCGACACGAGATGCACCGAGCTGCTGAACTGGATCGTCCCCATCAGAGCCAACTTCGTATCCGGGGTGAAGGTCAACTTCATGCACTCGATGAGCTGCTCAACAGCGACAATGAAAAACAAAAACAACATCGGCGTGAGATTGGTGCTTGACAGCTGGATGATGGTATCACACGACTCCTTACATGCTCGACGTCAATGGCAATGTCCACAAACACATACAACATCTTGATGGTCGTGATGTTGATCGGCACCAAGCAACTGTGCCCGTAGTGCACCATGAAGTCTGCGCCGAGCGCCAACGCCGTCAAGTCGTCCACGCAGCAAGCACCGTAGGTAACCTGCAGGACAACGTCATGCAAAGAGTCAATATCCTGTACAATAATTAGATACATGTGTGCCAACGCACGTCTCCCAGGATAATGCTGTCGGCGCCGGTGAAGCGCTCGATGATGTCCGAGATGACGCAGGCGTAGAGCAGCAGGCCCTCTGGGAACTGCAGCGCCACACGCTTGGCGCCGGCCTGGCGCACGCGCCACACCGTCTTGCGGAGCTCAAAGTTGTAGTTCCACGGCAGCTGCTCGATGGCCTTGGTCAGCTCCGGGTCCTTGGCGATCTCGTCCGGGATCTGGTTGGCCATGCGTCGTCGCAGTGCTGCAGCCGACGGCTTACGCTTGGGTTTGGTCACGATCTGGTTGTCGTTGCAGCTCCCATTGCTGCAGCACGGCTTCGTTGCGTCCGAGGACTTGTGGCCCGAGAAGCGCGGCGGGCCGTCCGCCGACGTCGCCGCGCAAGTCGTCTCCATGGTGGTCGGAAGTCGCTGTTGACTGGTGCAAATGTCAATGTAGCCATGCTGAAAATCTATAAATGTAGTTTAAATGTGTTTTTATGATAAGATGCAATTTGAAACTTGTCGCAAAGTATCAGTTGCTTGCATCGTGTATAGCCGGGCCTGATATGATATGATTGGCTGATAGTCCGGTCTCCTCTCCCCAAATGGGTAATGAGGAATTCAACTCGTTTTAAAAACAGTCATCGTGATGGCCTCGCGTCCATTTACGCCGCCGGTATACAAATTCCAAGCTCACATTTGGGCAACCTGTAGCCCTAGGGCAAAGCCTCGTTTCCGATCGTACCCTCTTTCGCCCTCACGCGCTCGACTGGCTCGCCTTCAGTTGAGAATCCGCCGCTTACGTAAACCCCTTGGCCGCGCGGCACGCCCTCCGTAATCACCAAGACCTCGCTTGCTTCCTGACGACGACCACCATGGAGTCCTTCCACAACCTGCTTCGCGAGGCCAACACCCGCAGCAACGGCAGCGCCACGGGCTCGTCGCCGCTCCCGACACCGCCCAACAGCCTCACGGCCGCTCTGCAAGCCGGCGCCGGCGCGCACTCTCTCGGCATGGCGCCGCCGCAGCTGCCCGTCAGCAACGGCATGGGCATGTCCATGGGAATGAGTATGGGGCTATCGATGCCCGGACTGCAACCGGGCAGCGCCAACGGCCTGGCCCCCATCCACGGCGGCCGCATGAACCCGCTCATGGCTGCCGGCCAGCCCATGTTCCCAGGACTGGGCGGCGCGGGCCAGACCTCCATGATGGCGGCGTCCACCGCCACCATCACCACCTCGGCCGCAGCCCCGGCGGAAACTCCGGCCCCCAAGACCAAGTCGAAGACGACTACCAAGAAACGCAAAGCACCCAGCTCGAACGGCGATGCTGAAGAGGACGGCCACAAGGCCCCGAGGAGTACGAGGACCCCAAGGCAAAGCGCCGCGCGCAGATCGCCAAGGCCGCCCGTAAACACAGGCAGCGCCAGAAAGACGAGCTGATCGCACTGCGAGCGAAGGTCAAGGACCTCAAGGAGCAAATCGAGGTGCTACAGTCTTCCGAGCCGTCCGAGCACAACACGGAGCTGGGCTGGAAGCAGGAGGCCGAGCAGCACGCCGAGATCCGCGCCCGCGTGGATCAGGAGAACGAGTTCTGCGCAAGACGCTGATGGAGCAGATGAAATTCATCCAGAGACTGCAGGACTACTTCACCAAGCAGCCACTGCTTAATGTGCGTTTTGTAGTACCTGCTGGTTGTGCTCGTGGACGTATACTAACTCTGTTTTGTTGATCTACAGATGCCGTCGCTGGATATGATTCTCAACTCGTCGTCGTCGGCTTCTTCGACGCCGGCGGCGCTCTCCAACACGATTTCAGCGGCTCCGTCGGTGCTGCAGCTGCAGTCGGGATCATTCCGTGACCGGTTGCTTGAGCAGGCAACAGAGGCCATGAGCATCGCTGACAAGCAGCTCACGCAGTGCGAGACGGCTTTCCGCAACCCTAAGACGTCGACTATGACGTACTTCGGTCTGCAAGTGCAGTACGAAATGGGCAAGAACGAGCTGGGCATCTTCTTCCGTCACCACCTGTACAATTGCGACTCCGCCGTGGTCATGAACGATCTCTGGTCATGTCTTGGTGACGCCGCTTTCGAAAAGAACTTTCCGTTCATGGACACTGCCGAGCTGCTGGAGGAAGTGGACACCAACACGAAGTACATTCGCCGAGTGGTCAACCTCACTATGTCGAACGACGGAGCTGTGGGGGCGGTATCATGAAGGAGGAAGCCCTTACAGTGAACCAGAAGCGCGACAACGCTGATGGCAGCTCGACCTTGATTTCGAGAACCGTCAAGGATGATCCGAACCACCCCAAGGCCTCGGAACACATTCGCCGCAACACCACCACTGCGTACGTTTGTTTGTATGCAGTCATACTTGCCTCGGTACAAACGTTCTAACCTGTGCGTTTTGTTCTACTTGTACAGAGTGTCATTGCGCAACTTCAGCGACAGTACCGGATCCGGATGCCTGCTGCTGTGGTCCGTTAAGGTGGACATGGAGAAGGACGATGACGAGCGCAACAAGAGCTTCAACATTCCAGACATCATCCTGAAGAACCTGTTTGAGGTTTCGCCCGTATATGTTAAGGGCATCGTCGACCGTGCTCGCGGAACTCTGCCCCAGAGCGCCCCCGTTTCTCTCCCCCAGAGTTAGGTCGATCATTTGGTGGCAGATATCCATTCAAGGAAGTCCAAGTATGAAAGGGAGGTGTGTGCGTCGTGCATTTTAGGTTGCTCCGCGTCCTTCCTCAGAGTAGTCTGCTTGGACGGATAAATGAACAACAGGTCAGAAATTTTACATCAGCTTCGACGCTCAATGCTTGTCTTGAAGTTGCATCAGCTCTATCGCCGGTGTCGGCCTCGGTCTCGTTCGCGACTACGACTACGTCGGCGGCGTTCACTCCGCGTGAACGTCCAACTGGACTGCGGTCTCGGCGACTCCTCTCGCGACTGGGGCTGCGTCGTCGTCGCTCTCGACTCCTACTACGTCTACTTGATGAAGTTTCAGGTTTCCGAGCAGGTGATCGACTACGTCGCCGCTTGTCCTGTTCAGGGCTTTCTTGCAGATTCTTCTTCTCCGTCGCATCAGCAACAGCAGATGTACGTTTCTCTGGCGTTGGCTCTGAGCGGGTCACAGCTTCTGTGGCGCTTTGCGGTGGCTGGTAGATCGCACTGTACGATTGCTGAAGTCGAGCGAGTGCGGCCGCCTCGCGTTCTGCCTTGGAAGCTTTTACTTTCTGCAATATGGCATCGTTAAAAATCAGGCCGTTCAACACGTCGATTCTAACATCATCTCACCTTCTTCTTCATGCCAAAATCGTCGTATCCGTCGTCTCCAACCTCCGTCTTGGCCGACGCAACACTGAATTTGCAACACAATATCACCATTTAGTCACCACATCTTATAGTATGCAGTAATTCCAATTTACCGCTGTTGACGTTCGTTGAATCCGCCACCAATTCCATCGCGCTTTTCATCCTGCAGCGTAATACGTCAGTTTAACTTCACCACAGGCAATTACTACTTTGTCTCTCACCGCTCCGGCCATGCCTGGCTTGGAGCTCTTGCACATATTACACTCGGTCCGTCGCTCCCAATTGACATTCCCACATCTGCAGCACCCGTCTCTTAGTCCCCGAATCATCTCTAGCTCTCCCTATCTTTACGTACGTGTTACATGTCCAATCTCCAGGTTGGAAGAGTCCTGGAGGACCGCGGAAGTCCGCACCCTTCGGCTTGGACTGCTCGCCATTCGCTCCTTCAAGTCGAGGGGTCTGGCAGCGATTGCAAGTGTTGCGTCGGGCAAAGTTGATGTTGGAGCAGCTACAGAGCGACGTGTGAGTGTTGAAGACGCATTGCACAGAGGGCAGCGGAGCCTACCCAGGATTGGGGCAGGCCCAGTCCCCGTCCGACATCTGGAAGCCGCGGCCGCCGCGTCCTGCCATCGCGATCGAGATCTGCTACCAATACTACAGATCTGATTCCATTGGTCAAAATTATCTGATCCCAACTCTACTCGGTGGAGTCGCTGATTGCTGCTGTGGAAGCCTCTGCGTCCGCATTCTCAGCCTCCTCTTTGGCAAGTGCCTCTTCCTGAGCTAACTGGAACTGGAACACCATGGTTTCGAACGCTATCTGTCGATCCTGCGCCGTTCGGGCGATCACAAGTCGCTCGAATGTCTGCTGGAGCTCAACAAGTCTGTGGTTCGCGAACTTGTAGCGGATGTTGGCGAGTTGTGACTCATCGAGTCGTTGGAATGTGTACGTCGAGTAGTCCTCCAACTCCTTCAGTTGTCGAGTCGACGTGCGGACACCTTGAGCAGCGTCCGGCGACAACTCCTGCAATGCCGCCTCAACTGTTTGCTGCACCTCGTTAGCGCCGTCTCAAAAATTCCTGTCAACGAAAACCCGCGTCAGCATAGATCTAAAACTTGCTCTTTGGTAGGCAACCACGTAAAGACACACCTTCAACTCGTCGCCGTTCATTTTCTCGAGCAACTCGAAGGCGCCGCCTTCGCTGCTGAACGCGAATGTCCCAGCCATCGGACTCTCAGCGTCATCGTCGTCGTCCATCTCACTAAGCAGCGCTAGACTCTCATCCAGCAGCATCTCAATGTCCAACACAGCCTCCTGCAGGTCGGACATAGCTGTATCGACTGCCACCTCCTGCATCTCGTACTGCTTGAGCACTTTTTCGATTTTAAGCTCTTCTCCGTCTCTAGCGCCGACATCACCTAGAAATGAACGCACATTAAAGGCCAGAGAACCGTCATACTATAATTTAGCCCACATGCCCTAAGAAAAGAGTCGCAGCATCATAGTAGCCAGTACCTCTTCATCAACGTCGAGGTTAAGTGCCGCGTGTAGCGGTGCCCTCTTGAATCCAGTCGCCACGCCGCTGCAGAACGGTCCGTTAAGACTGCTACAAATTGCGCCGCCCGCGATCTCCGCTCCAGCAGCGGTGCACACGCCCGTAGCCGCCGTCAAGAGCAGCGGAAAGGCTGCCACCTTCATGTTGGCAACGTGTCAAAAACTGATTCTGGAATCAGAATCATAAAACCACCTCAAAATTATATAAATCCACCTACGAATTGTAATTCCGCATACTTGGCACGACCATCAATCGACAGCCGCACGCTCCAAGCATCGTCTCCGTCATGCGCGTGCTGGTCCCTACCTCGAGCACCATCAAGCGCGCCACGTCGTGCTGGGTGCGCGCGTCCTCCACGCTGGAGACGCCCAGCGTGCCCACTCGCTCCCCACAGCTCTTGGCCTCGTGCCGCGTCGCTCGAATGCCGCCAAAGTATGACATCCGATCCCAAGTCATTTAGCACTGCAACCACTAACGATTCCAACGGTTTATCGGTGCTTTGATGCTATCTTATAGCCGGCAATCGACGTCCAGACGGCCGTGAGCCGGTGCAAGGCCCAGAAGCAGCTCAAGTTCGACGAGGTGACGCAGCAATTGATCTATTGAGGCTACGGACTATATTCTAACGCTGCTGGATGCTGTTGCAGACTGTGGATTTGGCTATTCAATTGGGAGTGGACCCGCGCAAGCCGAACCAGAGCGTGCGTGGCGTGGTGAGCCTACCTAACGGTACGGGCAAGCAGGTACGCGTCGCCGTGTTCGCGCGCGGCCCCAAGGCCGAGGAGGCTAAGGCTGCTGGCGCGACGATCGTCGGAGCCGAGGACCTGGTAGAGCAGGTGCAAAGCGGCAAGCTGGACTTTGATCGCTGCATCGCCACGCCCGATGTGATGGCGCTGGTGGGCCGAGTGGCTCGGATTCTCGGCCCGCGTGGCCTCATGCCCAATCCCAAGCTCGGAACGGTGACGCAGGAAGTGGGCGAGGCCATTGCTGCTGCTCGCGGCGGACAGGTGGAGTTCCGCGCAGAGAAGAAGGGCATCATTCACGCCGGTATCGGCAAGATTAGCTTCTCGGAGGAGGCCCTGCTGGAGAACGTGCGCGCATTCATGGTTGCACTCAGTGACGCCAAGCCGGAGGGTGCCAAGGGCAAGTACATTAAGGTACGGCTTGTGTGGGTAGAGTGATGTTGCAGGACGTACGCTGATTGTTTCGTTTCATTGTGTGCAGGCTGCTCACTTGAGCTCTACGATGGGTCCGAGCTACACGCTGGACATCAAGTACGTGGACCCGGCCTCGACGTCCTTCATGCGCTTCGACTAAGTAGTCATAGATTGAGAGCATGGTGCGACGTAATGAAGAGCCCAACAGTTAGCAGACATCGACAGTTTTAACTGCAGCGTTCCCGTATCTACTGACCTACAACTTGCGCTTCAGCAAGCCCGACAGGAAGTCAAACGAGTTTCCATCGGGGTACAGCTCGAAGCGAGAGCCATCAGACTCCGCCAGGAGACAGCCCGTGTTGGTCAGTCCCTTGATCACCGCCGGCACCTTCTTTCCGTTAGCATCGTCGCCGCTCGCGACCTGAACCACCTGGTCGGTGTGCAACCACCGCGCCAGATACTCCTTCATGAACGGCTCGAATCCTTCCTCGATAAACAGCTTCTCCATGGGCTCATACGCGTTGCAGAATGCAGCTAGGAACTCCTCCCTGCAGCATCAAAGTAGTGTCAACAAACAAACTCCTTCCGAAATGTAAGGGAGACTCCAGCGTACTTGGTGACGGTGCAAGGGTTCTGCTCCGAGCCCAAGATGTCCTGCAGACAGATCGTCGGCGACCGGTTCGAGATGTTGAGGCCGATACCTTCAAGACAGCAATTAGCACACGGTTACCATTATCCCCTCTAATGAACGCACCGGTGGTGACGCTGAATTTGCCATCCCGGTACTCAGACTGGCACAAGATGCCTCCGATCTTGACCTTGTTGGCGTAGATGTCGTTGGGCCATTTGATGCGTACAGCACTGGCAGTGCCTTCCACAGACGTGGTGCTAGCCGCGTGTACAGCCTCCACCGCCTTGATGATGGCCAATGAGACAAGGTACTGCACGAAGGGCAGCGTATTGCCGTCGGTGAAGTCGCTCTGGAACGAGAAGGTGAGGCAGCCTTCGGGAGACGCCCACGTGTTGGATCCGCGGCCACGGCCGCTCACTTGCTGCTCCGCGAAGCATAGCAGACCGGCAGGAGCTGAAGGCTTCAGGGTCTCGTGCAGCAGCGTCTGCGTCGAGGGCAGCGAGGGGCTGAACAGCACGACACCGCCCAGACTCTCCGTCTTGAGCTGCGGGAAGAGCTTGGTCTGTACGGCGTCAGCTGCAGTTGCCACAGCCGCAGGGTACGAGGGCTTGGCAATCTCCAGCCACGTCTGCAGAGCCTGCAGGTGGCGATCCGAGCGAGCGTAGTAGCGAAGTTCCTCCGACATCTTCCCGAGCATGCGCCGCACTGGTTTTGAAACTGAGCCAAAACGTAGGGGATCCGATATATTGCTAGGACCACATAAACGACATCGACCGCGTCAACGGACAACGCCTTCTTTGCTTTCATTTCGACCCAAACTCTTCTTCCCACTTGACAAACCGCTCGAGTTGATCCTGTCCTACGGATTTCGATACGTTCTCCAGCGCCGTCTGAAAGTCCGTCCAGGTGATCTCGAGCGCATTCTTCTCGTGGGCTTTCAGTTCTTCGTCAGACGCTCCTTCCTGTTGTTTGCGATGCAGCTCTTTCAAGACCTCGGGCGTGTACAACCGCTTCACAGGCATCATCTTGGCTGTATCACACAAGCCGCAAATGTCGTCGCCGCTGTATCCCTATCACGAAAAGAGATTAACTTTTCAGTCGGAACAAAGATTGCCAGCTGCAACATACCGAGGTTTTAGCGACGAGATTGTCAAAGTCGACGTCGGACGCCACGTCCACCTTTTCGAGATTGATCTTGAAGAGCTGGAGACGTCCTTCGGCTTCAGGCAGAGGGATATCTACTCAGAAAAAGTATGTTAGTGTGGTCTCCATTCCAACAAGTTACGTTGGCGACGAATACTTACAAACACGCTTGGTAAGTCGACGACGCATCGCTTCATCCAGTTCCCACGGTAAATTCGTAGCTGCCAGCACCATCACACGGTTACCAGGGTCTGCTGGATCGCCGGAGGACACCCCGTTGATTTGAACGAGCAACTCTGTTTTCACACTAACAGCCACAAAACGTTAGCTATGAAGCACGAAAACCAAACAGAAGAAAACTTACCGGCGACTGGATTCGTGCTCCTGTGCACCACCACGAGCGCCGGCAATGGCATCGATCTCGTCCATGAAAATAATGGACGGCGAATAGTACCGCGCCATGTCGAACAGGATGCGCACCATGCGCTCGGATTCGCCTCGGTACTTGGAAGCAAGAGTTGATGCCGAAACGTTGAAAAACGTCGACTTGCAGACGTTGGCCACGGCTTTAGCGAGCAGCGTTTTTCCGGTTCCTGGCGGGCCAAACATGAGCACGCCGTTGCACGGTTTCAACAGACCGTCTTTGAACAGGTGCGGGGCAATCTGCGGCAGCATTACCGCTTCTTGCAGCAATTGTTTCGTGTGTTCCAGACCGGCAATCTGTTCGAAGCTTATCGACGGCGCCGAGTCAACGATGTCGCGCTCGATCATCTCGATGAGCTCGAGATCTACCCAACCTTCTTCCCGAGCCATCTCGGAATACTTTAGCTTTTCGCCGTTGTTAGCACGATCTCGTGCACGCTCATTATCTTTTCTTGCAGCCTTCAGCCCTCCATCTCTATTTGGTCTTGCAGGGAAGCACCAGTTGGTCCTTTAGCTCCACCTCTTCGAGGTGGCTGGCGTCGTTGGTCTTCACCAGGAGTACGTCGACCCGAAGGCCCACTTGGTCCACCGCCTCGTGCCCCCGCGCCATTACCTGGCTTGGATTTTAGTCTACCTACACGACTTCATCAAGCAGTGCAACTTGTTAGTCTTACTTCTTCAATAGTAGACGAGTGCACGCTTCGTACTTGTTCCGGTGGTTGTTATTGTTGTTGCCGTTGTTGTCGTTGGCCCATGACGGTGGTGCACGAGCGGAAGGAGCACCGCGGTAGCGGTTTGGCAGTTTGTCAGGCGATGGCGGCGCCCACACGTCTGGGTCTCGAGCGTCTTCAGACTACGAATGCAAACAAAGCATGCTGACATTAGTAAAGGGTAATGTCAACCTACAGCTGCCAAACGCACCGTCGGATTTGGTAGTCGTGGAGTTGGCGGAGTGCAAACCTCCCATCGAGGAGAAGCTGCGATTTCTGCTTGCGGATGGATGCGAGCTATTGCAGCCCCAGGGGGATTTTGAACGCTTGCGTGAGCTCCACGTAGTCGGTGATGAGACTCAACTCGTTTTCCAGCTCAATCTGTATCTGCAGGCACAATATCAGCGGCAGTAGTTACTGAGGATCCCAAGCACAAGACTTGCCTGCAGCCACGGCTGGCGTTCCGCCATCTTGGTCATCCGGCGGATGAAATGGCTCAACTTTTGCAGCGTCGACTGGTAGAGCGCCAGACCTCGCTCGTACTGCGATTCCTGGCACAGCTCCCTCGCTCGTGTCATCGCTTCGCCCATTTCCCGGATGTCCCGCAGCTGCATACTCGCCACCTTCGACGGTATCTAATCGACGTCCCTTCACCAAAGAATGGCCTCTCACGGATCATTCACGACGCAGTCCAACCAGCTTTATTCACATCTAAGTCTTTAATGCACGCTTTATTTAGTCCTTGCAATTTTTCCATCCCATGGCGCAACGTTTCCAACGACGCCAGCGTCATTTTCTCGGTCATACTGCGCTGCGTTCCCGACGACGCTAGCGTCATGTCTTGGTATATACTCATCGAGGGTCTGAGCTGCTTCTCCACGCCGCAATTCTCAACCTGTACACAATCAACCCCCGTAGAAGCTAGTTAACGTTCGAGCGTGGCGTGCTCGATCAGGTCGCTGAGCTCAAAAGCCTGCTGAAAGTAGAACTCGCTCGAGGTCGTCTTAATGTGCAGAAGCTCCTCCTCCATCGTTGAGAGTACCAGCAAGAGTTTCTCGTAGTCTCCCTGACACTGCACATGCAGGCTACGCATAATCCTCTCGCGGGTCTTGGCGCGGTCTCGGGGCGACAGCTCCTGTCTCCACTGCGACGACACGTGGCGTGCGAGTCGAGGTCGCTTAGCAGCCTCCGCAGTGATGTCGGACCCTGCCGAGGGCGGAGTTCTTCTTTTCTGGCCGCTCGTGGTCGGATCCGGCGACAGCAAGCTGTGTATACGCCACGAAGACGTCGTAGGTGGCGTCAGGACCAGTCGGCTTGGCATGGTAATATGCCGCGGACTGGCGGTGGGGTCCAGCCGCTCGTTGGTCGGGCTCTCTTCCCACACGGATCGGGGCGACGTCACGTTGTCCGACATCCTGGGTGATCCTGATTTCCCCGTCCTAAGAAGGACACTAGAGGTGAGGCCAGCGGGCCTCTGTCCTCTCTGTCCTGCTGCTTGTCCTGACCACGCGCCGGACTTTGTCGTTGCAGTGGGTGCATGGCGCTAGCGGCGGCCTCGAGGGACATGACGGGTCTGGCGCTTCCCGGCAGCTGCTGACGGCGCCGCTGCAGCTCGTACTGGTCCAAAAGCGGCAGTTGCTTGTCGGCGTGGGTGGCCAGCAGGCCCAGCAGGCCCTGCGCCGCGCGGTCGTCCGACAGACCGCCGCGACTCGGCAGCAGTGGCGGCACTCGCGGGGCGTCGCCGCGCTCAGCTGGCTCCGCGCCGCGCTCCCGGCGATCGCCCGACCTGTGGTGCATTAGTCACGGGCAGTGCGCGGTCAAGAGGACTGCTTGGAGGACGCAACACACTCGATAGCAAGAAGACTTCTTACCGCTGCTGCTCGTGCATTTCGCAAATGGGACGACGTTTTGTCGAAGAAATTAGAGAGCGCTTCGAAAAGATAGGCGGATCGGCTATGCTACGACCTCGCTTTAGTGGTCGAGTAATATACACACATTCGCAGGAGCGACCGGAACCGCTCGGAAAATGGGATTCTAACATCCAGTCTGCATTGATCGCCTTGGGGATTAGTACTAATGCTCCGTCGAGCTACTACAGACTGAGTGAGTGGCAACGCCGCTCTTCTGCGGTCTTTTAACGTGAAGAACTCAACATTCTTTTACCACGCTATGTTCGTAACCGGAGGGGCGCCTATTTTAGCGAATTTTCGCAGATTTCAGATGCTCTTCTTCGTTTCCACCTGGGTCGTTCCGACGTCCGCTTGCTGCAGCGTCGTGGAGGTCTTGCTTGGCGTGCCCGAGACGAGCTTGCTGGCGATCATGTAGAACCAGGCGTACTGCAGCAGGAAGAAGGGCGCGCAGGCCAGCAGATAAAGCTGCTGGCAGTTGCTGGCGATGCGCGGGACGAGGTACAGCGTGTTGAACACCACGCGCGACAGGAAGAAGGAGCTGGCGAAGAGCGCGCCCGCCAGCACGCTGTCCGTGAGCCTGTACCAGTTGTAGAAGCCCGTGCTCACCTCGTTCGTCTGTATCCACACGTACGGGTTGCCGAACGAGGCGTCGCACATGGTCTTCTCCTTGGCGAAGAACACGACGCCCCAGTAGAGTCCGAGCAGGTGGTGACCATAGTCCATGAGGCGCGATCTCCGCAGCGTCGCCAGCCGAGCCAGGCCGTCGGCGTTCACCATCGCCACCAGGTCCACGAGGAAGAAGGCGAGCGACGAAGCCACCGAGACGGTCGTGTCCAGAGAGAAGTAGAGCGTGGTCATCGACGCGAGCGTGGAGACCACCCCGTGCGCAGCGTTCAGCGTGATGATGTGGTTGCGGCCGCGCTCCCCGCCGGCACGGAGATCAGCACGAGCGCCCACAGCATCGACCAACACACGACAGCCACCGCCAGGTTCGCCACACGCTCGTCCGCCAGCTCCAGCAGCATGATCGACGGATCCGCGACGAAAGATCGCGGTCCAAAACAGTTCTAGACTATTGATCCAGATCCAAGACGGCATTTCTAGATGTGTCGCGTGCCGTGATGATCTTCCTGCAAAGTGTAGACGAACGCAGGCGACGTGACTTGGACATACGATTCGAAGCCGTTCGCCGGCATGACAAACACATCCATCGAACACGGTATCTCGACGTCGACGAAAGGTGAGGCGTTCATTCTCTTTCGATTATTTCCAAACTGACAAATTTTGTGTTTAGCAACTGTACGCCTGCAGGAGTAGCTGGCTGGTGACGGTGGTGTCTACATAACTTAAGCCCACTTGCCGATGAGCGCCATGAGGCCGGCGCCCAACCACAGGCAAAAGTAAATGGAGAAGCGCTGCGCGGCCGAGCGAGACAGGAACTGGTGGTTGGTGGTCATGTTGTACGTCAGCAGCTCGACGAGGCCCGTGTACAGCAGGATGCCGCCGGCCACGCAGTCCAGGATGCCCTGCACCCACAGGGCCGTGGTGGATGAGTCTGAGTACGTGGTACGGATGGCAATACCGATCACCTGGCCGATCGGGGTCGTGATCGCGAACGCAAAGTTGACCATGAAGAGCTTGCTCTTGCTCTCGAGGGAGCCCAACGCGGACGTGCCGATGGCGATACCTTCGAAGAACTGGTGGAAGCACAAGGCGGCGAGCAGCGTCTTGAACTGCGAGCCCGTGGTCACGGCCAGGTCGAGACCGATGATGACAGAGTGGAAGATGACACCGGCCTCGAAGATGATCGTGGCGATCTTGCGGCGGATCTTGGAGTCGTGCGCAGCGTGGTCGATACCCTTCTCGTGGTAATCCGTCGTCTGCGGGGTCAGCGCTCCGTCCGGTGTGCCGACAGGTTCCTGCATGATGGCCTCCGGGGTGTGACCGTGAGCGTGGCCATGGCCGTGGAGCAGTGATCCCTGGTTGCCGAAGAAGACGGAGCTCTCGCACTCGATCAGGTGCATGACCACGAGCGTGATCAGCACGAACGCCAGGCCGAGACTCCCGTATTCCTCGACGATGGAACCGAGACACTCGTTGCTGAGCTTCTCAATACCTTCGTTGATCATGTGGATGAGACCCGTGGCGATGACCACGCCGTACGCAAAGGCGCTGACGGACTCCATGATGATCGAGTTGGCGTTGCAGACCGGGATCTTCTGCGCGATAATGGGGATCAGCGTGCCCGCCGCGGACACGACGAAGATGATGAAGATGGAGCCGACGTGCAGCGCCATGTCGTACTCGTTCTCACCGTCTAGCGAGACGCACCCGCAGCACGTTCCTTCGTCAGCCATGGTGAGACGGTGGGTAGTCGAGTTTGCAAGGCCAAACTTTGGTAGTCGCTCGAGGGCAAATGGAAAAGTGACCGACCACCACGTCCGAGGATTCCGGAGCCCGTGCACCATAGAGCTGCCTGGCGCCGTCGGCATAGACCGCACGTGTCACACTCACTCGCCCCATACAGTGTCAAGCATAACAGGCGCCGCCGCCGTCGGACAAGTGTAGGGATTGCAGCTCTGCGGCGACGATCGGCGTTCGCCGTCGGATAAGCTCCCACGGTCCATTCAACACGGTTCCATTTGCCCTCGATCTGAAAGCGTCGGCGCCGCCGCTGAACGCTGCAGCTGATGCAGGGCCAGCAAAACGAGAGGATTTGCTAACTGAAGGCTAAAGGCTGCAAGTGCTGTCGGTGGAATCTCACACCGGCAGAATGGCTCTTGTCAGTGGAGGGTAGCATCGAAGATGGGAACTCAACTCCGGGTCAAGAATGCGGCGCGGACGCTGGCGAGTCCATTGACGCCAGTCTGCGGAGCAACGCTAACATAAAGTGAATGGTGGGGTGAACGCATCGAACTGTTGCCATTGCAGTGCGATCTCCAACGTGGATGACACGGCTCGTATCGGAGACTTGGGGAAGCGTTGTCGAAGTGGCGTTAAAAGGTTGGTGCGCAGACGGGTGTGAGTGTAGACGAAACCGGCGAATGTCGCCGTCGGATCACTTGTTGACCAGGCAGCGCCACCATTTTGTCGGTGAGGACGTCTGCACTGGTACACTTGCAAGACCTCTGCGTCTGTCGATGTTGATGCAATGCAGTTGACCGCTGCGTTCCCACTGGCACGCAGGCCCCGCTGAGATGGAGGGATCCAACAGGCAAGGGTAGCCTGGTGCAATACCTTTCGCCTTCGGATGCAAGTTTCATGATGCAGCAGCAAGCACTCGTACATATATCTCCACCGCCCCTCTCAGTGAGAAGGGGGCGCGTGCAGCCTGAGCCGGAGCAGCACCACGCCATGCTTCATCAATCGCCCGATGATCTTGCCGTTTTGACACCTCTCTATGCGAATAAATACCGGCTACCATCGGTATATCATTTATCGCTCATGTACCCACTAAATGGTACAAACTGTCCATACCGACTCACTACCGAACCTAATACCAACCAGCGAAATTTGGCGCCAATTCAAAAAAATTGCAGTACGACATGGAGCGCAGGGAGATCGAGCGTCTGCGCGCGATGGAGGCCGCGTACCAGCGCGAGCGGCAGCAGCGCGACATGCTCGAGAAGAAGTACGCGCGGCTGAAGCGGCGCTACGTGCGTCTGGAGCGCTCCTACTCACGTCTGCAGCTGGAGACGCGCGGGGTAAAGTGTCGGAATGGTTGATACACTACTATTGCTGCTAAAATACTCACACTCTGCTGCCTATAGAAAAGAAATGACGGCGCCGAGACGCCCACAGATCCGTCAGACATGCCCAGAAGTGGCCAATCTACGCCCAGTTCGCACACGTCCTCGGTATTGACTGTCCTAGATCCTTCTATCCAGGCACATTACGTTGGACTTAACGCTCGTGTTGCTACGACCAGTTTGCAGTGATAGACCTCACGAGTCCCAACTCGTCGGCAACTTCGATACGCCACAGCAGCCTGCGGTCGGCGAATGGCATTTCCAGGCAACTACGCAGCTCTCAAGAGGAGAATCGATCGATCAGTGACGATATCTGTGCGGAGAGTCCGAGATCGTCCATGGGATCGCCGGAGACCTCGACTATGGGGACACGTGGCAGTGCAGGCCAAGAGGAGAAAGAGGAGGAGACGACGCAGAGGAGAACAAGCAGTGACAGGGTTCCAGAGTCGACAAGACGCATGCACTTGGACTTCCGTCTGCCTGATGGATTCTTTCAGCGCCACTCGGCGCTATCGGCTACGACTCATCGGTCATTGCAGCACACTCTGCCTTCTGAAGAGTCTACGAGCTCTCATAGGTCCCCACGGTCGGCGCATTCTGTGACTACACATAGCGGTGAACCGCGCACACGGACTCGACCCCGACTCAGATTGCACCCTTCCCCGGAACGAACAGCAGCTCATGGCTACGGCTATGAACTGGAGCAGGAAGTTGAGCCTCGTGCCCACCGACACACCAGGAATCGATGGGCGTCAGATCCGTCGCCGCTGCCTACTACACCTTCACCCACTACGTCATCACGGGCAGTGCCGACGGTCTCGTCGTCAGTGACCCGACCAAATACTCAGACTGATGAAGAAGCTTCACTGGCGCTGGCACGCTACCTTCAACAACAAGAGGTAAAGGAAACACCACGTTGTGCGGTCATGAAATTGTACGCTTACGCCTGTTTTAATTTACGTTTGTGTAGAATATTGCAGCGTACGAGGAATATGAAGCTCGTCTTCGCGAGACAGCAGAGCAGGAATACCAACGTTCAGCCATGGCTAATACGACGGGTCTCTCTGGTTTGGCGAGCCACTCGCGTGATGTTGATCCTGACAACATGACGTACGAAGAGCTGCTGCGGCTAGGAGAGGAGGTTGGGGACGTAAAGAAGGAGCGATGGCGGCAAATGGCTGTACAGGTTCTCTCTAGTCTGCCAACACATCGATGGACCAGTGGCCATGGCGAAGATATATCGTACGTCAAAGTCCTCTTCGTTTCCTGGTTGAGATTGAATCGCTAATGCATTTGTTCTTCGTCCAGTTGCATTATTTGCCAGTACAATTTTGTACCGAATGATCGAGCGACGACGTTGCCGTGTGCTCATGTGTTTCATGAAGGTGCGTCAAGAGGTTAATGATTCTGGATTTCAACTAAACAATGCGTGCTTGGTGGTTTAGATTGCGTGGACGGCTGGGTACGTGAAAACAATAGCTGCCCACTTTGCAAAAGAGAAATCGTGCCATTGTAAGCATGCTACCGACGGATGACGTCTAAGAAACCCCGGGATTCGTGGTGAAGCGATCTGCGCGATTCGCTATCATTTCTGGGTAAAGTGCTCAGCTTTTGCAGAACGGGATTCATGCAGTCGATCACCGTCATATCCACGGTGCCACGAAGTTTGGCATTTCCCGAATAGTGGCGATGGCGTTTCTGCGCAAACTGTTCGCGATGCAGATGCGTCGAATACTGGCAATCACGGGCGCGCATAATACGCCGGGTGCTGGTGATAGTTACTTCCGGCTACGGGCGCCTCACAAAATGGCCGCAGGAGATGGCGGACGCGACGGTATAATTGAAGAATATCAGGTGTTTGAGCAAGTAATTGCGGCTTTGGAAGGAGACATTCTTGCCGAGATGGCCGAACAGGACGCCAAAATCGCTAAGCGTCACACCATCGTCGATAATAAGGCTGTCATAGTTGCGGAGGCGGGCGCCGCAATCGCGGAGAACGGTCAGCTAATCAACATGCTAGAAGCCTACTACTACTCGTGCGGCCAAGCCGTAGCACTGCGCGGCATGCTCGATGTCCACCTGGACGGTTTGCTCCAACAGTTGCCAAAGCACCGGTCCAAGTCGTCGAAGATCAAGCATCTCCAAGCGACTGGCCTCTCTGACTATGATCGCTGGGTGCTGGATAAACACAGGGCACTGTCCAAGGACATCCACGTCGTGCCGAGCCCAGAGTTGGCCAACGCAGCGTTACTCTACATAGGGCTATCGCAAGAAGACAAGGTCAACTTCAAGAAGTTGTTCGAGACTCAGTACTAGTGCCCAGCCACGACGCCAACAGTGAGTGAGTCGAAGGTTTCTTAGTCTTCGAGTCGGTCGATCGTTATACACTGTCTGGCCTAAATAAAAGTCAAGCTTTCTCTAAATGGTACTTTTGCTTAACATCTTGCCCATCAAGATCATGACGTCGAAGGGTAAGCCGCCTTTGTTCTTCGGTGTCAGCGTTACGCTAGCTTCCAATCTGAAAAAAAAATATTGTTCATACTGGGGCGCTTGCCTTCAGTATTTCCGTGGATGCAAAGATGAAATCGAGGATTAGATGTTGTTGAAGTTTGCTTCCTGACATGACTCACTTAGAAGATAATGCGATGCTGCTGTGGTTCACCTCAGCGCTATGATCTTACGGTTTGATCGGGCGCTGCACCTTGGCTTGACTCCACTTCATCACTGGTTCGTCTTCACGAGCAGTCAGAATCTCGCAGCCGGTCTCCGTCACGAGGAATGTGTGCTCAAATTGCGCAGACCGTAAGCCATCCCGGGTAACGGACGTCCACTGGTCGGGCCACACCTGGTCACGCCAAGTGCCAACATTGATCATCGGCTCGATCGTGAAGACCATCCCAGGCTTCATGATGCCAACCGCCTTGTTCTTCGGGTAGTGCGGAATATCCGGAGCACCGTGCATCACAAACCCCACGCCATGTCCGCAGTACGCCTTGACAACGGAGAAGTTCTCAGCATTGGCAACAGCTGCGATGTGTTTGCCAAGCTCACGGAACATGGTTCCAGGACGGATGAGCTTTGCCGCCGCGGCCAAGCTCTCGAACGTCGTCTTCACCAGACGAACGCCTTCCTCGTCGACGTTCCCCACCAGAAACGTCTCGTTTAGGTCTCCATGATAACCGTCCTTGTACACCGTGACGTCCAGATTCACAATGTCGCCATCTTCGATCGGACGCGAGTCCGAATGCCATGGCAGATCACCTCGTTCACTGAGATACAGACAGACTTTGGGAAGCGGTAGTAGTTGAGTGGGGATGGGTAGCAGCCCCGTTCAATGCAGGCTTCGTGCACGATCTTGTCGATCTCGTCTCCAGTTACTCCAGGACGTAGCGCGTTCCCAGCGATGTCCAGGATCTCTGCCAGCCTTGCAGGCCGCTCGAACGCCTTCCAGCTGCTCTGGCGTGTACACGGGGATGGATCTGTCCGACTGCTGCTCCATCAACGGCACGCCCGTCTCGGAGTAGTCTGGCCGTTGGATGCTGTCCGGCAGCCCCTCTTCTCGGACACAGTGCCAGGACGCAGCTTGCCAGTAAATTGGTAGCCGTCAAAAGGTGACGAGGACTTGGCGCGGTCCTGCTCGTCGGCGATGGCTTGCATGAACATCTTGTGGAGTCCCTTGTGCGCAGCCCAGTAGCCCTTGAAGCATTGCTGAGAGCAGAAGCTGCTCATGGCCGGAGGGATGCCCAGTTTCTTGCAGGTCGGGCAAATGAGCGAGCCGCTCTTGCCGCAGTCCGGAGTCACGCACGCGAGTCCTCCCATAGTGATTGTCAGCCTCTGCACTGCCAGGAAAATTGGAAAGTGAGCGCAAAAGATTATGAAGACAGGACCTTCACTCACTGTAGCCATGTCTAAAGTGGCTGCACTGAAACCCTATCCCTACTTCGTATTTCGCTGGTCGATCTTTCGATGCCAGTCATTTATGACGACGATCTTCCAACAGCAGCAACGGCAACTAGCACGCAACTACGTGCGTTTCTACTGCAAGGAAGGCCTCCGTAGCGGCTCGTTCTGTCTGGGATGCCGTTGGGAAGTCTTGATAGACGCCGAGTTCACGCCTTGCAGCAAGGAGGTCCAACATGAAAATAGTGTACTGCTACAGGACCTACGTCACATCCATTTCGGTTCCTTCAGGTAGCGAAGTAATTACTAGTGTCTGGACATCCGCTGCTTTTTTCATAGCTAGTCTTGAGCCTTATTGCTGTAGCGAAATCGGTCGAACGACACAGCTGGAAGCGGAACCGCACCGGTGGGGTTGTCCTCTTGACAGATATTTGTGTTCGTGTAGAGCTCCTTCATCTTGGCCGCAGCGAAGTCATCACTATCACTGCAGTCTTGGTTACTTGAAGGTGCCGCCTCGCTTTCAGGCTCATCAACACTTTCTGGTGGGCTTTCTGCAGTCGTGCGGTCAGTTTGCAACACGGCTGGACCGATTGCGTTGCAAGAAGCTGGCCAACAGCGTAGATGTCGCCGTCGATTCTTTCCTCTTCTTTATCGAGTGCATGTTGAAGTTGACGGTACCGGTATGTCGTTTAAGAGCGGCGATAGTCCCTGCATCTAACGGCTGTAGCTTGGATGTGGTGTTCCGTGGTAAGACTGCTACGGTGGCCCCTCCTACATCCATTCCGCTGGTGATATGCGAGGACGCATTATCAATTAGGAGCAATACCTTGCGTCCGGCGGCCATCATGTCGTTGTCAAATGCTGCAAGCCACTCATGAAACAGCACAACAGTCATCCATGCTTTCTTGTTGCTGCGGTAGCTGAAACCGAGTTGCTCGCCTTTTTTTTAAACACCGCGGCTTGTTAGGTTCACGCATGTCGGATCCGTCAGCATTACACGTGAGGGCGACGGTAACCCGAGGCTTGCTTTTCTTGACACCTTCAAGCTGTTGGCATGCAATTCTTTTGTCCAGGCACACCTTGTCTGGTCGAAGTTGTATATGTCTGCGATTGCTGGATCACTTCACGCAGTCGCGTTATTTGCTCAGCAATGGTAGCCATGTCCACGCACCCACTCTCACCATGCACTCGAAAGCTCTTAAATCCATGGCGCTTCTGAAATGACTGCAACAATCCGTTTGAGGAAGCGATTTTCTGGTCGTCTGCAATCTTCAGCTTGTCTTGAAGGCGAGCACCTTTGCTTGAATCATGTTGCCATCGAGGAAGATGCGACGCGCTTGGCAATGCAGCACCCAATTAGCTAGAGCTTGGGCGGTTTCCGGAAACTTCAACGGCCTTGAGCGCTTCGTGTTGCTGTCTTCATCTCGAACGGCCAAAAAGCGTTGACTAGCCTTGAGAATCCCCGAAATCGTACCCTGAGCAGGCCGCCTAACCAGCAGAAATTCGCACTCAGCTTTTTCGGCTAGCAGCTGCTGCGTAAGATGTGGAGAGTCGGGCTTCCAGGTATTTATCTTCTTTTATGCTCCTGTGTGAAGTTTCCAACGTGTCTTGACTTCCTGCCCATGGCGGAGAATGGCGAGGCGAGCAACGGCAACTATCAGCTAGGACAGGATACACGTCATCAATTTCTTCCTTCATGTTAATAGTTTGGGGGATTGGATCAGGGACGGCCGGTTTCTTGAGCAATCCGTTTTGAAAAAGGCAAGCATCCACGATGCATTTTGGAGTGCCAAATGAAAAAGAAAAAATCTTAGTGTCAAAACTCATCCGATGGTGCACTCGGACTTAGACAAATACCAACGAAAGAAGCTCGAAGTTTTTTGTTAGACATCACACAGCAACAGAAAGGCCTTGTTTCCTGTGTCGGAACGGCTCTTATGCTACGCCGTGGGCCTTGCTCCAGAAGGCGGTGTACTTCTCCAGGAAGCCGTAGAGCTTGCTCTTCTCAGTGATTTTGAACTTGGACTGCAGTGTCGAGGGCTTGATCTTGAACGCGTTCAGCGTCTTGAAGACACCCTCAGAGCGCTCTCTGAAACTTTACCGGCAGCGGTGGACACTCCAGTCATGACCTTGGTAAGACCTGAAGGGAGTTTGAAAGCAGCTCGCTCCTCTTCGTCGGCCGTCAGTTCGTTGTCGGTCTTGGCAGATCGCAGAGCTCGCTTGTTGGTGTCGACGGCGAATCGGCTCAGAAGTTTGATGTCGGCCGACGTCAAATCGAGGTCATTGGTCGCCGTAGCATTGGAGGACGAAGCGAAGATGACGGCAATCAGCAAGAAGACGTAGCACAGCAGACGCATCTTACAGCTAGGGAAAACTTGGACGCGGGTGTGGGTGGTCGGGAGCGGATAATGAAGTGGCAAGTCTGTCACTATTGGGCTGAGCCCCAATGGGTAGAGGGAGTTCAGTCTTGATCTTGAGATCGGACGCACATCTTCAGCTGTTACTACAACGTTCTGGCCGATGACAAGCCAACAGCACAGCACCTTGGGTTCTGTATTTGGTAATGTACTCTAGCTTTTTTGTTCGGTACACGTACGTTGGTGAATACTCAATGCTGACATCGAGACTCCCTTTACTGACGAAACTTGGCTGGGATTTTGAAAGCTAAGTAATATGGAGTGTGGGAATTGTTCGACGCTTAGCTGTTTCCCAAAGTTGAATATTGTAGGAGCAGTCGATTGCGCCAAGAGAGTACGAGTTCTCCAGTATGGTGCAGTACTGGTACTGTATTACCAGTATTACTCCACTGCCTCGTCAACACGTATTATACATGTATTCTGTGTATTATGCTTGGTGCAAGAGGCTCTCACGAGCCGAGCAGGCTCTTACGAGCCTCTTGCTCGGAAAACAGTCTGCAACAAAATCGAGCCACAAACTATCACAAGATGTTGCTTTGAACCCAATTTGTTCGTGGACTGGTACTGCAATTCATCAATTCGAATCGTAAAAATGGGTGGGCATGTTCAGGATTCCCATGAATTGGTTCTCTTTGAGATGGTAAGTTTATGGGAAAACTTTTCGCAACGTACTTGCAAAAACTGCAAGCACGGGTGGCGTACCACAGCTGTACCAGCTTTGATCTGGGACAATTTGTTCACGTGATTGCGTGGCAAGCGTTTTCGCAGTCTCATCACACCAAAAAAGACAGCATACGATCACATGAAGACGAACTGAGATCCCGTTGCCTTCTGTTGAGGATTCGAATCGCCCACGCTCTTGTGCGCAGCTCCTTATTCACAAGGCTTAGTATAGGCATTGGACAGGAGAGCTTTAGCGGGTGGAATTCACCCCGCTTCGCTCCTCCGAGTCCTCACTCTTGGTTTTTCCTCCTCCAGCAACAATACACCAGCCTTCTACGCTCTTCCCAGCTAAGTGTCACGTTCTCCTCATTGCTTTCGTCCCCATTCTAGTGCTCCTAAATTCCTCTGCGCCCAGGTCACGATCCACGACCTTCATACCTTCCAGCGGGAAAAACTATGGAGATCGTGGTTACGGAGATCGAGGCAACATAAAATGGAATTCTGAAAGTCCTTCAAACTTATGACAAACAGCACGGAGCCCAAATCGATGCCAGCGGTTTAAGGCTCGTGTACGGAGCACGCGGACTTAAACCCCGGACCAAGCATGTCTGATAGCTTGGCCACTGATCGAGCGAAGCGAGATGCCCCCTTTAGGGGTTGGGTGGGTGGGTGGGGGTGGTCTTAGGGTCACACAGGGCCAGCGCAGCGAGCGTAAGTTTTTGGTTTAGGCTGGGCGATAGATTTTAGCGCTCTAAGAACTACAAACTCAGATTTTATGTTGCCTCGATCTCCATATTTTCCCCTTCCAGCACCCCCACCGGCTGACCTTTTTGAATGGAGTTGTGAGGCTTACGCTTTCCTGTTCGATGTCGTTGGCTTCATACAACTTGGCAAGTGCCGCTACTCTATTACGAAGTTTCGCCACCAACTAAAATAAAGTCGCGAAAACTCTTCACCTTCAGACGAGCAAGAAACCGCATACATGTCAAACTTCAACACGTAAACTTGGACCGGTTCCACGGCGAGATATCGACGACAGCGCAAGGTCGCCTTAGAAAAGCTGACTACGTGTACAATTGAAGATACTGTAATTAAGCTGAAGCTCCGAAGCGTACACCTCAGCATCTAGCTCAACAAGCTCAACAGCTGCGACCTGTAGGTAACGCTGACCGAGGTTGCGGCAGCGACGCCAGTTGAAGCCTGTTACGACAGCCAACGAAGGTTGTCCAAGTCAAACGATTTGTACCGAGTCGGTTGTGACTCAATTTGCTCCTCAATCTCCTGTTCAATCGCTACGCTCACCTGCAAAATACCCACAACAACGATCACCCATAGCGCCGCCACCAGGGAAAGTAAGTGCACACGAAAGAGACTACGAATACGACGCACCTGCCCCAGACGCCCGGACGCGTCCGTGACGACTACGTAGACGCTCAGCCTCCTCGAAAAGCTCGTTTCAGAAGGTCTCCTGATCGCAGCGTGAAAATTCCATCGATTGCTGCTCGCCTCAAGGAACCATTTGAGAGACGCCTCGTCACCAAACAGTCTTCAGTCGTAAAGCACGCCCCGTTCAATATGAGCCATGCACATTGTCTCAATACAAGAGGGAGAAACCCGACGGATACTACGAGCTGGGAAATTGCAGCCGGACCTGAACACCGATGGGCTCGTGGAGAAGCGGGCGAGGAACGAATGAATCAAAGCGTTCTCGCAGAATTCACGCACGATCAACAACAATGCGCAGTCCAGAAAAGCCCCCACGGAGTCGAGCCAAGAGATGACGACACAAAAACTCATGTTGGCTCGAGAAATAGCCGTGGCCTTTGCCAATCGCGTTCCAAAACCAAAGGTCTCGAAGACGGCACAGAGACAATTTACCTGACAGCGCCCGATCTTCGCAGTCTGACATTTCGGCGGCTAATTCACCCAGAAAGGTTATTGACGACGACTGCGACGACGACGAAGTAACGCCAAAATCATATCAAACTACAGGATTTACCACTTCAGCAGCACTTCCATTCACCCTCAAAGCTGTGTCAACTGTAATCTAGCACCAACCATCTCTCACACGCCAAGAAGCTGATGAATATGTGGAATCCCAACCACTTGAAAGCTCACTATGGTAACCCTTCTAGCCCCTCCATACTGCAGCCGCCATGGAAGCCCCCACTGTGGCTGCTGACTGCCTACCACTTCGTGCGCTAACTGGTAGCACCTCCGCTTCCATCGCTCAGTTCGCCATTTGCTCGCTCAAGTCCAAGCTCCGAGCTCCGACTACGCAATGCACGATGTGTGCATCTGGCGACGAAGACAACGGAGGTGTTGAGCCTGGTGCAGTCCTGTGGAAAGGACGCACTGGGCGAGACACATTAAAGAGATGTTCTATTGAGTTTAGTATGCTAAATAAAGTGTCGATGTAGTCTACTGTACTTATCCGGCAGAGCCAATCATTGTTGGCTCTTGTCCCTTCTCTTTACAGAGGAAAAATTCAGTGCGATGAGGAAATCGGAGCAGGAAGCGAGGGCGAGCTCCTCACTTCCTCTTTTGCTTCGATCTGAGCACACGGTCGTTAGATAGCATTAGACAAGAGGATAAGCATAATAGAGTGTATTGAGCTTTTAAGTCTTGAGTTCAGTCTAACATTTCAAGTAAGAGCAAAAGATGGTGAACAACGGCGGAAGCAACCCGTTCAGCCGGCTCATCTTCCCGAAGGACACTAAGCAATACGGTGTCTGGAAGGATCTCTTCATTGGCCACCTCCGACAGAAAAGCGGCGCTCTGGCTCGCGAGGCCATGGTCCAGAAAAGGCCGAAACCGGCGTTCCGCTACGAAGATTCGCTGGTCTCGAGATGTGAAGTGCCTGGTCCTATGAGCGATGAAGTCGACCCCAAGGTTGAGGAAGACTACGAGTGGCAGCAAGTGCTCTTGGAAGAGATGGACACCTACATCAGGGGAATGCTCAACCAGACGTTGCCCCGAGAGTACCTGGAGTCGCTGCGGGTGTCGTTCAACGACGAAGACCTCCCAACTGCGTGGGCACGACTTGAGACGGACTTTGGACAGTCCACTGCACAAGGGATGGTGCAACTGGTGGATGAGCTCGATCAGGCCTTGTCGTCGGACTTTGACTCAGTGGGACAGCTCATCCAAGGCGTGAAAGAGGCGCGCAACCGCATCATCCGCCAGTCGAAAAAGCTGATGAACGACTTGGAGCTGGTGCCGAGCGAGTATGTGGCGTTCAAGGTCCTGTCGCTGTTTCCCAGTCAGTACTGGGGAAATCAGATCGACATCAAAACGGGCGATGTGACTCTTGAGAGGGTTGAAGCCATCTTGCGCAACGTCTTTATGGACAAGAGCAAGCGCCAAATCAAGGCCTTGTCGGCAAAGCCGGTGCCAGTAAACCATGTGGGAGCCCGCAAGCACCTTGGCAAGCGCAAGGAACGCCAAGACGGCAAGAAGCAAGGTAGCTGCTTTTACTGTGACGGCCGCTACGATGTGGACGGAAAGCCGCACAGAAAGGCCGACTGCCCGAAGATGGAGCAGGACCGTAAAGACAGATGGTTTCGGTCCAGCATCTTCGTGAACGGCAAGCGCATCGACGTCAACTCAGTCGACTGTGCTCCTGCAAAGACGGGCGGGAAGAAAAGGCCCAGCGGGTGGAAATCACGGCTGATGTGGCGTTTGTGAAGCCAATCAAGTCAAAGCCTGTGATGGCTGCGCACACGAAGGGGTCAGCGACAGGGCCGGTCCTGAGTAACACGCTGTCAGCGGAGCAGGCGCAGACGGATCTGGACTCGCTGATGACGTCGCCAGCACGATCGTCAGTGGGATCCGACACTCACATGAGTGAGATTGATGACGTGGAAGACTTTGGAATTCCGGCGTTTACTGGAGCCCTGACGGAAGTCTCCAGCAACATGGAAGAAGGTTCGATTGCGGTCGAAAAGAAGGTAAGAGAGTTGTATCCAAAACTGTTGGAAAGATCTGCGGCTGACATAAACCGTTGCGATTGGGTGCTAGACTCTGGGTGCGGATACGGCCTGAGTGGCGATGCGTCGCTGTTTGTCAGCAAGAAACGGAACGAAGAGTTTAGGTTTACCTTTGGAGAAGGGACTAAACTAAGCAATACACATGTTGGATCTGTTCAACTCTATTTTTTGGGTCCTGACGGCATAAAACTGTTTCGGTTTGATAATATGGCACTTGTACCCAAAGCCAAAGCAAACATACTAAGTGAGTATTGGCTAAAGCAAAGTGGGTATCAGATTATAGACAGCGTGCGAGGCAGCTACAAATTTGTCTTTTGGAAACGTCAATTAGCATTTGTGGCTATTGCTGTGAATGGTGCATACTACGTGCAATCTCGCACACTCAGAGATAGGCAGATACACTGCTCTGCAGTGAAAGCAAGACCTCTACGGCCTCTTATTATGCCTGGCCACTCTAATCTCGAGGGTGCCCTAAAGGAATGGCATATAAAGTTGGGGCATCTTAACAAGGACAAGTTAATAGAGGTGATGAGTAGGAATCTCATTCCAGGTCTGCCCAACTTCAGTGCAGCGGCACTACATAGAGTGTCGTTCTTTTGCCACACATGCGCAGAGATGAAAATGCGCAGGATGAGTTACAGAAATATGGTTGGCACAAGAGACAGCCAACCAGTTAGCACAATACACATGGACACCAATGGGCCCATAAGGACACTGGGTGTGTACGGTGCGGTAGGCTCAATCAGATATTTCCTGAGCATTATCGATGACCAGACATCTTGGCGCTGGACATATGTCCTCCGGAAGAAAACAGAGGTACAGACAAAGGTTAAGGAACTTCTACTACAGCTGGAAAGAGAAGGGAAGTTTACTATTAGACGCATTCGGTCTGACGGTGGCACCGAGTTTGTGAATGCGGCTTTGAAGACATTCTGTGTGGGGAAGGGTATAACCTTTCAAACTTCCAACCCCTACAGTCCTGAAGAAAATGGTGCAGCTGAGAGGGATCACCAGACAAAGATGGGAAAAGTACGATGTGCCCTCCGAGATGCAGACATGCCTGCCAAATGGTGGCCTGAGGCGCTTAAGTACATGACATACGTACAGAACTGTACACCGATGGCTCGGTTGCAGAACAAGACGCCGTATGAGCTAGTCAAGGGTATCTGTCCTGACCCACGAACACTACAAGTGTGGGGCTGCGTGTGTTTTGCATATGTCCCTGAAGCCATCAGAAAAGAGAAGAAACTTGGTGCTAGGGCAATCAAGTGCAGATTTCTTGGGATATCGGAGGAAACGAAAGGGTACCGTCTACTTGATGTGTACAATAATAAGTACTTTGTGGCGAGATCGGTTACATTTGACACCGAAAACTGTGCCAGCATCGTTAAACAGTCCTTCGAGACGGAACCCGAGAGGCTAACGGCCAGCGAGCTGAATGAAATTGAGTCTCTGAGCACTAAAGGTGATAGAAAAGCGGTCGTGCAAACAACCACCGGAGAGGATACCCCTGATTCAGTGATGAACGGAACAGTGGGAGCCAAACACCGAAGACAAAGGTCGTTAGAAGCAGTGGGAGCTGGGAACAAATCCCAGAAGACTGCATTCCAGCTAGAGGCACGACCACAGCGCCAGCGCAGGAAGCCGGTGCGATACTCGGATTACCAATGCTTTCAGTCCCACATCGATAAGACGATTGCAGTTGACAATCTGGTCAGTCGGATTACCGTTCCTAAAGGCTTACGGGACGCGTTGAGTGGTCCACATAAGACACAGTGGCGACAAGCATTAGATCTGGAATACCAGTCATTACTTGAGAATGGAACTTGGAAGCTTACCAAGCTACCCCCTGGCCAAAAGGCATTACCATGCCACTGGGTACTTGCGGTGAAGTACAATGCTGACGGGAGTATTGAGAGGTTTAAAGCACGGCTGGTCGCACAAGGTAACCACCAACAGTATGTTGTTGATTGCGATGAAGTCTATGCTCCGGTTGCTCGTTTTGAGTCTTTACGACTCGTCCTAGCAATCGGAACAATCCTCAACTGTCATATTCATCAAATGGATGTGCACACAGCATTCCTCAATGGGTCTATGGATGGGGAACATAAGGTTTACATGCACCAACCCCTGGTTATCGAATGGAAGGTCATGAGAACTTGGTGTGTGAGTTAAAGAAGAGCATTTATGGGCTTAAACAAGCCCCGAAGATATGGTATAAGGTCCTTCATAGGTTCTTTACGAGCCTGGGTTTTGTCCGATGCAACAAGGAGTACTGCATCTACGTCCAAAAAGTGGGAGATGAATGGATCATTGTGGTTGTCTATGTAGACGACCTCACGATCATGTCTCGCGATATGAAGTTGATAAACCAGTTGAAGAGTGATCTCTCGTCTAGATTTAAGATGAAAGACCTGGGAGACATCCATTATATCCTAAAGATGGAAGTCCGAAGGAACCGGGAGCATAAGACAATGGCAATCTCTCAGCACAACTATATTAACGAACTTTTGGATGAGTTTAAAATGGGACAGTGTGCACCAGTGTCAACCCCACAACTTAGAGGAGAAGAATTAGTGGCTGAAACAGAGATGTCGGCTCAAGAGATTGCAGCCCAGAAGTTTGATTATCGAGGGCTAGTCGGATCGCTACAATATCTGGTGAGAGGCACACGACCAGACATTGCAAGTGCAGTAAGAGAACTAAGCAAGTTCTTGTCGTGCTACAACGAGACGCACTGGCAGGCAGCGAGGAGAGTGCTCAAATACTTGAAAGGGACGTCAACGTACGGTCTCCTTCTTGATGGAAATTCGAGAACGGTGACGTATGAAGTGTACACAGACGCAAGCTTCGCGTGTCAACCAAAGGACGTAAATCGATTACTGGATATGTGATCACCATGGCTGGTACCAGTATCTCGTGGTGTAGTAGCAAGCAGGGGTCAGTATCGCTCTCTACTGCAGAAGCGGAACTCATTGCGCTAAGTGAAGGAGCAAAGGAAAGTGAGTGGTTTTGGTATCTGTTGAGGAAATGGGATTTCGTCAGGAGCAACCTGTGCAAGTTTGGTGCGACAGCAAGTCTGCCATCAGCACAGTAAAGAATCCCGGCAACCACAAAGCCACAAAACATGTCGAGATTCGATATTTGTTTACAAGAGACCTCGTGGAGGAGGGACGGCTAGAAATTCAGTACTGCCCTACGAGTGAAATGGCAGCAGATATTCTTACGAAAGCCTTACCAACAGGGCAATTCATAAAGCTAAGAGAGCTTATTGGAGTTAAGGATCTGAAGACTACGGGTGACACTTAGTGGGAGTGTTGAGCCTGGTGCAGTCCTGTGGAAAGGACGCACTGGGCGAGACACATTAAAGAGATGTTCTATTGAGTTTAGTATGCTAAATAAAGTGTCGATGTAGTCTACTGTACTTATCCGGCAGAGCCAATCATTGTTGGCTCTTGTCCCTTCTCTTTACAGAGGAAAAATTCAGTGCGATGAGGAAATCGGAGCAGGAAGCGAGGACGAGCTCCTCACTTCCTCTTTGCTTCGATCTGAGCACACGGTCGTTAGATAGCATTAGACAAGAGGATAAGCATAATAGAGTGTATTGAGCTTTTAAGTCTTGAGTTCAGTCTAACAGGAGGCTATGCTGCCAGAGGTCCCCTCGAGCCCGTGTTTGAGGCGGGAGCTTGTGTGTCGAAGCCCCGTGGCTTCCCTAGTGTCGTGTACAGCTCTGCGATCAAGTGACCCCTCTCAACTCCCAAGGCAAGGCGAAAATCAAGCAAAAGCGTCTACGCGACGGCGTACCAGCTGTAGAAACAGTTAATCCTTGGTACAGTCGTCATGACGAAGGCATATCCTCCGGCGTGGCGCCTTGAAAAACCTCAAGTGTCCTATGTGTGCCTGCGGGTGGCATCAGGATAGCCGGTGGTCTCCGGCATTAACCTGCTGATGCTGTAGGAAGGAGTCGCAACTTGCACGTCCCGGATAGCGGTGGTAAAGGGGTTAAATGACACTCTGAACACAAGAAAAATTCCCTCACCTCGAACAACGAGGCGGGAACGAGTTATTACAGCAAACAAACTACAGGAAGATAGTCAGCAATTCATTAAAAATATTGTATCTGTTTACGAATGTATTCTAGTTATCAGCAGCGAGACCGTTTCTTTGAGCTGACGTTGTTTCCTCAAAAACTTTTACACAATCTCGGAGTTAGAAACTGCAACGTCCTCAAGACATTTTCACGCGTACAATTGTGCGGGATACTGTGACAGGATCATGATGAAGCCAGGAGCCAGGAGCAAGAAGCAACGGACGAGTACCCAGAGGAGCAGATGCTCGGGATAAACCAATGACAAGCGGCCATTTTAACAAGACGTAAGATTAGTATGGAGTAGCGAGTTCGGAAAGAATGAGGTTCAAGTCGAAGCACCGAACGGAGTGGCGACTCGTCCCATTCATTCTTGAATCAACCAAAGACAAAACAAGTCTTCACTGCTCTGGCCAAGCAGACGTGTGATTCTTCTAAGACCTCTAAGACTGAGCGAGAACGCGCACGACTCAACAATTAAATAAACGACCTGCTTCCTCTTAAGTGCTACCAAGATCCTCGTTAGTCAGAGCTCCGGCTACACCGAGAGTTCTGCTAACTTCGTGACATAGTAGACCTTGATGGCAATGTCAACACGAAGCACTGCTCGGCGTGTCCTGAGGAGTGACACGGCATCGGCTCGCAGAGTGTTGGAGCTCGAGAACGGCGAAGAAGATGTCGGAAATCGACGTCCCAGACTGGATCAATTGGAGGCTAATATAGTGGGCATGCGGCAAGAAGTGGCAGCTTCGCAGGAAAGCTTGAGACTGGAAGTTACAGCTGCCATGGCGAACCTCGGCGACAATATTGCTGCTGAGATGCTGGAGCTCCAAGGCCATTTGGCGAACTTGGTGCAAGGGCTGACGAACATGTCGACGACCCTGAATCAAACACAAATGATGGCACAAGCGGCTAGGCAAATGGCTGTTGAAGCTCGAGATTCTGTGATGCATCTGCCGACTACTAGCCATCAGTCAACAGCAACAGCGACATCGCAGCCGAATACTGTGAGTGCTTTTGCTTCCCCTCCGCCGAATGAAGATGTGAACATGGTGTCAACAAGTGCACTGACGCTCTCCTCGACGGAACCACGACTTCGCAAGATGGATTCAAGCCCTCCGCACTATGATGGCCAGATTGACGGGATAAAGCTGAACAGCTTCATTTTTCAGTTTGAGACCTACTTCAAGCAAAAAGGATACAACCTTGAGCTGCATGATAACTTCGTTTGCGAAGAGCTGAGCCAATGCGTCCGTAGTACAGCTGCGACTTGGTACGAACGCTACATGACGGATGAGACCAGTGTCAAATTGTGGAGTGTAATGAAAGAAGCGATGAAACTTGAATTTCGCGAGCCAAACTTTGACGACAAACTGCGCAACCAGCTCTTGACAATTCGGCAAACTGGAGGGTTTTCCGGCTACGTTTCTAAGTTTCGCAAGCTGCAAGGAATAGTAAAGCTCGATGAACTAACTGCTGTGAACCTCTTCGTCAATGGCTTGACAAATGATGACATGAAAGCTATAACGCGGAAGCAGCCGCCAACGTTGGCAGTCGCCGTGAATGAAGGCTTTCTAGAGTGGAGTGTTCAACAGAAAACTACCTCAGCTCAACAATCTGAGAACTCCACCGCGAAAAAAGTCGTGGAACTGCGGCAAAAGCCAACCGTGGTGGCCCAACACCTAAGTCTGGTAAAAGCGGAAATTCTGCAGGAAATAAGCAAGCAGAGCTGGGCCGGGGAAATCGATCAGCTGTATCGCTTTGCGGGCATTGTCAGCGAGGGTTCCACCGCGAAGATGACTGCTGGGTCAAACACCCAGAGAAGAAGCCCCCGCTGTGCAGAAAAAACAGCAGTTGCATCAACAGATATGCGCTCTGGTGGAGACGCTAATGGTTAGCGATGAACAGCCTCGAAGCTCGTCGACAACCAGGGAGCACCCAAACTAAAAGGTCCACCAGAGGTCGAGTACTCTGGGGGACGTAGTGATGAGATGCTCGATCCACTCTGTGTTGTGGAGTCTCAATTACGTGACGTGACAATTAATGATGAAGAAGACTGTGAAAACCAAGAAACACTTCCATTTAAGCGTTCATATTTTTGTCTGCTTCATGTTCGGAGCACGGTGCATTATTCGGTGCAGGATATTTGCATCTTAAACTCCAACTTTATCGATAGTGGTGCTACGATGGATGGAGTCAGCCCAGACTTTTGCACGGCGAATAACTTGTGGGATAAAGTCATCGACCACCACAAGTTGATGGAGGTAACTCTAGCGGCCAAGCAGAAGATATTAGTCCCCATCAAGACAGTCAAGCTCACTATTTACATGGATCAATTCAAGCCGTACGTTAATGACTTTCTAGTCATTGATGTGCCAGAAAAACAAGACATTCTTCTTGGCATTCCGTGGTTAAAAGAAGTAAACCCCGACATCGACTGGGTGGAAGAAAAGTGAGGCCACGCTTGCAACCCGACGCCAAGGTGAATGAAGAAAAATCTAGTAGCAAAAGAAGAGTCAAAAGCGGGACGTGAAAACACCGCACAAACCAAATCACCCGGCAGTGAAGGTAGGAGGTGAGCGACATCCTATTTCGCCACGGCATTCGGAAGATAAAAACATCAACCTTTTCACAGGCGGATACTTTTCGGCTCAAAGCGGAACAACAAAGTACATCACTGGGAAACAATTCCGGCGGATGCTGAAAAAGCCGAAGGATATCGAGTGTATATTTGTGATAAGGCCAGCAACAGAAAAAGAGGCAAAACAAAGAGAAGAACCGGTTGGCTTAGACAGCTATCGAAGTCATCCTGTATATCCTGTTTTGCTACAGCATCAAGGCGTGTTTCAGCAGAAGTTGCCGTCTTGCTTACCAACTCGCGAGTATGGAGAGCATCAAATGGAGGTGGATACAAGGGAACCGATATTTCGGCGACAATGGCGACAGTCTCCCGCCCAAGAACGGGTAATAAGGGACTGGGTCGACGAAATGCTGGCTGCCGGGCTAATTCGCCCGTCAACTTCTCCCCACGGGGCCCCACATTCTGCGTAAAAAGCCCGTCGGTTGGAGGATAGTCCATGACTACAGGGCCATGAACTCGCACACTATACGACGTACGTTACCCATGCCTCGCAAGGACACGATTATCGAGAAGATGCAAGGATCGTACTGGTATTCGTGCATGGACTTATTGAGTGGATACTATCAGTTTTGCATGAGAGATGGAGATGTGCCATTTACTGCTTTTCAGACTGCCGATGGATCCTACGAGTATCTGGTCCTCCCAATGGGGTTATCGAACGCACCTGCTACATTCAATGAAGGAATTCGAAGAGCGTTAAAGGATCTTAGTGATATTTGCCGGTCTTACTTTGACGATATCTATATCTACACGAGATCGAGCTCGCTAAAAGACCATTTGGCGGCGCTCGACCGAGTTCTAACGCGGCTGGAAAAGCACAAATTCTACGTTAAACTTTCGAAATGCGTGTTCTGCTCGGATGAGATCCCCTGCTTAGGAGATTATGTCGGCAGAGAAGGCGTAAGAATCGATCCAAAGAAAGTCACCATTCTTCGTGACTGGCCATTGCCACGGACCCGGAGCGAACTGCAGTCGTTCTTGGGTACTGCGGCATACGTACAACGATTTTGTCGCGACTTTGCGTCAGATGCTGGTCCTTTATTTGACGTATTGAAGGGGCCAAGCAAGCGAGCCATCAGCTGGACAGATGAACTTCGTGCGCATTTTCAAGCGCTCAAGCAAAAATTGGATCAACTCCGGTGCTAGCAATCCCGGATTTTAACAAACCATTTAGTTTGCGAATGGATGCGAGTGATCAGGCCATTGGCGGGGTTCTCATCCAAGAGGAAGTTAACGGAGATGAAGTAGTGGAAAGACCTGTAGCCTTTGGAGGCAGAAAATATAAAGACGCCGAGAAGAACTACTCTATTCGCGAGAAGGAGTTACTGGCAATCCTATTCGGGCTTCGATTGTGGAGAGTGTATCTTCTCGACAAGCCTTTCGTCGTTGAGACAGACCACCGCTCGCTAGAAACTCTGTTTACCCAGAAGACGATATCGCGTCGCGTGGCTCGGTGGTATGACGAGCTCAGCGAGTACCCTATTAAATTTCGCTACATACCGGGCAGTGAAAACATTGTCGCTGATGGGATATCCCGCCGACCAGACTTTATGGAGCATGAACCCGTAACTCTCGCGGCTATCAGCACAAGAAAACAAGTACAGGAGCGTGTGGAAAATGACTTAGCAAGCCTGGTGGAGGAAGCGATAAGCCGGTATGATGAAGATCAGTTCACAGCTGAATTAAAACAGCAGCTCAGTGGTGACAACCAGAAAATCAAGACAGCAATTCGACACTTAGGAAGATACAGCATGTGTAATAAGCAGATAGTGTACCGAGCGCCTAGCGATGAACAATCACGACTTGTTCTGCCCAACATTGGTGAAATTATTGATTCTCTTCTGTACGAATTTCACGACGTGAAGTGTTATGGACATCCTGGAGTTGATAGAACGTTACGGTTGGTGGAATAAGCTTACTATTGGCGTAACTTGGAGCGGTCCGTACGAGCGTATGTTCGATCCTGCGAAGTTTGTCAGCGCACGAAAGGACGAACTACGAAGCCCCGGGACTGCTACGATCCCATCCAATTCCAACAGCAAGATGGACGCATCTTGCAATGGACTTTATCGTTGCGCTACCAGAAACGAAGTCAGGGTGCGATGCAATCATGGTCGTGATCGATCGATTAACCAAAAGGGCGCATTTCCTACCAACAACAACGAATGCCACGACACTTGAAACAGCTACCTTGTACCGAGACCGCGTGTTTGTGCTGCATGGAGTACCAGAAGAGATATTATCAGATCGAGACCCAAAGTTTACTTCTGAGCTATGGACGAATCTGTGTGCGATGCTTGGCACGCGTCAGAAGCTGACCGCAGCTTTCCGACAACAAGCGAATGGAGTAACAGAGCGGGTCAATCAAACTATCGAAAAATTTCTGCGTGCATTTAGCAATAGTAACAGCGATGATTGGGATGAACTGTTATCGCTAGCGGAGTTTGCCTACAACTCGCGTTACCAAGCGTCTATTCAGATGTCTCCCTTCAAAGCTGACTTGGGATATCTGCCGATGACACCAATCTCTCTGCGAACGCTACAACAAGATAACTCGGTGACGGCTCGTGCTAATAGTACCCTAGGCAAAGAATTTATCGAAACCCAACAAGACTTGCTAGCCACAGCAAGACGAGCCTTGCAGTCGTCACAAGATCGCATGAGTCACATCTATGATCAACACAGACCAATCCAGCAGTTTGCTGTCGGTGCCCTCGTACTATTGTCTACTGCAAATTCGGCTACATTTCATGCTGGCACAACAAAAAGAAGTTGGGACCGAGGTGGATTGGTCCATATGCAGTTGATGAACAAGTTGGACATGATTACTACCGACTGGAACTACCAACTCGAGTGAAATTCCACCCCGTCTTTCATACATCAATGTTAAAGCCATACGTGCCTAGTGACCGGCCAGATCAGACGATTTTCAAGGTGCGATTGCCTGATGGTAGTGAGGGAGAGTTGGCTGAGGATATTGTCGGCTGCCGAAAACGAAAAGGCAAGCAAGAATATCACGTGAAGTGGATAGGACAAGCAGAGTTAACATGGGAACCTCTCGAAAACCTGCAATACGTCCTCGATTTGGTGAATCGATATCGTCTAAAGCTCAAGACCCAGAGAAAACAGAAAACAAAGAAACGACAGCAACAGTAAGGACTTCTCTTGGCGGTGGGAATATCAAGAAGTCATGACAAACCAAGACCTTCTCTTGGAGGAGGGAATGTGACAGGATCATGATGAAGCCAGGAGCCAGGAGCAAGAAGCAACGGACGAGTACCCAGAGGAGCAGATGCTCGGGATAAACCAATGACAAGCGGCCATTTTAACAAGACGTAAGATTAGTATGGAGTAGCGAGTTCGGAAAGAATGAGGTTCAAGTCGAAGCACCGAACGGAGTGGCGACTCGTCCCATTCATTCTTGAATCAACCAAAGACAAAACAAGTCTTCACTGCTCTGGCCAAGCAGACGTGTGATTCTTCTAAGACCTCTAAGACTGAGCGAGAACGCGCACGACTCAACAATTAAATAAACGACCTGCTTCCTCTTAAGTGCTACCAAGATCCTCGTTAGTCAGAGCTCCGGCTACACCGAGAGTTCTGCTAACTTCGTGACAGATACCGTCCACTATTTCTAATTGAGTCTGAACTCCATTCGCTTTGATACGCGCGCTTGCTGTCCATATATCTGCGAACCAACAGCAGCAGCGCTCGTTTACTTTCGTCGCCACTTCCGTTAGCATTCTTTCCCCTTAATATCCGACACACTCTGCTGCTTTGAGGTTTGCTGCATTTGAGCACGGTTGTTGATCAATTTGAGCTTGTCCGCCTGACATCTCGCCATAATTGCCGATTTCCTGGGTGCCAATCGCAGCTGGCCACCTACAACGGCATTTTTCACGGACGTCTGCTCCGATATTCATACAATACCTGGGACGAGAGTGCTTTCTCTCGATATTTTCGGGCTTTACCATTAAATGAGCCGACTATTTCATCGCCTACTACCGCATCCGGACGAAGGAGGAATGCACAAATAAGAAACACAAACTCACTACCGATATTTGGAATCAAGCTAAGCAGCTCTCTCCCAACAGAACCAACTGCGCGATTTTTCCCAAACCTACGACAGCAAGTATCGGAGTTGACGCACCATCCGATGGAGGGCCTGGGGTGTCCTCGACAAAGGATTCATGAGACCTTGTCCAGTGTGATTTCTCTATGTGGATATCTACTGCCGGTAATTCATGATGTGATAGTACGAATGTGCTTCGGAGACCTCACAGTCGGTTCACGACTACACTTCCTCAGAGAACTAAATCCTACCATCCAAAACTGCGTTCGTCCGGAATGCCAGGATATCGAAACGATAGAACACTGTTTTTCACGTGCCCGTCATTAGACACAATGTGGAGCGAACTATGGAGCCGGTGTTCGAGGTTCTTTTGCGTCGCGTGCATGATCAGTGCTCTGCTTGCTTGAATTTTGTCGGATGTCTTTCGGAAGAAACGACAACAGTGCGAGTGACCAATCCAGTGAATTCGTGAATGGAGGCATGGCAAGCTTTGCAGTGTGATGCTCGAGCTATTGATAAAAAAGTGGACGCGGTGGCGCTCATTAAATTTAAATGGCGCCTCGCGGTGGTCTGTTGTCTTTGAAATGCTGTACCGGATGCTTTTGTAATACCTCAGCGCTACTTCTACTCGCCTTACTTGTTACGGGGTGTGAATCTGCTACACAATCCACAGTTCTAAAGGAACTGTGGATTTTGGTTGGTTTCTCTAGCAAAAGTCATCATTTCGATATCTGTTGTGGCCAAAACAGTGCCAGCTTGGACCACTAACTCCTTTTCCATTAACTCCCTCCATTATCGTTTCGTCTGTGGTCCTCCATATCTCGTAGCACTTCCTGAAAGAACGATAGATCGGTAAATACACATAAATGCACAAGCGTCGTCGCTGCAGAAGCATTCACCCAAACCTTAAGGCTATCGTCGTTTTCTCTACTCGATGTAGCCAGAGAAATACGTCTATTTGATCGTTGTTACACCAGTAAATCGACTTATGAAAAGTTCTCAGCCGCTGAACCAACTTGGAGTCGGTTGCCAACTTTGGTTGTAATCTTCTGGACGTCCTTCATTTTCGGTAAGGTCTTCGACCTAGTGTTAGCATATCCTTGTTGTGAACTATTCGTTTCCGACGCAACCACAATTTGCGCTGGTATGAAGTATCATACCCATCGTCCACCATTTTTTCGTGTGTACACAGAAGATCGTCGTCGAACCGGCCAAAAGTTCTTTTAGCGCCGCTTTCACTGTCTCTGGAACCGGGGAGCTGTTTGTGCTCCTACGTATTTCAGATACTTTGTCAGGTTTGATCGCTTCAGTCGGAAGCCCAACCAGTGTTCAATCACCTGTTGCCAAATTGCTTGTGCTCGGGCGCAGTCCCCAAAAAGTGTTTCACGGTCCCATGCGTAAAGCAGCTCTTCGCTGGGTATTCTTTCTCTTTGTAGTGCGAATTCAAGTGGTTCATGGTGGGCCTGTAAACTAGCCACGCTTGGAAATTAGTGAGACTATTCTGTCGGTCCTAAAGTTGCTTGGGACTCTGGCACTGCACAATTCACTTTGCAATCTACAGCCTTCGAGCACAATCGGAGCCAAGTTCTTCAGCGCCTCTTCGGTTGACCCACTTCTCGGACGCAAAGCCCCCGCGTGGGGTCGAGTATGAGAGGAGAAGGAGTTCCTGGCGTCTCGTACGAAGCAGTGACGTGCTGGGCGATCTGTCGCGCACCGTGGGTCCCCTACGAGGGTCGGGTAGCAGCCTGTCGAGTTCGCTGAGCGAGGATTAGGGGCACAAGTAGTAGATCGACTCCAGGAACGGTCAAGTAAATGAAAACCTTCTCTTTTGTAGGACGTTAAACCTCTTCTTCTCTTCTTGTCCTTGTAGGTCTTGATCTTCAGTACTCAAACGCTCTTCGAGGCCGACTTGGGGGCCGTAGGGAAAATGCACAACTGGTGATAGCCTGGCACGACTCGCGGAGGTCACTAACATGATATTTCTGCACGACGCTTGCTTCGACTGCCACATTCGCCGCACCTGCCACCAACACGCAAGCTCTTTGTCCACTTGGACCTTCGTCAGGTCCCTTCCAGTGTCCTCCTTGACCGCTACGCCAGGAAACAGCTGCTGCAGTCCTCTCGGGTGCCTGCTCGACTGGAAGCTGAACCGTTCCACGGAACGGTGGGGCTCTCTGGGCCGCGGCTGAAGTATCCTGTTGCTTGCTCCACGCGCCGCGGTGCGGGACAGATCGTCCACAAGAATTCAATCCCTTAGGTGCGTCACGACTGCAGCTGGAGCCGCTCACTGTTGAATCTGCTAAAAACATGGAATATTGAGGAGAGTTGTCTAGTCCTTCTATCTACTAGATTCACGTGGTTTGCAAGTATGCCACAGAGGTATCAGGCAGAACATAATGTTATCTTAGTTATCCAAGTTATCTGCGTGAGTAGTGTGGTGACTGTGGGTCGATTATAATGCCAGCATGGCTGTACTTACGCTAAAGCACTTTAGTTTTGGAAACGAGAACTATGAAGAGAGTGCTACTAGGATTTCAGCATGGCTATCACAGCTGGATACGATGCGACCAATGGGTCGTGTCAGGATCTTCACGTTGAAGTTGGCACGCTGGCGGATGCAAAAGAGGCGGTATTCAACAAAGATACTACTAGTGGCTTGCTTCAAAACGTATGGATAGTTAGTTGGAAGTGTTTGACATTGAATAAGGTCAACACAATTCAATTTGCAAGCCACCGCACAAGCCCGATCTCACCGCCACCACCTCTGGAGTTCTTGGAGGCCGTTCAGAAGCACGCTCTCAAGCTGCGAGAGGAAGAAGCCGTGAACTTGTCTACAAGAGTTGAAGACTCCCGCGAGTTTATTCTCGAGACGACACGAGCTGCAGATGTCGATGTCAAGATCGAAATGTGCTGTGTGAGCTCCGAGCGTATCAACGGAGGTCAAGGCACTCGAGTCACCCTCGTCGATGCGACGCAACGTGCTCTCTCTTTGAGGAGACGTGGGACGCCTTGGACGATCTGACCGCTGTGAAGCGCAAGTCCTTCATTGTGCATAGCACTGTCTGGGACGCGAAGCTCAAGAAGGGTTTAATGGGAAGGCATCGGTGGACTTCCTTCCGGGAGGCGTGTACCCCTTCCGCCAAGTCGATGGCGTCAGCTTCTACGCTGACATCGCAAAAGTCAGCGTCCAGCTCGAACGAGGCTGCACTCCCAGAGAGGAGCAAGTCGAAGAGGGATTCCGCTGAAGTTAGAGTACGCTATGACTGTACATAAAGTACAAGGGCTGACGTGTTCGCATGTTGTTTTTCACTCAAGCTCCATCCCTAATGTGGCATTTACGTATGTGGCACTCTCTCGCGTAAGACACAGGAATTCGATAGTAATAACTCAACCTCTGACTCTTGAAAAACTCACTTCTTCCTGCGAGCAAATACGAAGTTTCGAGCAAGAAAGCGAACGCGTTGCGATGGCCTACTCGAAAACCACGGAAATATCCCGTTTGACTGTACGGAATATGAAAGCTCTCGCGCTCCACCACAATACCTGCCTCGCCCCGCGAATGTAGAAGCTGAAAGTATCCGAGGGGAGATTTAAACTAAGACCACCCGCACACCATACCACGAGGTAACACACCTCGTCCAAGCCTTCAGATCACTGTCATCGTTGCCGTGTCACCGGCGATTTACATCGCCGATCAGATTGTTCTCAACATGCACCAACCTCCCCAGCAATGTCTTCACCGTCCTGACGATGTGGAGGCAGCTATGAGCTACGGTCGGGCTGGAACACCGATTCCCACATAGTGGTCAGCGGCGTCTGTGGTATCCAGGACCGATATCGAGGGAAACGACGAGGTGACGAAGAAATCAAGGCAGCAGAATATCGTGGAACCATCTCAATCAATGGCATGATGCTGTACATTGCTATCGTTGCGCTGCAAGTGATTGACTCTGTCTTGCTGAAGGACCACTTCGCCGAGTTGAGCAACTTTGTCAGCTCGTCGGCTATCACCATGAACTGCACCAGCTTGCCGATTACCTTCTACTTGAAGCGATGCTCCCTATTTACGATAAAGTACCGGTGGTGCTGGTCAGCGTCATTTGCTCCGTGCTGGGATGCTACGCGACGTACTTGTCGGGGAAATAACCCTTTGCGCCGTCCGAGAGTGATGCCGATTTTACCTTCTGCTCAGCTGAGAACCAGGACCACGTCTACTACAACTATCCTGCCGAGCACGAGACTTCAAATCGCCAGTAATATACTTTTGTAGCAAAATGTGGTAGCACTAGCAGAAGATTTTATAGTTAAAAGACTCGCGCAGAGTTGCGTTACTGTCGACTTTGACAGTCAGCAGTAGTTGTTCGTGAACAGGTCAAATGAGATCGGTTTGTTTATGTCGTTTATCAATCCTCCTAACTGCTCTTATTGAACATATAAACGATTATTGAACATACAACCGAATAATGGTAACCACAGCAACTGCCGCACGACACCAGTCTGCTGCGCACGAACGCGTCTGCAGCTTTGGTCCTGATCTTCTTCTTACCTTTCTGGAGCTGTTCCATCCCCTCGCTGTGGCTTCTAATGTGTTTCTTCATCACTGGCAAGTTATCGCGACACTTCTCTTTCCACGTAAGCTTAGATGCGTGTAGAATAATACGAAACTTTAGAGTGATTTACATCGTTGTAGTCATCCAGTTTCACCTTTCTGGTCAAATTCGTTGAAATACCCTTAAAAAAGGAACAGTTAACAACGTTTTCGTTTTTAATCCAAATCGCAAGATCGCTCAGGTAATGACTTCTACAGAATTTCTCCTGAAATTGCCTGCGTTGCGTGGTCGATGTGATGAGTGTGCATATTGATTCCGGCAGCGTAGCATGCAGTTGGCACTAATCCGACGTGAGCAAGCGACTGACCGCGAAATAGCCGCATCTGCGGCTGAGGAGGAAGCGACAGCTGAGCTGCGATTGTTGCGACAGCAGCAGCATGACAAGACCGTCGCGGTAGTCATGCTCGGTGCTCGGCAGCGCGAGCACCATGACCGCTGTGACGAAGTCAACCGTGCCGACGCGGCCCTCATCGCAGAGATGATTAATGTCCACCTGTCGCGCCGCCGAGGTCACCAGGAGCGGATCACTCTGCTATAAGTTGCTACGCCTGCGACTCCTAGAGATGAGATCCTAGAGATGAGATCCTCGCAATCGAGCATAGTGTTGAAGCTGGTGAAGGAGATGGCGAAGCCACTGGAGACGATGACGAAAATACTGGAGAAGATGACGACGATACCGAAGGAGCTGCCATCAGGCGTGGGGATAGCTCAGCAGCTAGCAATGAGAGGGGCGTGTCGGAAACTCATTCTACACCGGGATATGCGTCGACACGGACTTGGAACGAGCTGGATCCAAGAGCGCACTTGCTGCTACCTGTTCCTGCTGCATCACCTACGGAATCGGCAACGACCTATGGAGGCGCCACCAGAGTGAATTTACAGCCCGGCCAAGGTAGTTCGCTGGAAGACTGCATCAACTGCACCAAATCCGATGACACGCTGGAGTGATGCGGTTCGACAAAGAAGAAGGTTGTCGAATGCAGCGCTGGCCGCGTTCGTGGTGTTCGATTTTCGAGTTAGCACGAAGCTGCCTGTTTCCTTCAATCTGATCAACTTTTAACCAGATGCATTCAATCAACGAAGTGGATCACAATAGAATGTATTATATACCGGGAAGTATCGCTCTCCTCATCCACCGACTTTGTAGTGTGGGCCAGGCATTCAGCTTGGTTTCACTTCGCGCAGCTGGACTCCGCTGGGACAAGTTACCTCATTGTGTCCGCCAGCTACCAAGCTGTGTGGACAAGCAGGTGACGCAACCTTTGTGTCCGACGAGGACAGCTGAGGGTGAAAACTGTGTTGTAGTACGCCAATGCATTTGTGTGAATGCATGTCGTGTCCACCAAGGCTGCCTGTCGCTCCGATTGAGTGGCTGGCAGGCCTTGGGCGAGAACGAGCTAGTTAGCACTAGACTCAAGATCTCGCTCACTTTACAATTTGCCAAGGATCTAAGACATCAGTATATTCTCCTACTACTTCTGCGGGTTGGCCCCCGCACTGCTGGTGTCCTCCTACTAGTTCCGTGCTTCAAAACCCCGGGCATACTACAGACTTCGACTCATTGTCACTCGGGGTCGCCTCGTCTTCGTCGTCTTCATGGTCGCTCTCAGCACGGTCTTGGATGCTTGGCTGCTCCGTTGCAATAATACTGTCACCATCCCGCCCCAAGATTCAAATATCTTTCATCGCCTTGGCCCCAGCACGTGCGCATTGTTGCGGGCTAGCTCGATCATTTGGAGCGGCTGTCGCGTTAACTACAGCTTCGAGTTGTTCAAAACGCTGCTTCAGGTGACGTCGCATACTCTGATCTGCCAATATTTCCCTGGATACAACAAAGTCCGCTCGACCGGCAGCATCCATGGCGTTGTGATATTCTGCAAGACGCGCAGTCACCTCTGTAGTGTCAATTCTTTGTCGTTACCTTGGTCACTGGTCTGAATCGGCGCTGTTGCCATGACGACCGCGTCGAAAACAGCAACCGAAGCTTCTTCTTCACTGGCAACAGCCTCCATTCGCAGTAACACCGCTGCTTTGTTTCGATCCGCTTTCGGGTTGCTTGCTACATACGAATCGACTGTTGAGCGCGGCGTTACCGATGGCACGGCTGGAGTAGCCGGACGGTCTTCAAAACCCACTGAGTACGGAAGGTGCGAAAGCAGCTCATCGTACGTCTCCCTTCGGCGTCTCTTGTTACACCGAAGAGCGGCAATCAAAGCAGAGTCAGCTTCATCAGCTTCCTCGCACAGCGCGCTGTACACTTGTTTCCATTCTGTAACCTGCGGCGACGCTCTATCGATCTCCTCTGCCGTCTGCAATGTCAGCAAGCAGAGAACCATGTCAATTGTCCCAGCAACTTCTCTATTAACTGCGGCATCACGTTCATTAATTGCCGCATTCACAGCGACCGCGACTGAAGAATCCCTCTCACACGCCCATCGAAGAAAGAATGTCTAACCGCTCTAGCCTCCTCGGCAGCAGCAGATGCTGCTATAAGGTGGCCACGGGCCTGCAGCAACGCATCCATGATGGTGTCAGAATTATCGGGAAATTCGTCTTCGGAGCTCATCGCGGTTTGTAGTAGAACCGAGTAGAATGAGTCACTTTCAATCATTAAACGCGTAAGCTCCCGGAACTTGTCACGTGGCTCTCTAGATTGTTAGGAAGGACGTACCTCGACAGCAAATACACAAAATAACAAGTAGCGTTGTCGATCTACTTATCATTTTCAAATCAAAATTGACGGGAGCTCGCGAAGTCGACTTTCACCAGGTTGTATTTGACCAGCGACACCTTGTGGATAGCAGCGATGTGATTATCGTCCTGAGCCTGCTCTTAAGCGTGTCGCAAGGCCTCCGCGGTGGCGTCCGCGCTGAAGATGGCGCTGGTCACGCTTGGTACTGGTGTGCGGCAACGGACATGACCGATAAATTCGTCGCTATTGCCGCGCCAATGCAGTCTGGCGGCGACGTCCCGTTGTCCACGCTTGCACTGGCGTTGTTGTTGGGCGGGCATGCAGTTTGACGCTCGGCCATTTCGCTTGGTAGCGAGCTGCCTCGTCAGTGTTCTCCCATTGCGTATGTTGCGGTCGCTGGTTGGAGGCGCGCGACGTAACATTGGTCTAATGAGCCTGCTGGACAACCATCTCTACGGACAACAGGTCTAGCACCCCTCCTAGCTTGTGGCCGATCTCGATCTGCGCTCCGTTTGCACTGCAACCTTCGTTCTCCCTAACTGCAAGTTCAGCCGACGAAACCCTTTTTGAAAATACAAATCGCCATTTTTTTAAATTCTGGTTTATATTTGATACTAGTAGTTAGCGACTGGCATGTACTTCCTAGTAAAAGCTTTTGTTGTTGCTGCGCACGATATGCTAAAGTAAAGAACAAAACCGCGTGGACATATATATTAGTGCTGTCCTTAGAATCCATATTCACGCTATTACGCCTAGTTAGCATTGTACTACCTACGCAATAATAATGACACCAAAGCTGACACTCCTCATCCCTTGATCCTAACTGCTCTGCGTTCCAGTGCTTTCACTTTTACCCCTCGTTTGCTTCGCTGCTGTTCCGTTGGGAGTCGCACCTGCTTGATCGGATGCTGCATATCCAAATCCACCACGTAAATGCTGCGCTGGATACAGTGCTGGAGGACTCCCAGACGTAGCTGGAACCACTTGAGCAATAACGAATACAGCATTTCCTGACGCCGGCAGAAGAAGCTGTTAGGCAGCCTGCTGGTCTTGGACAGGACAGCACGCCATTTGCGCTGGACACGCATTCGTGAACGAAGGTAACGCGACCGTTTCCGCGGAATGTGGGTGTGAGCCAACAACGGCATGCCGAGCCTCCGTATCGCCGTCCACAGCTGCCACATCAGCTCGTCCGATGTCACCATCAGCCTTGGACTTTTTGCGGGTGTCACCGCATGAGCTACTTTCAATGCCACGCTTGCGTTTGACCGATCCACATTCAGCTCCACCAGCACCTCCGGCAGGACCACTTGAGTCGACTTCAAGTTGTGTCGTATTTTCTCCACAGCCACGTGTGTAGAGCTTGTCTTGCCACCCTTTCCCTGGGATGCACCTGTTGGAAGCCGAGATCTCGCTGGTTAGCACTGCATCCGCTAGTAGGTAGTTGAGAGCGTAATCTGCAACCGTCATCAACACCGCGCCCCGTAATACGGTGGCTTCATCAACAAATGAACGAGTGGTGGCGCGAGATCGAAGGTGCTGCCGTAAGGCATCACCCTGGAGAAGCAGCAGAAGGTTGGCAATGATCAATAAAGTTCACTTCGAAACCTACTTCCTTGTGCTCAATCCTCTTCTTGTCTCGCTCTTCTCTATAGCACCGGCTCGCGTCTTCACTTGACTCTCGCGTTTCGTTCGGTTTTCGCTCCACATTCCGGTGATAACGCGCGCGCTGCGTTTCATTCTGCTGCTTACGGTGCTCCGCGCACAACCAGTGACGCTCGCAATTCTCCTTAAACGTCTTCTCGCTGGCGCATGTTCCAGGATACTGGCACTGGAGTTTGTTCCGCGGTTTATCTTCCTTCCCCCGCGCCATGTTGAGCGGTCTGTGCTTAACCACACGCGTCTGTTAGTCCAGCCATTCCAATATCTACACGTCAGCTACAGGAACGCTTTACCTCGCTTGCATGCACATGCACAGTGCAGCGACGGATGGACTGCTCGCATGAAGTCCTGCGCTTCGATTCCAACGACAGTGGGGGCTCGAAACTACGATATGGCAAGTATATTGTGAGGCATTGCCCCTCTAGCAACCTGAGGCGCTCGGTGCCGGATGGATACTGCCATACTAGTGTATTCTATATATTTACACCAGGGTCAGATATACTAATCAATTTAGTTCTATTTTTGCAGTTAAGCAGTGTTGTTCTTGTTTTAAGGGACACTGACTCTGCGAGTCCTAGTTGCGGGACTGTACTTGGTTCTTGTATAGAACCGAAGCTGGAAACCTAAAGACACAGATTCGGGGAGTTCTACGTCTTCCTCTGTGCACGTGCACCGCTACACAGCCCCACTGCACCGCTGGCTGGCGGGCATCAGTATTGCACCCTGTTAGTCTTCATTGATCATGGGCTCGATGGTGAAGACTATGCCTGGTTTCGTGATACCAACTCCTTCCTCGTCGATGTTCCCCACCAGAAACGTCTCGTTTAGGTCTCCATGATAACCGTCCTTGTACACCGTGACGTCCAGATTCACAATGTCGCCATCTTCGATCGGACGCGAGTCCGGAATGCCATGGCAGATCACCTCGTTCACTGAGATACAGACAGACTTTGGGAAGCGGTAGTAGTTGAGTGGGGATGGGTAGCAGCCCCGTTCAATGCAGGCTTCGTGCACGATCTTGTCGATCTCGTCTCCAGTTACTCCAGGACGTAGCGCATTCCCAGCGATGTCCAGGATCTCTCTACCAGCCTTGCAGGCCGCTCGAACGCCTTCCAGCTGCTCTGGCGTGTACACGGGGATGGATCTGTCCGACTGCTGCTCCATCAACGGCACGCCCGTCTCGGAGTAGTCTGGCCGTTGGATGCTGTCCGGCAGCCCCTCTTCTCGGACACAGTGCCAGGACGCAGCTTGCCAGTAAATTGGTAGCCGTCAAAAGGTGACGAGGACTTGGCGCGGTCCTGCTCGTCGGCGATGGCTTGCATGAACATCTTGTGGAGTCCCTTGTGCGCAGCCCAGTAGCCCTTGAAGCATTGCTGAGAGCAGAAACTGCTCATGGCCGGAGGGATGCCCAGTTTCTTGCAGGTCGGGCAAATGAGCGAGCCGCTCTTGCCGCAGTCCGGAGTCACGCACGCGAGTCCTCCCATAGTAACAATTGTCAGTCTCTGCACTGCCAGGAAAATTGGAAAGTGAGCGCAAAAGATTATGAAGACAGGACCTTCACTCACTGTAGCCATGTCTAAAGTGGCTGCACTGAAACCCTATCCCTACTTCGTATTTCGCTGGTCGATCTTTCGATTCCAGTCATTTATGACGACGATCTTCCAACAGCAGCAACGGCAACTAGCACGCAACTACGTGCGTTTCTACTGCAAGGAAGGCCTCCGTAGCGGCTCGTTCTGTCTGGGATGCCGTTGGGAAGTCTTGATAGACGCCGAGTTCACGCCTTGCAGCAAGGAGATCCAACATGATAATAGTGTACTGCTACAGGACCTTGCTACAGGACCTACGTCACATCCATTTCAGTTCCTTCAGGTAGCGAGGTAATTACTAGTGTCTGGACATCCATTGCTTTTTTCATAGCTAGTCTTGAGCCTTGTTGCTGTAGCGAAATCGGTCGAACGACACAGCTGGAAGCGGAACCGCACCGGTGGGGTTGTCCTCTTGACAGATATTTGTGTCCGTGTAGAGCTCCTTCATCTTGGCCGCAGCGAAGTCATCACTATCACTGCAGTCTTGGTTACTTGAAGGTGTCGCCTCGCTTTCAGGCTCATCAACACTTTCTGGTGGGCTTTCTGCAGTCGTGCGGTCAGTTTGGGAGTTCGATACAGTGCTTGTTTCATCGTCCACCGTGGACTTGCTGGAGAAGGCGTACTTTTCCATTCGGGCAGACAAAGGGATCCGAGATACGGGCCTTGAAGCCCCCACGCAGAACACCGAGCCGGTTTTCCTCTTCTTCAGTTTGTGCTGCTGAAGCATGGAGCCTGCACGCATCATTCTTGAGAATGCCGTCTCTTTTACTGGCGGAGCCGATTTCTGATGAGTGTCTTGAGCGTTCGGCTCTTGGTTTTCTTTTGAAACAGCATCCGCTTGTGCTGCTGGACGAACGTCCTTGGTTTCCTTTAGCGGATCAAAAGAAATGACTCGTGTTACATCGACATCGCTGTGATCTTGGCTGGCAGACACCGCCAGAGAATCCATATTGCGAGAAGCGGTCTTCTTGGAGGACTCGTCCGGGGCGACATTTTCTTCGCTTTCGCGCCGATAAAATGACTGGTGAGGGGACTAGCTGCAGAACTGCTAGAACTGTCTTGCACATTGGTACGAGTAGTCCATTTGTCCATGAAGGACGGTGGGAGATTTCGCTTTCCGGGCTCAAGGCATGATCGTGGCGCATTGAACGATGCAGCAGCAGCAGATTCTCTTGCATGAAAAAACGATGTGATGGCTTCCTTCGGGCGGGGTGCAACAACCTTACGCGCCGCAGCAAACGTATTTCTTGCAGCCTTGGGCTGGGCAGCTTTGCGGCACAGAGGTCGTTGCTGCTCTGGAAATCGCTTCAACGTGATGGGGTCCATATCCCCTTCAGCAATCGCCTTAGCTACATCATTGGCCAGCATAGGCCCCACAAAATCCAATTCCGAATCTGCTTCCAGCACGCGCTCAGGAATTGGCGTGAGAGGGACCAATTGCTATAAAAACAATAAACGTTGATCTCTCTAGTTCGAACGAGAAAAACAGCCATTTTAAAACGAACCTGTTTCTTGGGGCAATATACTCGCTGGTGGTGGAAAGTAAAAAGTGCTCTCTTGAAGTCGTCGTCATAGGTGGCAGGAACTCGAACCTTACCTTCAAGCCGTAATGCTCGAATGATCTTACCCCACAAACGCTGTTAGTACTAAACCACACCATTGGAAAATGCCGCACTAAACGCACCTTGGAGAATGATCCGTGCTGCTTCATTGCTGCGTAGGCCTTCTTCAGACCAAAGCCGGGTATGCTTGGCAAGTAGTCGCAGCCGGAAAAGATGCACATTTCAAGGAACTGTATAAACAACGTGAAGGTGAGTGCCACCGACACTACACTGACGCAGAATTGAAATCGTACCATTTGCTCATTGAACATGTGAAAGTTCAGCCCCTTGTTCTTCTTGAGATTGGCTGTTTGGATCTCCTGCGCAACATTGTCCCTGTCCATTTTGAAGAGGACTGTGTGACATCCAAACGGAAGGCAATCGGAGTCTTCAGTAATTACACCATCCGCGAGCCCATTCTTCATCAGATAAGCCAGTTGCGCGTCCGCTTCGTACGGCGCAACGACGTACAGCACATTTTGCGCCTTCAGGTGCTTCAGTCACAAAGGAAAATATAAAATAAAATCAATTCAGTGACCAAAAATATTCACAAATCTAACAGCATACCTGAATCACTCGATGAGCCATATAAGGCGAGACATCGGCAGCTCGAACAAAGTATTTGCGCGCCTCGCTGAATTGTTTGTTGTTGAAGCATTGGACACCCAGCTCTCGGTTCTTTTGACGTGATCTGTAGCAAATAGTTAGCAAAGCTGACTATAACCAGTGCTGATAATAAGCCCCACGCACTTGCGTCGCTCTTCTTCAGTACCCTTCTTCATGGGTAGCGGGCCGCCATCGAACACCACGTAGGGCGTCACGCCGTTGTGCCGCAGCGCGTTGATGCGGTCCATAAAATACGTCACATACTTGTCCGTCTCCTGCCCCAGACAAATCTCCTGGCTGCACGAGTAGATGGCGCGATGGAGCCTGGCAATAGAAATAAGATTTTTAGTGAGATGATGAGCAAGTTAGAGGGCAAAGTGTCTGCACCTACCAGCAGTAGCCGTCGATGGCGAGCGTGCGGCCCTTGTACTGGTCGAGCGTCTTGCTCTCGGTGATGCTCTTGAGCACCGGCAGCAGCCCCGAGATCCCCATCGCTTGGCCTGCTCGACGGACGGTATGGAAAAATGTTTTTCTGGTTTGAAAAAATATGGCGCCAAATGTCACTAACGTGAAGTACAAAGACACTAAACCGAAATATTTCGGTGATCGACACGTCTCTTCAAGATCAAGATGATGACGTTGAAGGGCAAGCCGCCTCCGTTCTTCGGCGTCAGCGCTGCGCTGGCTGTTGGTCTGCACCTCGTGGATATTGCACTCAATTCGTCCATTGAGTACGGAGACCTGCCAGGCCAGGACGCGACGGACAGCAGCAGCGACTCCATCATTTCCTTGTACGTCCTGGCCAAAACTTTGGAGAGATGTTTGCTCATTTGTACGTGTCGATCTAGTGTGCAAGTTCTGCTGCAAATTACGGCGCTTGTCAATCTGTTTGTGCAGCTGGGTGGAACGTTTCTCTTTCGGAGTGGACTCTTCGGGATGCTCTATGCAGAGTTCCGTCTCGTGCTGCTAGTCCAGCCACTCTACATCGCTCTTACCATCATCTTAGGCGTTGCTCGGGCGGTGCGTAGTAGTGGAGTGATGAGGAAGAAGCGTACTGACAATGGTGCTGAAGAAATTACTATCAACTGGAAGTACTCACGTGGATCTTTGGGACGCCCAAGGCTACACTGTTCTGTCGAGCTTCCACAAGCTGGGTGAGCAGTGTAGCAGGTGAAAGTTTTGACGCGATCTGAAAATACGTCCATGCTGTTCCCAGGGGCTCTAGGCTACTATGCCTGCAGTATTTTCGCCGTCGAAAAGCTCCGAAACTACAGGTTTTACAGCCACGCGCACTGGATGCAGCGATGGTAAAAAGAAATCTTCCCAAACTATTTTTCAGCAGAAGAAGAGAAGAAAAACTGGGCTCTGTATTCGTCAGAACTACTTTACCCACTTACAACAAGTCAACTAGCCGGCAGCATCACGACCAGCATTCAACAATGATGCACTGCAGCGTCTTGATTCAGTTGGCACTTGTGTGATGCTGGATCACACAGATCAAAACCGACAGCGGAGAGAGTTGAAAGTCTGCATATTTCTTTTGGTTAGTGAATCTAGCAGAAATGATCTACTTGGCTTAGTTGGATCGGCTTGGACGATGCACTTTGTCTTGGTCCCAGGTCATCACGGGCTCGTTCTCGCGCGCTGTCAGAATCTCGTAGCCAGTCTCCGTCACGAGGAACGTGTGCTCAAACTGCGCCGAGCGTCCGCCATCTCTGGTCACCGACGTCCAGTTGTCTGGCCAAACTTGGTCGCGCCACGTACCTTCATTGATCATGGGCTCGATGGTGAAGACCATGCCTGGTTTCATGATACCCACGGCTTTATTCTTCGCGTAATGAGGGACGTTGGGCGGACCGTGCATCACGAACCCGACGCCGTGGCCGCAGTAGTCCTTCACCACCGAATACCCCTGCGCGGTGGCGACAGGGGTGATCCGCTTACCTAACTCCCGAAACATCGTGCCAGGACGGATAATCTCTGCTGCTGCTGCCAGACTCTCGAACGTCGTTTTCACTAGACGCACACCGTCCTCATCCACATTCCCCACCAAGTACGTCTCGTTCAAGTCGCCGTGGAAGCCATCCTTGTACACGGTCACGTCGAGGTTCACGATGTCGCCGTCTTCAAGTGGACGTGAGTCTGGAATACCGTGGCAAATAACTTCATTCACAGAGAAGCACACGGACTTGGGGAAGTGATAATAATTGAGTGGCGACGGATAGCACTCGCGGTCGATGCAAGCTTGGTGCACAATCTGGTCGACCTCTTCGCCTGTGACGCCAGGACGCAACGCTCTGCCGGCGAGGTCGAGGATCTCACGACCTAGGCGACAGGCTTTCCTGATACCTTCAATCTGCTCAGACGTGTAGATTGGGATCCGTCCGTCAGACTGCTGCTCCATCAAGGGGATGCCCGTCTCAGCATAGTCTGTGTGCTTGATGGTGGACGGGATCAGCCGTGTCGGGGACACCTTTCCAGGACGGAGTTTGCCTGTGAACTGGTAGTCGTCAAAAGGCGACGAGCTCTCGGCACGCGCCTGCTCGTCCGCAATCGCCTGTGTGAACATCTTGTGCAGCGCCTTGTGCGTCGACCAGTATCCTTTGAAACACGTCTGCGAGCAGAACGTGCTCATAGCCGCTGGGATACCCAACTTCTTGCATGTCGGGCATACCAAGGCGCCGCTCTTGCCGCAGTCCGGTGTCACGCATGTTGTGCCTTTCATGCTGGTGCTACTAACCTGTTCCTTCCAGCGCAGGTTGTCGAATGAGCAGAAATCCTGACGTAGAGGTCCGCCTTTTTCGCAGAGCACACACCTCACGACATCCACCAATACGTCTGCATACACACCAGCATTTCCATGTTGAATACAAGACTGCTATGCCTGCGGCATCTACGCTCTACGGCTGCGATGGCTTCGATCTCTGATTCAATGAGATAGTCTCGCTCCAAACGGAGCAGCGCCGCCAACACCATAGCCATGGCTTCCCTACTGATGCCACTCGCCGCTTGCAAAGCACTCGCTGATGCACAAGACCATTTACGGGTTCAACGGACGCTGCACTTTGGCCAAATCCCACTCCATCACGGGCTCGTTCTCGCGCGCAGTGAGGATTTCGTAACCGGTCTCCGTCACGAGGAACGTGTGCTCGAACTGCGCCGAGCGCTTGCCGTCCACCGTCACAGCCGTCCAGTCATCTGGCCACGTCTTGTCGCGCCAAGAGCCGACGTTGATCATCGGCTCGATGGTGAAGATCATGCCGGGCTTCATAATACCTACGGCCTTGTTCTTAGCGTAGTGAGGCACGTTCGGCGTGCAGTGGAACAGCGAGCCGATACCGTGGCCGCAGTACGTCTTGACCACCGAGAAATCCTGCGCATTTGCGACCGCCGCAATGTGTTTGCCAAGCTCACGAAACATCGTACCGGGACGCACGAGCTTGGCCGCCGCCGCCAGCGCATCAAACGCCGTCTTGACTAGACGGACGCCTTCCTCATCCACGTTGCCGACCAGGAATGTGTCGTTCAAATCGCCGTGGTAGCCGTTCTTGTAGACCGTCACGTCCAAGTTGACAATGTCGCCATCCTCCAGCGGACGCGAGTCCGGAATGCCATGACAGATCACTTCGTTGACTGAAATACACACCGATTTGGGGAAATGGTAGTAGTTCAGAGGTGACGGGTAGCAGTCCCGCTCCATGCAAGCTTGATGCACGATCTTGTCGATCTCGTCGCCGGTGACACCGACACGAAGCGCTCTACCGGCAATGTCCAGCACTTCTCGACCGGCTTTGCAGGCCGCTCGGATGCCCTCGATCTGCTCTGCAGAGTAGATGGGGATGGTCTTGCCGGCCTTCTGCTCCGACACGGGGATGCCGTCGTCGGCGTAGTCTGGGCGCTGGATGTGGTCGGGCACGAAGCTCGTGTCGGACACGTCGCCCGGACGCAGCTTGCCTGTGAACTCGAAGCCGTCAAAGGGCGACGTGCTCTCGGCCCGGGCCTGTTCCTCGGCGAGGGCCTGCGTAAACATTTTGTGCAGCGCCTTGTGCGAGCTCCAGTAGCCCTTGAAGCAGTCCTGCGAGCAGAAGGTGCTCATGGCCGACGGGATGCCCAGCTTCTTGCAGGTCGGGCATACGAGCGAGCCGCTCTTGCCGCAGTTGGGCGTCACGCACGGAGCTCCTGCCATCTCGGTTGCCAATGGTCGAATGACGGTTTTTGATAGGTGAGGAAAGACCTATTTATGAGGCAAAATACACAATTGGGTCAAAACAGCTTGAAGCGACGTGATGCCGCAATATCTCGAGGTCATGACGCCCGAAGACGGCAGAGCGATGCACACGCTGCAGGTGCGGCTCGGTAGTAGACAGGTGTATACTCTGCTTGAATGACACCAGATCTGTGACTGTGTAGATGGAGCAAGAGATCGAGGACAGCATCCCTATCCGTACGTAACTGTTGTCAAATAAGTTGTAATATGCCTAATTGATTGTCTTTGGACAGGAGAGAGCGCTTCCAGGCTCGACATCAGGATCAGCGAGGTCAGCAGCAATGAGAAGCCTCGCTCCATCGCCCGGGTGTATGTCCCGACGCTGCAGGAGCGCGCCCGCAACATGATGGCCGGTCGTTTCGGACTCTCTCTCGAGATCGTCAACTTTTCTCTCAGTATGCTCATCTTCTTCGCCTATATTGCTGAGGTTCGTGGTGTCTTTTATACATAAGCAAACGGTGGAGGACTAACGTGCCGGTGATCTTGTAGCTCTATGACGAAGACATTTACTACTCGCACTCCCGCACGGCCGTTGAGGCTGTTGCGACGGCGTTCTTTGTCTTCGACTTTGGACTGCATCTGTTCGTCGCCGAAAACTCCTGGAAATACGTCCTCTCTGGGCATGGAATGATCGATCTGCTGACGATTATTCCATCGCTAATCGTGGTAAGATATTTTCCTTTTTCCACGATAGAAGAAACACTAAATGCCGAGTTACTTGTCATCATAGTTTGCGGACCCAAACAGTCGTTCCCAAATGATGCTTGTGTTTCGTGTTCTCCGGATTTTCCGTGCATTGAGGGTGCTGCGACTGGCTCACTACATCCAATACAAGAAACATGGCTTTGAGTACGAGGTGAGTACAATTACGTGTGGAATCTTGGTCGCAGTAGTAACATCTTAACGTCTCATTAGCTCGGCGTGTTTATTCTGTCGACCATTGCTGTTATTCTCTGTGCAGCGGGAATTTATCAAGCGCTGGAATCCAACGCGTACACTGAAGACAAAACTCTTAAGTTCCATGACGCGTTATATTTCGTATTGGTGACCGTATCGACGATAGGTACAGTCGAGCCAAACATTTTGTTCATTTGTCCGAGCCATGCTAATTCGCTATGTTTCCTGAACCTAGGATATGGAGATATCACTCCAAGAACCGAATTGGGCCACGTGTTCGTGATCATCGTGATTATCGGTATCTTCACGATTGTTCCTGCTGAAGTGAACAAGCTCAACGCTCTCGCAAAGCAAAACAATTCCTGGGACAAAGATGTGGATGTCAATCCGTCTGGACATGTGATTGTCTCTGGTTATAATCTGACTGTCAGTACAGTCATGGAGTTCCTCCAAGAGTTTTATCACCCAAGCCGCGGCACCATCAATTTGGACGTGGTCTTCATCAGTGATGAACCTCCGTCTTTAGATTTAATACGTGTGCTGGCAAAGCAGCAATACCGTCGACGAACGAGTTACATCAGGGGCAGTCTGACGTTGGGTCGCGATCAGCGTCGCGCGAAGATGGAAACAGCAACAGCGGTGTTTTTCCTAGCCAACAATCGACACGAACCAGCGCAACAGGATGCAGCCACCATTTTGCACGCAGTCTCCATTCGAAACTATGCAGATAGCTGTGGAAAGCACGTGGACGTCTATGTACAGCTCCTTTCGCGTGTGTATGACTACGAAATGTCGTCGAGTTTGCTTGGTGCCAATGCGACGAATACCTCAGCGCTAAAAGATATGCTGCTAGCTCGTGCCGCTGTGTGCCCCGGATCCAGTACTCTCATTTTGAATTTAATTCGCTCGTATCACGTGGGCCAATATGTCAAGCGACGCACATGGGGAAAATGTGGATTTACGAGGTATGTCCAGTATATTTTTATTGTATTTTTGTATCCTGATTGCTTTTTTCTCCTCGTCGTTAGTATTTGGACGGAATGACATATCAAATATTCCCAGTGATCTTCTCGACTCGCTTTGAACACAAGAGATTTGATGTTGTGGCTCGTCACTTTTACGAGAAGTTTGGGGCGCTCCTTATTGCTGTTTTGAACTCGAATGGCAGCCGAGATCTCAATAGTTATATGCCTACGAATCCTATTCGGCTGGTCCCGTTTCGATCATTTATTCGTGAAGGGTACGTGCAGTCAACGCAATATATTTTGATGACTTGCATTGACCTATTTGGAATGCTTTTGACAGAGACATCGGCTTTGTGATCGCGAAAACCGCGTCGGACGTGATTGGAATTGTCAGCTCGTACGGATATTGGGAGAGAGGTGAAGAAGGACATCGGGGACCTTCTGAGAGTTTTCTGTCAACTTCTGTGCGTGTTTCGTCAGACACACTCTGGCGTCGTCGGTCTCCTCACAAAAATTTCCGCGCTGCTCGCCGGGCAGCATCGGTTCGAAATCTTCACCTAGAAGTCCCGCTAGACCACGCGAACGTCAACCGGCGGGAAGAACCTTTTAAACGAGGAGATATCGCTAGTTATGGGGATGCGAAAGCTCCAGATGCTTTACCACCTACTGGAAAGCCACCACCACTTCGAATTAACCGAGAGTCCATGCCGTCTCTCGTGATGTCTCCATTATTTGGCAATCAACTGCACGTTGCCATTCGAAGCAAAGATGAGCAAGAGATCGGCGAGATTTTCGACAGAGACCACTTTCGCTCCGACGTAAAGGGGCAATCTGGCCACTACGTCATTTGCTCGAGGAGTTTGACCGATGCAGTGTCGATTGCTACTTTTCTACGAGATTACATCGGACAGGAGTATGAGTACGAGGAACGCGAGAGTGAGAAGCATCGGTTTCCGGAATTTACGCGGGTGGTTTTGTTAATGGCGCGGAAACCAACAGCAAAAGATTTGATGAGCGTCGCGGAGGAAATGTCAGCCGATTTCCTCCGTAATATTATCGTAGTTACCGGTAGCCCGGCCAGGAGTTCCGATCTTGTACGTGCTGAGGCTGCGAAAGCTCGACAAGTCGTGATTTTGCCTCTCGACCAAAGCGTGCCAAGGGAAGGAGACCAACTAGCATCTATATATGAGGCCACGGAGCTAAGTCTTCGTGGACGAACGACTTGGGCAGATGACGAACGTCTAGCAGATTTTGGGGTTGTTTGTTCTCTCTTAGCTGTTGAGGTTACCAAACAAGGGTTGTCAAGAAATACTACTCCTCTAGGTCGCCGTCGACACAGCAGCAGCAGACTTAGTAGTGAAGCATCGCCGACGATGCGTACTTCGTTCAGACGTGAGATCGATCAAGGGATCCCGCTAGAAAGTGTGAAGCTCAGAACGTTAGGCCGCATTCCTGGTCTTGACCCGGGTATCTTTCGGGAAAAGTCCGACATCATCGAAGCAGCGTTACAACAACATTACGAATCTCAAGCAGTACTGGCGACGGAGAGAAAACAAACCACTACAAGTTCGTGGTCCACCGCTTCAACAAATACGCTAGCAGTACTGCACTATGCGTGCAATGCCAAGTTCTGTCGCCCGTGTGATGAAGCCGTTCAAGATGAACTGCCGTCCTTGACGCCGCTGTTTGCAGGAGGTGGCATTTTCTTGTCGAGTCTCTTGAATCGCATTGTTTGCCAGGCATTCTATAATCCCTACGCTACGGATGTGATCGAAGCGTTGGCAAATGGGACAGGATCAGGCTTGTCCGAAAAGGATATAAGCCCGCTCAATAGACCAAGCAATGGTGCTTCTGGCCATCCTCACCGCCGGCTCTTTGATGTGGAGCTTGACGAGCAGTATGTTGGAGGAGCTTTCTTGGACGTGTTTCTGGATTTTATCGCCAACGAAATGCTCGTCATTGGCGTATTGCGTCATACATCTCCCGAGCTGGAGAACTTGCTCCCGTTCGTGTACACATGCCCACCTCCATCAACCAGTATGCATACCGGTGACCGACTATTTGTACTGGGGTAGCAACAAGCACAAAAACCTCAATCGATTTATTGATCAAATGGCCGGTATTCATCGCTGCTTCTACTTATCTTCTTCTCACTGGTGCAGCACGAGATCCAGGCTTCGCGCCAACCGGTTTCCTAGCCGATGACTTGATGCTATCGCGCTGAGATTTTCTCGGCAGAAATTGATGTGCCGCTCTGCTGCCTTCTCATTGAAGCGGCGACTGCAGTACTCACACTGAATGAGACTGGGGTCAGGTGCGGAGGGCATCGCTGGTGGCAGTTCCTTTCCTTCCTTCAGCGCTTTCGTGACGTCGCGACTAGCCTTCATGGCGTTGCGGAACATTTCGCTTTTCTGTTTCCAGTCGGCAGCCTTGTTCACCTTAATGGGCTGCTCAGTCGCTGATAATGGCGCTCGCCGACCCCCACCATTCGAACTTTTCGCTTTTGCTTCTCGCGCGAGCTTCTCAGCTTCTGTTCCCTCGAGACGCTTTGCTGCCATGTTGAAAACCTTGCGCTGGCCGGAGAAAACCTTCTCACAGATGCGCTGGTGCTTCTGGAAAGACGCGATATTGAATTTGCGGTTGCAATTGTGGCATTGCTCCATCTCTTCAGATTCATCCGCGTACTCATCCTAATCAAAGCCGGAGATCGTTAAGCCTTCAACACAAGAACAATTGCAGGGAAATAGTACTTACGAGCTGCTCAGAGAGGTTAAACCCGGACGAAATGGGTGGCGGGTAGTGAGTACCTCCAGCATCATCGTCGTTCCCATTGTGTACTGATATCTGTCGGTTGGCAGAAGGAGCCTGAGATGCTCGTTGAGCAGGAGCTCGTCGGGGAGCAACTGGTTGTCGTGGCGGAGGAGTCGGCGTGTCTCGCGCTATCGAGACTGGAGGGACTCGAGCTGAATGAACCACTGCGCTAGGAATGTTTTCTCGACGAACAGAGATGCCTGGTTTGTCGGTGCACTTCTCGCCTTTCGTCGAGACATTTTGGACTTGAGCAGCATCAATGAGTTCTACACAACAAATTCTGTTAGACAAACAAAGAATAGTCGGCTTCCTGAAAACCCACGTACCCCCATTTCATTCTGCGATGCCGTGAAGCGAGAGCTGTTGGGTTGGGAAGTGAACGGATCACTAGATGGCGCAGCTCTCGGCTCTCTGCGACGAATTGGCGGGTCGGGAGGATTTGAGTTGAACGTGGACATTGGAGTTCCACCACCACCGCCAGCGCACTTTGGGCATCCACAGCTTGAATTTCGTAGACACGGCCCCGCGTGGTTTCCTGCGCGTGGTGCTGCCGTCTTTCGAATGGGCATGTCTTCAATCTCTCGTCCTGTAGTGCGTTTCACTTCTCGGAACAACGTATCATGCTCTGAGTCAATCCCACCAGTCCATTAGAACAGCAGCAAGACTGAGCAAGTACAAGATATCTAACACATACCCGGTTCGAGTGGTGCCATGGGAGATGTGGGCTCTTGCGGTGCTGAAGGCGCTTTCTTTGGATATCTGCGGGACAAGCTGTCGAGTGCATCGTGCTCGTAGCTGGTTGGGTCGTTTACATTGTTGTTTCCATAACTTCTGTAGTTCATATTGTTTTTGGAAGACTGATCAGGCTCTTCTCGGGATGGAGGTGGCGAATTTCGTGCTCTTGGGTTTACTCTGTCCACAGATAAATGATCTGACTAAGAAAAAAAAGCCGCAATGGGGAACACGAACGACAAGGTAGACTTACTTTGGTGCAAACGTGTGCTCCTCAGAGAATACCCCCGCTGCCGCTGTTCACGAAGTTCTTTTGCACGCTCCTTCTTCTCGAGCTGCCTTTTGGCATAATCCGTAGGGTCGCAACGCAAACGAGTACCAGGCTGCTGCATCAATATCTGCAGCACTAGGTGGCTGTTACGGTGGACAAGAAGAACACAAGCACGGTAGGGAGGAACCGCGCCGAGTCGAGCAGAGCAGGGCAAGGCGAGGCGAAACACTTGTGCTGGATGCCCCAATGCTGCCGAGCTCGTACGTTTCCTCCACTGCAGCTGCAACGCACGACTCGCATATTAGCCGAAAGCTATTGATATCACCATTGCATCCGTTATTACTCGGTCTACACAAGAATAGGGATCTTCGATGGTCGTTCAATGAGTCGGACGAGTTGTGAGTAGTTCACCGACAACCTCTCGAACCCATGGCTGCGTGAACTGTTGCGGCTGAGGAATGGTGAATTCATCCAGCTCACTTTCAGCAACTAAAATCTGCAAGCCCAAATAGACAATAGTTGAGAAGTGTGCGTACAGAATAGAATAGAATCAACTCAAACGAACCTGCTCGTCAGCCTCTTGCGATTTCTGGACATCTGCCATGAATCCACAAGGATCTTGTGCGAACTGCGCCATCCACTCCTTCTTGCGAGTGTAGTTTTGCAACCGTTCCAGGATATCCAACTCCTGCGCCTTGAGCAGATCCATCTCTTTCCTTTGATCTTGCTGCAGCTCCTCGCACTCCTTGAGCGCGACAGCTCGCGTTTTGTCGAGCTCAGATGTGGCTGCAATATCCACGTCGAAGAATTTCTCATCTAGTAGCTCCGAGTCGGTAGCCGCAGCGAGACTCAGCGTATACTCAAGGTCAATGATGCTGATCGGGGTCAGGTGTTGCTTCAGCGCCACAACGATCGACGTGAACGGTAGCGAGACGCAGTTGAGGACTTGAGTGAGTCTGTCGTCGCACACGACCACCCGACAGTCGTCCTCCTTCATCAAGTTGCGCAGCTTGATGTACTCCCACATGGCCAGCACAATGTCTTGCTTGGTAAATGCCTTGGCCGGGCCAAGGTATTGCCCAAGTGCAGACTCGAGCTCGGGCGAGATCGTAAACCGCTCGGGGATTTGAGCTGGCAGTAGTTTAATCCGCACAGTCTGCGCCGTGCTTCCTGAGCGCGAGATCTCGAGACCATCCACATCATGGCTTGTCTTCTGAAAGCTCGTCCACTGCAGCGAAGCATTAGATCAACTCGGTACTTCTTCTGTAGACTTTACAGACCCACCTCTATCACATGGTCCGAATAAATGTGCGGGTCCAGCTCAATGGACGCCTTGCGGAAGTAGTTTGAGAATTTCTGCATTGCAAAACCCAGAGCCGTTTAGTTTCGTCATTCTACCTGCATATTTTTCTGTATCTCAACTCACCACTGTACTGGGCTGGCCTGTGGACGCATCGATGCCTTCGATACGCAGCGTCCACTTGCCAGGAACGGGCGGCGAGTTCTCCTTGGCCTCCACAGGCGGCACGTAGGTGTGGTACACGCGGACCTGGAGCTGCTTGGTCTCCGTCTGCGCGTTGCAAATGCAGAAAGTAAGGTAAAGGAAATAACGAGCCTGTATAAAAGCTGTTGAACCTGTCGCGGGTAAAAGCGCTCGCTGCGTAGTTCCCGAGTCATGCGCTGCAGTCGCGTCGTGAGCTGCTGGTGCGCCGTCTGCGTGCGCTTCAGCAGGTCGATCTCCTGCTGGCAGGGCCACTCGCCATGGAGAAGGTCCTGCGGGGGTAGAGCGCGTTAGGATACAGGCGTGAGAGGCAGCGAGATGGCTAGCAACACGCACTAGCGGCAGCTCGTTCATGGTCGGCAAAAATACGATTTACAACTTTGGTAGTATGGTAAACGCATCTAGAAATAAATAGAAACAGTCTAATTGAACCTATACTTTGATCAAGTCAAACGACGTTGACAACTACGGCCCCCGGTTCTGCTTAGGCGATCATCATGAGCTTTGACTCGACAGCTCTCTGTCTCCGCCACGCAGACTGTAATGTTGTATCGACTGCACGACCGCATTATCGCAGTCTCGGATCTCGGTCCGCATGTGCACCGGGCACCACCACGATCCAGTCAAAGACAGCAGCCGGTAGAGGATCCGCGGCTATCGTCTTCTCACATACAAAATCCAAGTGACTTTCCCTATTCCTCGACTCTGCGCCAGTCTGAACATTCCGCCCCAGTCGAACACTTTCGAGCCGTCAAGAGCTCCATCCTCAGACTTGGATCAGGCAGGCGGCGCAGCGGAGCCGCTCGATCGACACAACGGCCGGAGGCATCGCCGTCATGGAGGAGCGCGACGGCTACGGAGCCAGCGGTATGGCGTACGTGGGAGGACTGGGCAACGTGGCCAAGGTGCTGCTGCTGCTACTGAACATGGCCTTCATGGTGGGCGGCTGCCTGCTCGTGTACTTCAGCCACCGCGTCAAGGCCTCAGGCTGGCTGGACGCCTTCCAGGGCGACTACGCCTGGATCGGCACGTCCACTTTCGTCTGCACGCTGGTGCTGGGCGCCGTGGTCATTGCGCTGTCGGCGCTCGGCTGCTTTGGCGCGCTACTACAGCAGAAGCTGCTGCTTGTTATCTACGGTAGTGTGCTTCTACTCACCGCCATCTTATTCATCGTGGTGGCGGTGGGTGCGCACATGGCCAACTCTAAAGCCGACGACTGGAGCAGAACCGACTACCCGGCATCCGACAGCGAGGCGTCTTTGGGCGCCAATTTCAACGAGCTCTACTGCTACGCACAGGTTCCGTACTACTGCACCGAAGCCAAGGTCAACACGGTGCTGGACATGTTCAACGTGTCGCTCTCGGGCTACTTCTCGGACTCGACCACCAACTTCACAGCCGTCTGCAGCAGCGTCAGCGTGTCGGCCATCGACGAGATCTGCGCCGTGTGCGACCTCGTCTCCCAGTATGAAGAGTACTCGGTCGTGCTGGACTGGGCCGAGGCCTCGTGTCCACGCACCAGCGCCAACCAGATCTGGTGCGGCGGCTTCCTCGTCAACGCGACCAACGCCGACGACATGTCGACCAGCGCGCCGTTCATGGAGTGCCGCAGCGCCTTCTACTCGCTCGTGGAGAAGTGGACCAACGTCGTGATGGTCGGCAGCATCATCATCATCATCGCCGCGGCCATCGTGCTCGCCATGACGTGCTTGCTCTGGAAGAACGTCCGTGCTGCGCGGAATGACAAGGAGGCTGTCGTGATGGTGGGTGGCCCGCCGGCGCCCATGTACCAGTTCACGGACCACAACGCGTCGCTCTCAGGAACTAACGCCAGTACCAACAACAGCAACAACTTCAGCATGAACTCGAACGCTGCGCCGTACAACCACGCAGCTGCTCACCGTCGGTACGACAGCCCGTACTAATGTTTTAACGAGGGGAAGACTCGTTCGCCCCCTTTGTAATAATGGTTTTGGCTCATGTCCAGGTGTTCTTGTGATGCATCTCTATTATCTGCTCTTATTGTTTGAACGTTGGTAGCTCCTCGCTGTGCTGCTGGTCGAGTTCGAGGCATTTCTGGAAGAAAGCGGACGCGTGTTGGTTGCGGTATTGCTCGTCAAGACTCGCAAGCGGATCCCGCACGAAGAATTGGCGTGCACGACGTTGACGGCTCTTCTTGCGCGAGTCGTTCTTGTTGCTCTCGCTCGTGATCTTCTTGTGCAGCGGGTTGCTTGGCGGCACCGTCACCTTTGGCTTGAACGCGAAGGTCGAGCCGGCGAACGGGTCAAACGCATCCATAAGTGCCCGGGCGTGCTCGTTTGGCAGTGACGGCGCCATCTGAGCTGTGGCGAGGGCAAAGCTAGCAAGCTTCGGGTGGGCGTGTCGTGCTAACAACGCCAGCTCCCAGCACGCATTCGAGTATGGGTTGGCAAAGTCAGGATCATCAATGTCGGCACGATATTCACCAGACGCAACACGATCCACGTCGGACTCGAGAAGCTGCTGCAACTTGCTGTAGCGGTGGAAGAGTGCGCGCAGCAGCGACAGAACAGCAAGCGCTTGGTGGGCTGGCAAGTGCTGCGCCACAAGCAGCAACCGCTTCACGAAAGATGCTACGCGCTCAACCACCAGCTCCTTCCGGCGCAAAAAGACCGCCTCAACACAAGCGAGCATGGTCGGAAAGCAAGACGAGTCCGAGGCTGCCTCGCCCTCAGCAAACCGGTGCAGCAAGCGATACAGAATGTCCACAAACTCCTTCTCATCGATCATCAGTTCTTGTCCGCCTGGGCCTTGCAGAGCGCGCAATCCAGTCAGAACAGCTTGCAGCGCAGCCGGCAGCGGTAACACGTCCTCTTCACGTAGCACCACCTTCAGTACTTTGAGTAGGTCGATCATGATGTCGAGGTTGATCAGGAACGAGTACTTTGCCAGGCCTTCAAGCACAGCAGGCAGAGCCTCAGAGTACGTGGCCTGCTTCAGAATCCGGAAGTAGATAAGCACCAGCTCGTGCAAAATATCGGCTTGGGTCTTTTCACGCTCAGCACGGTCCACAACAGCCTCGGCCTCCTTCAAGCCAGCAGCAATTGTGTCCCCTTGTTCCTGTTGCCGACGCCGTTTCTTGCGGTCAGACTTGGCCTTCTTTCGTGCCGCCTCGCCCTGCTCCATTGTCACCTCAAGCGGCATGACCAGAAGCGTGCGGATGATGAAAGGCTGCACACGATGTTGCTTTTGCTTGACGTAGTTGGAGATCTGCTGCACAATTTCGTACGAGCACGCGCATGTCTTATCACGCTTGAAGACAGACTCAAATGCTGCACAGGCCTGCTCGCGAACGTTCTTGAACTGCGAATCCGCCATCGGCACCAGCGCGATCACCAGGTTCAGGTGGAAATTGAAAGCGTACTTCTGCTCCAGCAGCTCGGCCAAGCAGCGAACGCCAGTCTCTGCCAACACTACAGCTCGACGCTCGTGCGGTGACATCGTCGACAGTTGGTCTGGGCGCTTACCCTTGAGTCCCTTCGAAACCAGCTCGGCGCAGTACTTTAAAAACTTCTGGTAGTTGCTCAGCAACATCGCTTCGTAGTCTTGCAGCTGCTGCACCTTTTCTTCATGGGACGGCCACGGTTCTGCTTGTTCTTCTCCTCTGTGCTGATGTCAGGGCTTTGGAGACGAATGCGGTAGTCTGGCAGGATATCCAGGAACACTGACAATTGCGACAGCAAACTCAAACGCTGCACAGTGGCGTCCGAGTCGCGGCACAGGTTCTGCAGTTGCTGGATCTTGCTGAGCTGGTCAGGATGCTCCTTGCTCTTTTTGAACGATTCTTCTGGGCTCTCCAGAATGCTCTCACACAGCTGTGCAATCTCCACCTTCTTCGTGGCGAGACGCATCTCCCGTTGGCGCTTCAGATCCACCGCCGACAGTTGGCGCTTAGGTTCTTCCACGGGCTTTGTCTCCGGAGTATCTGTGATCTCTTCAAACTCCATATCAGACACGTCTGAGTCCATTTCTTCCTCCGCCTCCTCTTCTTCGTCCTCTTCTTCTTCCTCTTCGGCCTCATCTTCCTTCACTGGCTGTTTCTCCGCCAATAACTTGTTCGTACGCACGCTACCATCCATAAACTTGACAGGAAGTTTATCTGCCAGCACTTCCTGCTTGTCAGTGGTCCACGCAGCCTTTCGTGGCCGCGCCTCGAGCTTCTCCAGTGGCATGTCTTCGTCGTCCTTCTCCTCTGGCTTGGTGGGCCTCTGGATAGGCTTTTGATCACCTTTACGGCCTATATTGCCCATCGACTTCGTGTCCATCTTGGCCAGGAAGCCGCTAAACTGCTCGTTGTCGTCGAAGAAGGCCACATCGTCCTCGTCGATCTCCACTTCCTCCTCGTCGGGCTTCTTGGGCTCGTTCTTCTTGGCGTTGCGCTTCTTATTCGCAGCCGACGATCCCTTGCGTCCGCTCTGCTTCTTGGCCTGCTTGTTCTTGCTGCCAGCGGCGCTGCCGGGCGCGGCCTTGCGCTTCTTGCCCTTGCCTGTCGGTGCCATCGAAGCTGTGGCGAATATTGATGGCCAAGAGAAGTGTGCGCATATGATTGGTCAATAGATCACTTGAAACAGTACATTTTAAAGCTTTGTAAAAATGTCCACGTTGAGATGGACAATCTACCAGAATGGACACCAGCCGTAATACAATTGGCACAGGTTCTCGTGCGACGTGGCCTGGTGGATCAGGCGATCGACCTGAGCGTCCACAGTCAGCACTTTGCTGCCGTCGTCGAAGTCTCGACCTGCCAGTTTCTTCTTGACGCGCTCCACGACGCTCAGAGCTTTCTCGTTCAGCTGCGGGTGCTCCGTTGCGATGAAGGACGTTCCGTAGTCGTATTTGTCGTGGGGGCCTCAGCCATCGAGTTGCGCGCCATCGCAGGATCCAGCATGTCCATGTTGTAGCCCAGCATGGTCTCGGACGAGTGTCGTCTCCTCCTAGGGGCGGACGAGGCCGAGCTCTTCATACTACCTTCTGCCAGCTTCTCTTCGTTCTCTCCATTAACATCTTCGTCGCCGTCGCCGTCGCCATCAGCAGGAGCTTCGCTGCCGCTTTCATGGCCAACGCGAACAGAGTTTCGGTCTCCGTTGGCGTCCGTGCCATCGCCAGAGCCACCTTCTCCACGTCCAGGACCGCCGGCGCCGTCTTCTTCAGGCTGCGCGTGGGACGGCACGGCATCTTTCTTCAGCAGACGCCAGTTGATAAGAGGATCGTACACGAAGGCCTCCAGCACAGCCATCAGCGAGTCTCGGTTGTCACGAAGGACACGCATCGAAGCTTCGCAGGTGTAGCGGAAGTTGCCTTCGATCCCACTCACCTCCATGGCTTGGGTCAACATACGCGTGAGTCGGAACGGAATCTTCTCCGGGTACTTGTCACGCTCCATTGCAACCTCAAAACAGTCGCCGAAATCGATATGCACTAGCTTACCAGACACGCGGTCAAGCATGAGATTGCTCGGGTGACGATCACCGAGACCAAGGATGTAGCCTGCCATGGACATGACTGCCAGCGAACGCGTAAAGTTTCGCCGACGGTCCAGCCACACTTCCGAGTCTTGGCTCTTCAGCCACAACACGCGATACAAGTCCTGACCAGTAGTTTCGCCCAGAGCGTACTTGAAGGCCTCTACCTTCTGCATCAGCGGGAGCTTGTCGTAGTCCGGCGCCATCTGCACCATGAGTCGGTGCTCCACGTTCAGCTGAATCTTGCGCGCCTCACGGTAGTCGCGAATGAGCTGGTGCAAGGTATCGCAGTTCGGCACCCAACCGATGAGACCGCTCGTGTGCGACAAAGGAAGCACCGAATAGCGTTCGATAGCAAGATTGCGTTTGCTGGTGTCGCTGTCGTTAGCTAGCAGCGTGTTGATCACACCGAAAAGCTGCATCACACGCTCATCTTGACGCAAATCTTCGTGGCCCTTGAGCAAGAACGGATATGCCTTACCGTCACTGCCGTTGATACTGACCTTGCGGGGTCGCTGCTTCGATGTCAGCACAGTCACCTTCGTGTCAAACGACTGAATGCGCACAATCGGAGCGCCAGCCTTGTAGGTGCCTGGTACAGCCAAAGACAAATTGCGCACCGACAGCAACTTTGGTCCGACATTTGCCAGTTCAAGTGTCGAGAGGTTAGCAAGCTGCTTGCGGATCTTCGAGAACACGTTGTAGTAGATGTCCCAAGCCTGATTCAGATCGTCCAGACTCTTGGTTCGTTCGTACACGTCCGTCCACTCCTTTGCGTACTGCAAGTCACGTGCAAACGCCTGGTAGAATGCAACCTCGCGCAGCGTTGGCGCCTCCTCCTTGCCGATGTTGTCCATCAGCTCGTGAAGCGGCGCCAACTCGGCAATCATGGCTGTCACATCACGATTATTGAAGAAGTGTTTTGACGCTTCTTCGAGGGCTCCGTGCCACAACTCATTCCATAAAATTGCTACACGGATCAATTCACGAGACACCATGTCAGCTTCATACACCAGTTGGGAGCTATGCCGACGAACAGCGGCCAGAATTCCTTCTGCTACCAGTTTTCGTGTCGGGTTTAGCGCCTTAGATGCCACCGTGATGGGATAAATAAGCGCTTGCGGGTGTGCTTGGCCGATACGAGTAAGCAACTCATGAAGGAGTTCGCTCGTCTTCGGGTTCGGCGTATCAATACGCGCAATAAGCTGGGGGATCACATCCAGCCATGTATCAACAGAAGCTTCTTGGAAGCCTTCCATCATGGCCAAATGCACGTCGCTGCGATTGCCATGCGTAAACCAAAGCGTCAAAAGACGCAAAACATCCTTCGTCACATCATAACTAGTGTGGCCAAACGAAATAGAGCGGAAGAAGCCCTGGATTGCTCGAACTGCATAACGCTTCGGGTCACCCTGACCCGATTCCTTTACGGTGGCTTCTAACGCTCGGAAATTCATCAGCGCCCACTCATGCCAAGCGCGGTCGTTGGTTGGGTCCAGTTTTGTCGCTGTCTCTAGACATTCCAACACGTGATCAAACGCGCCATCGGCTTGCTTGTGAGGTTCTGTTAGCGACATTTGCCACTCGCCCAATTGAATGTAGACTTGCACACGCAGCTTGCGCATGTCCTCGTTCGTTGGGTCGCCATGCTGCTCTAGCGCCTCGATAAAGTAATCCATCTGCTTTAACGCGACATCTTCACGGTTTTCAGCCCAGAGGTGCCTGATGTAGCTGAAGGCAACGCGTGGGTCCTGAGCTGCGCTATCGGCGAGGCTCAGCAAGCCGTTCGCAAAACCCTGACTAGCGCCAGCATTACCGCCTAAGTTGATCGGAATGGGTGCGTAAGGGTCCCTGTCCACACTTCGGATAAACGGCTGAGCACCAACACGCCACAGAGCACTTGAAGCCAAGTTAATATGGCCCGATTTCAGACAGAGTCGAGCATATTTCAGCCAAATGTCAACATCCTCTCGGGGATCAAACACCAGCGACCTAACAAGCATCAGACTCTGCCAAACCTGAATATTCCGCTCGACGCCCAACATACGCCTCGTCCAAATTGTTTGCAACTTCTTTAATGCCACTTGCTTCTCGTGCCCGTAAGACGTCGATGATGACGACGAAACAAAGTTGAGGCTGCTGATGCTCTGCTTGCGACGTGATGTCGTTGTGGACAGCGAAATTGAGGGCGGTGCCGATAAAAGAGTCAGCTCCCCGTTGTTCTTGTAAGCAAACGTCTTCAGGTACGCAACAATTTCCTCCAGCTCGGTCAGCATCTGCAAATTCACAATAGCCGGCAGATACGCACGTCCGTAGCTTTCGCTCACAAGCGAACGTAACGTTGGATCCATTTCCTTTCGGCATTCTGCAATCGAGCCCATCGCCTCGTCCAGCTCCATACGACGAATGGAAACAACCGCCTGGAACAAGTGCGACTCGGTTGGATCCATATCCGAGTTGACGTATCTCGAAATCGAATCCCAGTTTTGCAGCGAGAAGGCAACACGCGCACCACTACTACACAGCTCTTTCTTCAGCGCGGGAGGGACATCCAACAGCTTCTCGCCATCCTGTTGCTCACCATTGAGGTCTTGTCCTTCACCGTAGATTTTGGACCACGTCTCCTTAACGTGGTCGTTCAACTTTCTCCACTCACCAATAGCCCAGAGACACCGCATCTTACCGAAAATGGATTCCACGTTGTTTGGATCCTCTAGCAACACACGATCGTGGGTTGCAAGGGCGTCATCCCATCGCAGCAGCTTTTCATGCCAAGACGCCTTCACTTCGATTCCAGGCAACTTTTCCAGAGCGTACTTTAAGATACCACGAGCAGCTTCCGGCTGATTCAGCTTGGAGTTGATGCTGATCAGAGCCTGAATCCCGTCCGTACTTGGGTTAGTGTTGAACTCTAGCTCCTTATAGTGCAGAGCCTTAGCGAAGGAGTGACATTTATCAGCCAAAGATCCGAGCAAACGGATGTCAATTGGTAGCGGCTGGTCATCATGCTCCATGAACTCTGCAAGATTAAGTAGCGTCTGCAAGATCTCTGACGGCAGATGCGGCGACTGGAAAGCTGACTCCAGCGAGCGAATGAGGTTGTCTTGTGTTGGCGGTGCCAAGTGTGGCCACACGCTCACAAACGACGCGTTAAACAGCTCTCGTGCCAGGGGTTGATACACCGACGCCAGTTCCTTGCAAGCGCGGAGGATAGGCGAAGGCGACTCACGTAGCAGCTCAACAGAGAAGGCCAAAATCCATTCGTTCCAGTCCTCTTTTGTCGAGCGCTGGGATGCTTCCCAGGCTTTCATAAGGTTCTTTTGATCACATGGTAGACTCCTTGTCTCTTCCTGGGCGGACGAACCCGAGTCTTTATGCTCAATTGAGGTATCAGCGCGCGACTTCAGCGGGTCTGTAGCCCATGAAGCTACTGGGAGTGGCTGGTACTTCAAGATCTTGGACACCAACAAATCATATCGATCGAAGATATCGTTTGTGCGTGAAGTGTGACGGCCCAAAACCTGGCTGATGACAGGGACGAAGATTGCATAGTCATCGCCCATTGTGTACACCATGCAGCAGAGGCAATCCATCGCAAGGTAGACCATCTCTGGTTGCGACGAGATTACACGTGCGAGCATGTGGATGATCTTTGACGCATAAACGCTCACATTGAGCTTCTTCACAAGCGACCCCAGTGATCCAAGACCTTGCTTCCTCGCGTTAACATCAGCATCACTCTGAATAAGAGCAACTAGAGCTGGAATAATCAAATGCAAATACCCATCGAGAAGGCGTCCAAGTGATACAGCAGTCTTCAACACCAGGAGAGTCCGTGGACGTGCCGGGTTGTCACGCTCTGTTCGAATAACGCGAAGCATCTGCGGGACGAGGTCAGGCAAGTACACGCGGAAGTTTTCACCAAGCGAGTTTGCCAACTTCTTGACCAGGTTGAGCACTTCTTCGAGGTGTTCATCCCAATAACTGTTCATAATGGACAGTAAAGCCACGTGGTCAAGGTGGGGTTGAATCTGCTCTTCGACAATCTGTACAAGATCGCACAATTGCTCGAACAGGAATTTCCTCAGCGATCGGTTCACCTTCTCCAACGCGTACAGGAAAGCAGGGATGATCTTATCCAAATGCTGCCCCATACGCTTTCGTTGGCTTTTGCAAATGTACATAATTGCCATGAACGTGCCCTGATAGTGAACGGAATTGCGCGGTTCGAGTAAGATGCGGATCAAAGCGTTGATCGCCACGGTTGGGAAGTACTGCGTTGAATCAGGAATCATGGACGGCAGCAAATCGTCCGGCGGGACTTCCAAGATAATGTTGGTCAGCTTTCCACTTGTCTGCTTGTCGTTCTTTGTTACCTTCCTGGCTGTGGTTAAAAGGAGTGATTCGCCCAGCAGTTGTGCATCTTCTTCGCTGCTGCCATCCAACACACCAGCTCCGCCACTTCCATTGCCAATACGAATGCCAACAGCTCCATCAGACCCCCAGTTGGGTCGAATCGATTCGTTCCTGATACATTTGGTGCGGTGCTCATCAGACTGAAAATCCCTCCAGCACCAATTGCGAATGCGCTGGAACGGAATTCCTTCTTCTTAGCATCTGTAAGCTTCCCCTGCTTTTGAAGATGGAATAGCCTGAGGTTGTACGGATCCAGCGCACCAAGCACACCAATTGTGCGGCCAGCTTCAATACGCAGTGACTCAAACGCATCACCTGATCTCTGCAGCGCCTGGCACAACAGGTCCAGCAGTTCTGGGTATTCATGGTAGGGAAGGACGACATAGCCCGTCGACGAAACGAGCTGACCAAGCGTCTTTATGGCAACTTGCAAAATCTGCGGGTTACTAGAGTCCCTCATCTCGTCAATGACATCCGGTAGCAGTTGGCTAAGGTATGGCGTTAGCTCCTGCGCGCCAACTTCTGCCAGGTCGCCCAACGTAGCCAAAATGGCTTTGCTTACGCTGACAGTACTTCGGCTGTGACTGCGACGCTCAGAGTCTTCACGCAAGTTCTTCATCAACACGCGCAAAATCGGGAGAACATAAGGCTGCGCAAGTTGCGAAGCTGAGCGTAGCAAACATCCGATCAAAAGTGCTCCTTCTTCCTTGCCACGAGAGTCTCCACTGAATTCCAATTCAGCAAGCAACTGAACCAAAGTCTGCCGCAGAGACGGCAGTACTGTGGCCGGATTATGATGCGTTAGCCGTCCCAGTGTACTCATCGCTGTCTGACGGATACTAAAAACCTCGTCGTTGAGCGCGATAAACAGACATCTCAAATTGTCATTCAGCGCCAGTAGAGGGTCAAATCGTGAATCCAATGACGCCAAGACACGTAGACGAATACTTGCTTCAGTGTCAGCAATGCCTACTGTCAGCAGGCGCTCCAACACAGACGTAACAGGACGCGCAAAATCTTCTGACGTCATTTGCGTACTGCCGCGGTCTTCACCTGGTGGCAGCAGAAGCTTACAGCACGTCAGTGCAGCACTCTTACGAATCGTCGCAACTTCGTGATCAAGGAATTTGACCACCGTCTCGTGAACAAACGCCATAATGGGAATCTGTCGGTTGCCTTGAAAATCAAAATTCGCTAGCGTTTCCAGTGCAAGCGCTTGCATTGCGATCGCTGACGACACTTCCGTCGACGTTGCGCTATTTTCTGACGATCCATTCGTCTTTGAGCCAGTCGCAGACTGGAACAGGTTCGACAGCATACCCCTGTCACTGAAATGGAGGTCGTTTTGAGCCTTCTGCTGGGAGGTGTGGTGGCAGATCCCGTCACATCGTTCTGTCGAGAACGCAAAATGGAGCTCAACCTCTCAAACAACCTCTGCTGAATAATTGGCTTCATCGGTGGGATCTTTTTGACGATCGTTGTCAGCGTTTCCACAAGCGACGAATCCAAATCATTCTGGAACAGCGGGCCCACCATCGATTCCAAGTCCACACGGATCAACGCAGGTCCTACCGTTTCAGCAAGCATTCGCAGACACGCGAGTGCTTCACGATGTGTATCGAAATCCTTCTTGCGCACTTGTAGTCCGCCCTTAATTCCATTCATAATGGCCAGCAACGCTTGTTCATCTCTTGCCATCAACGGACCGATAGCCAACGAAAGCTTACCGATCGATAGCAGCGCATCCGGTCGCGTCGTCGTCGTCGCCGAGAAAAGCACTTCAAGCAGGTGATTCATACAGGGACGATAGCATTTCTCCACGAACACCGACGTGTTGAATTTTGCCAGCCGCGGGAAGAGACTTATGACAGCAGAGCGAACCGTGGCGCTCTTGTGGTCCTGGTGGCTGAACACGAGTCTGCAGGCTCGCGCATAATGCGAGTGCATAAAGTCTCCTGTATTGCGCAGCAGCTCGTTCAGAATGAGCAGTGCGCCATGAGTAGCGTCGGAGCTGTTGCGTTTGAAAGCCCCCTCGGCTTCATCCAAGGCGCGGTTGTACCACGACGTCTTGCGGTTGGACTCTCGTTGCTGGATGAGCATAAAGTTGGATTGCAGCGACTCGCTGGCACTCACCCGCACCACGAGCTTGGTGTCCCAGAAGGCACTCCAGATGAAGTCAAAATACTTGTCCATATACCTAAACGAGGTCGACGGCGCGTTGATGGACAGCTCCTTGAGGATCATGACGGCGGCATGTCTGCGCACGTGGAAGGTCTCGTTCTTGAGCCACTCGAGCGCCGGCTTGACGTGGTAGTCCTCCACGAATTCGATGAGACTGGTACCGCCTGTAGACACAATGTGGCCCAGCGCTTTGGCTGCCACGCGCAGCATGGGGGCTCAGCGCTTGGGATCTTCTCAAAGACCTTGGTGAGCGAGTGGGCGAACTCGATGATGGTCTGGTCGTTGCGCTCGGCGATGAAGAGTTCCACCAGTTCGTCCATGGCCGCGATGCCGCCCATGCGGTCAGCGTTCTCGTTCGAGTTGCACAGCAGCATGAGTTTGGCGCTGATGTCTGTGACCCATTTCATGTATAGGCCGTGCGAGAGGTCCCGGGACTCGGACTCGATGAACAGCCGCAAGCTCTGCGCCGCGCGGTGGCGCACGCTGCTGTTGCTGCTGCGCAGCCCCGGCAGGAACCGCGTGAAGCTGTCGGCCATAGCTGCTGCTCGCGACTTCCTCGCGGTAGTGCGCACGTAGGGAGGTTAGCTCTGCTGTAGCCATGTGCCGAATAGAGGGTACATTATAACATGGATACATTTGTCAATATCATGCACTTATAAGGAGACCGTCACAATGCCTTGGTGCGTGGCGTTTGTTGGAACTTCATCTCACGCTCATGGCAGGCTTCTTTCACTGAGCAGTTGGCGCTGAAGTGGCCGAGCTGCTTGCAGTAGCGACACGGATGCGGGCAGTCCTTGGAGTGGTGGTCGTCCTTCTTACAGTTGTAGCATCGGCGGTGGCGCTTGCTTTGCGCCGTTTCCGGCGGCAACTCGCCCGACTGGATCGCCTTCGAGCGCGCCTCCCACGCCTGCATCTTATTCTCGAGCCGCCGCTTCTTGCCGGCCTCTTTCTGACAGTACATCACGCGCCGACGCTCTTTTTCGTCGGCGTCCATGGGAGGCTTATGACTCGGATCTGCATCGTCGTCAAAGTGCTGCACAATGCGCACGAACTGCAGCTTAAAGAAGAAGAGCAAGTCCGACAGCTGTGCATCCTCCGACCCGTCGGGCAGCTTGATCTCTGCTCTCTTCGCAGCGACAGCATACTCTTCCAGCATCAACTGAATAGCTGCAAAGTATCAAGAGTACAAATACAAGAGTCAGCACTCAAAATTCCATCGTAAAGCTCCACTAAATTGCACTATGATAGCTCACCTTCGATCGTCGAGACGCAACCAGCTCCAGCCTTATGATACCGCCAGAAGTTGCTCTCTTTCGGGGCTGAGCCAGCTTCACGTGCCGTAGATTTGCGATTGCAGGATCTGTCATGATCACTGGCGCTTTCTGCCACGGACAGTCGATGAAGATCATCGTGCGGATCTTTTCCAGCTCTTCGACGCTGATCTGGTCAAGCGTCTCAGCTTCAAAGGACGGATACACCACCACGGCGTCCTCGCGCGTGTACGTCGGCAGCGGCTCTCCGTCTTTAACTGCGGGATACGGCACAATCTCCACGTCATCCGGAGCCAGCACCTTGGCGTGCGGCGCTGTGCTTTTCTTGATCTTGTCCTGGAAGAACACGTGCACTTGTAGTGGCAGCTTGAGCGTCGGCACCGTCACGCCGTCGGGCACACCAAGCGGAATGTTGCACTTGGGGCAGTAAAACTTGTAGCTGCGCTGACAAGAAGTGCATGGCAGGCGCGTCCACGCCTTGGGCTGCTGCGCCAGCGGCAACTCTTGCTCTCTCTGGCTCGCCATCGTTGGCTATCAAGAATCGTAATGCGTTTTGGGTACATGTACTAAATTTGTAGACATCCTAGATTTGGGTAATTTCCGTTATCGAAGCAGTTGCCCATTTTCTGAGCCGCACATTTCCGTCTCCGACATTCCGAGCACGATGTGGTCGACGATGATCATGCGCTTCCCTTCGCAGGCCAGGTTCCTGACTCGCGGAGCGCTGGTGACCGCTGGCATGGCTGCGTCTGCGTCCTTCTCTTCCCTGTCAGCGGCGCAGTGCGAAGAGGAGGAGCAACGTAAGGTGGCGTTGAGCCCGAAGGAATTCCGCTCCTTCACCGTGAACAAGGTGGAGACGCTCAACCACAATACCAAGCGCGTCACGTTCGCTCTGCCTACTTGGGAGCATGAAATGGGTATCTCCACCCCCAGCTGCCTGCTTGCTCGCGCTAAGGTGGACGGCAAGACGGTGGTGCGTCCGTACACGCCCACTAACACCAACGAGGAGAAGGGCTTCCTAGAACTCGTGGTCAAGGGCTACCCGCAGGGAAATCTGAGCAAGCACATCGTGAACCTCAAAGAGGGAGACCAACTGGAGATGAGGGGCCCGTTGCCTAAGTTCAGCTACTATCCCAACAAGTATAAGCGTATCGGCATGATCGCCGGTGGTTCTGGCATCACCCCCATGTTGCAGATGATGAAGACCATCTGTCGCGACGAACGGGACCGCACGGAGATCACATTGCTGTACTGCAGTGTGTCTGAAGAGGACATCATTCTGCGCGAAGAAATCGAGGCCTTGACGTACTTGTACGCGCAGGTGACGGTCATTCATGTGCTGAGCAACCCCTCTGCTGAATGGAAAGGAGAGACGGGTTTTGTGACCAAGGAGATGATCGAGAACTACATGCCGGTGGCGTCCGACGAAAACCTCATCTGCGTGTGCGGCCCGCCTCCCATGATGTACCACGTTTCGGGCGACAAGGCCAAGGACAAAAGCCAGGGCGAACTGCAGGGCTTGCTCAAGGACCTTAACTACACCCGCACTCAAGTCTTCAAGTTCTAAAGAGGCTGTTAAATTGAGATGGTCAGTTTCTTCGGCTAGACGTTGCGTAACCTCAAAACGATAGCATTGAACATACCATTACGCTGCGCTGTTGAAAAACTTGTGAAGCTGTCGGCCGTTGGTCTTGCCCAGCAGATCCGTAAGGTCATATAACGACTTGGAGCTCAGCTCGGCGAGATTCTTAACGCTTGCCAGCACCTTGCGATAGTTATGCTCATTGATGCCAGGTAGCTTCTTCAGTACGTCGACAGAGCTGGTGTTGTAATAGTTGGACGCTAGACCACCTTCACCTGTCGTACCTTGCGCTCCACTTCCGTCTGTAGGCAATCCATTGCCCAACGCCGCTGCTGTTTCCATGTCTGGTTCATCCTGGTATTTCTTGATAATTCGAAACAGATCCACCGTGGCATGCGGCGAGCGAGACCACACGATTCTTAGTGACGGGAAGTGCAGGATGAGTAGCGTCAGCTTTGAGACGATATTGGTGGCGCTGATTTCTGGGCCAATCTCCGATACATCTTGCAGTGAAAATGCCTTGCCTTGGGTGAACTCGATGAGCAACACCGGCGTCTTGTAGAAGCGACGCATGCTCTCAGCTTGGTTGAACAACCGTCCAGAATTCAGAGACCCAAACAGGTCGCTGATACTTTTGCGTTCGACGCAGATCTGCGGCGATAAGACGTAGTCCCCGATCTCTAAAGTCACTGGGAGAACAAACAAGCCTTCTTTGTGTAGCATGGATGGGAGTGCACTACGAAATTCACGAACATCCACGACCACCTTAATACCAGCACGATGCTGTTTGGCTCGACCACCGGTTCGAGTATCCATGCTGTACTCTGCAACAGTCTGCTGACGAAGCTTCATGTGCAAAGGAAGATCATATACGTTCGCGGGCATCATCAAGTGGGCCTTCTGGTGGATCAGCTTATCAAATGCCCGCTTCTCGCGCTGGATCTCGCTCAGGTACGCTTGCTGTTCTGTGCTTTCTTCGTACATCATAAAATAAATCTCTAGTGGAGCCACGTGTGAGGCGTGGAATACCTCCACTTCACGAATAAACGCCATGTCTGGGTCATATAGCACGATACAGGAAGGCATGAGATCTTCGAGAAAAGCCGATGCACCGTTTCCGTGCTGCGTAGCTTGCTCGTATGTGCACAGAACAACACTTCCCATCGGGTCTACGACTTCTAGAGATAAATTTGCTGTCCCACTCGACTGCTTGTTACTGTTTGCCCCTGGATCTGCTCGAAGGCGGCCATCGAAAAATTTCTTTGACCTTCTCTCTCGATCTGCTTTGTCTTCTGCAGCTGTAATAGCCTCCAGCTCTGCAGCCGAAAGTCCGAAACTTGAAACCTCAGTAGAATGGATTTGAACATCACCATATCCTCCGTCTGTTGCTTCCTGTCGTGCTCGCTTTTTAGACTTGGACTGTGACTGCTTACTCTTACCCGCCGAGGTTGTAGTAACTTCTTGAGAATATAGTTCATCGGTTTTGAGCTTAGCTGCTGCTTCAAGGAGCAGCCGTTGCTCAGTTCCTAGTGATGTCACGTTTCCGCCCTTTTGTTTTAGCGCGGTTTCTTTCTGCAGTAAATAATGAGCAAAGCGCCTTCGCATCATTTCCTGCGCACCCAAACTCAAGAACTCGCGCAATTGTGCACAAGTTCGCTCGTCCTTGACCATAACGAGCACGTTTGCTCCGCCAGCAGCGTGCTTTTCTTCATCTCCATTTTTGCCTGCGCTTGCTTTTGCTGTTGTTCTTCATGGAACTCATCGAGAATCTCCTTCAGAGCTCCCCACTTGGGATTTTGCTCAAGGACAAGCTTCAATTGAACGTCATCCACATTCGTTACACTCGTCGAGGAGTTAACTCGACGCAGATTGGTCGATTGCTTGGTCTTGCTATCTACAACCAGGTAAAGTCTTTCTTTCGCGGCCTTGAGCAGTCTATCAGCAGCATCCGTAAACAGCCATGGCGACGGGAAACGCTGTTGCCCATTCATCGTCTGGTAATTCACCAAGAAACAGTAATATGAAATCGCGTCATACCGTGGAAGATAAGCCAGCAGTTGACGCAGTGTGGAGAGATCTCCAACGAGCTGTTTGGTCTTGATTGGCAATTTGTGCCACAACGGATCTAGTTGTCGTCGAATGAAAGTACTAAACGATTTCGCCAGCGCCTTATCCATCGTCAAATCAGCAGCGTCCAAAGATTTCGTACTGCTCTGCAACTCTTTCACCGTCGCTTCCAGCGCCACCAGCAGCGCTTCCTGCATGATCTTCATCGACGGCGAAAAGCCCACTTCAATCTCGTACACTTCAGGCTGGTGCTTTTCCAAACAAGCATTGATTGAGACGTGGAATCGAGGGTACAAGAACACGTTCCTCACATACAAGTGCTTGAGCACTTGCTCTACTCGGTTGAAGCCTGACGACAGACCGATGCTGTCGTCGCAGAAGCCTTTGATGAAGCCTTCTCGGTTGCGTTCCCTGTATAGCCTCAAGATGAACGCCTCAATAGAAGTCTCGGTCACATGGTGTGCGTCGTTCACCAACAGTCCACTGATACTGCCAGGGTCCACGTGGTTGGATAATAAATCCACCACCAGGATGCGTGCCGTCACGAAGAAGACGCCGCCGCCTTTGTACATCTGCAGACGTTCCTGCAGGTTGTTACGGGAGTCTACGACCTGCGGGAGGAAGCGTCTGTCCAGGCCCAGCGCTAGGACCAATCGGCGCAGCGTTGCGGCTTGTTCATTAGCGTTCAGACACAGCACCAGACTGCGAGGCGAGCAGTAGAGCCGTACGAAGCTCGCCAGGACGCGCAGCAGACCCAATCCGCGTCCTAAAACCAACACACCGTCCTGGCCGTAGAGCTCTTGCACAATTTCCTTCTCGTACGGCAGCCATCGTCCTGCTAGCGACGAGATCAAGGCTTCGTCATCGCCGTCAGCTTGCTCCATTTTAGGTAGTGAACCCAAGTGACCTTTTTACAACGGCTGTACTAGTTTACAACGGCTGTAAAATTAGGATGAAAGTTGATAGTCAGACCAACATGGAGGCGGTGGATATTGAGGAAGATGGAGACGCTCTGGAGGATGTAGACGAGTACACGCTCATGATGGGGGCCGGGAGAAGTCGACACCTGACGAGCAGCGTGACAGCGACCTACGACACATGCTGAAAGACTACCGCGTCTTTGAATTTAGCTGCACCGTCGTCATGTTCGCTATGGCATCCTTCTTCGCCTACATCCCAGTACAAAAGCGTAAGCGATTGCCTAGATTCATAGAACTTATATTAAAGAAAGCTGCAGCTGATGCTGGCGACTTATCCTTTGCAGGTACTGTCCCGTATGTTGAAGTGCCAGTAAACTCGACGACTTCAATCTGGTCTAGAGACCCGACACTCAATGCCAAGTTGCTGGCAGAACAAGGTCAGCATTGTGCAGACCTTAGCAATGACCATCGCTCTAATGCTCGAGTTTTCTACTTCTTTTTCTATTAGTGCCAACTGGATCGCTAGTGTTGTTTGGAACTGTTATTCCGGTGGGAATCAACCTTCTCATGAACTTTGTGTTTCCTGTGACGTGGGGGTCAAGTTGATTCGACACGACACTCGCGACTTCTTGTTGACGTTGGCGCAGTCTACCTGTATGACCCAGTTGCTGACGGAGTTCACCAAGAACATGACGGGGCGATTTCGACCAAATTTCTATGCCATGTGCGGCTGGCAGTATGACGTTGTGTGGGACGGAGTGACGAATTTGTGCACAGACCCTGTCGGAGAGAAAGAAGGTCGCAAAAGCTTCCCTTCTGGACATGCTTCGTTCGCGTGGTCTACGATGCTTGTATTAACGGTGCGTACGATGCGTCTCATATCTTCGTAGCTGAGGTCGCCTGCTATAATGTTTCTGCGATGGTGTGTACACAAACAGCTCTACCTACTAGGTCGGTCGCAACTCAACCACAAGAGTCGCAGTGAGTCGGCGGCACATGGCGCTCGGGCGATGGTGAAGTTGGTGCTCTGCTTCATCCCAACATTTGTTGCCTCGTGGGTGGCCATTACGCGGTCAATCGATGATTGGCACCACTACGCCGACATGTTAGCAGGCAGCATCATCGGCGCTGCGACTGCGTGCATCGCGTACAGCTACAACTATGGCTCTGTCTTCAGCTGGGAATCAGCTGGCATCCCTCGACAAGAATGCCACTTGCGCCGCCGATTGCGGAACCGCAGCATTTGAGGGACCAAACCATAAATATTCCTCGCATGCTTTTTCACCGATATCCTCCTACCAGCTAAGCTGTGTACAGGTGCACTTCATAATGAAACTGGGCTGTTCAAATAATAATATTCTCTGCTCCCACCAGCGTCATCGCTAGTCGCCATCTTCAGAAACCGCCGAAAGGTCGTCCACCACACACCGAAATCGATCGGTGCTTGGCAAGGACGATACGAGGCTTGAGATTAAACTATGATGCCTGGCGAAAAAGAACGAAATCAACTTTATGAAATCCAGCAAGCTAACTGCTGGCAAATGCAAGTCGTCGACTAATTACCATTCGTGGTGCGGTTGTGGACATTCATCACATATTCGTTCTGGGCTTTTGCCCGCCCCATTTCGCTGCTTGTGTCCGTTGCCATGGACCCGCTGCTGCTTGTGTACGTCATGTTGCTTCGGCTCGAGGCGAGCTTATCCTGCACAGCATTTTCACAGCTTGGTTAAAAATGTCGACTCAATATGGCACATTGGCCACTGACTCACCTTGCAATGCATGTGACACTGCTGCAAGGGAACACCCGCATTGTCGCTGCTGAAGACGGAAGCGTAATTGTAGCTGTAGGCAATGCAAGCCGAGGTGGCGCCAATGATGCTGCCCGCCAGAATATCAGCGTAGTGATGCCAGTTGTCGATGGAGCGTGTGACTGCCACCCATGCCGCCAGAAACGATGGAATAAAGCAGAAAAACAGCTTCAGCGTCTTGCGGCCACCCCTTGCCATGGTTTCGCTTCGATTCTGGCAATTCAGGGTCGATCGTCCCAACAAATAGAGCTGCAGGCGAAGAGAAAAACACAATCAGATCATCAGATCACCACAATGCACTACATTGCGACAGAAGACGATACGTACCGTAAGCACCAGCGTCGTCGACCACGCAAAGGAAGCATGGCCTGACGGGAAGCTTTTGCGTCCTTCCTTCTCGCCCGCTGCGTCCTGGCACAAGTTGGTCACTCCGTCCCACACGGCGTCGTAGTCCCACTTGCACATGTCGTAGAAGCACGGACGGAACCTGCCCGTCATGTTCTTGGTGAACTGCGTCAACAGCGTGGCCATACTCGTCGACTGCACGATAGTCAGCAGGAAGTCGCGCGTGTCGTGCGGGATGATGCGCACACTGTGGAATTTCGGCAGCGCGTAGTTGATGAACAAGTTGATAATCACCGGCGCGCCGCCACCAATCCCTACCAACGCGTACATCGGCACTGCAAAACGTGAAACTCACAATCGGTTATCCCAAAGTATCCATATTGACGCTAAAACTTGCAGCCCTACCTTGCTGCGTGTGCTCCTTGTTGTTGATCGTCGGGTCCCGCGCCCAGACTGTCGCCGTAGCGTTTAACCTCACTTCGATGTTGGGGATGTCACCTGCAGCACCCCGCATTTTGCGTCAGTTACTCAAATCCCCATCCAATCTTAATCCGTGTTTACTAAAAGCCGCGTACGCTGGGCCACCTGGATCTTGGCGAAGAAGAGCGCAAAGCCATACATGAGCACGGAGATGGCGAACTCGGCCAATCGATAGTCGCGCACGATGCGTTGCCACTTTCCCGCGGCGGGACGAGCCTCGGCACCGGCGAGCGTGGGCAGCTCGGCCACCGACGTGATCGACTCCATGAACGGCACGTCGCTCGCGTTGCTGGACGCAGCGCGCAGTCGGGAATGCGTCTCCGTGGTGCTGCTTCGCGGCTGGTAACGCGCGAAATGAGGGGCTTCCTCCACCCGCTTCTCCTTCGCTTCTGACGGGGCTCGAGCTCGAGCGCCAGACGACAGGCGATATCCGCGACCTAACGAACACAGAGCAGAAAATATGCAAGTGGCGGGCCATCCTGCTGCCCTCCTCCTTCCAGTGAGCGGCGTGGTGCGCTGGCGTCGCCATCGTCGCCACCAGTGCGTCGGTGTCGGCTCCTCCAGTGCGTTGGCATCGGTTCCTCCATAACTACTGCAACTACGCGTCCGATGAGTGCCGGTGTCGAACTTCGAAAAGCTGGCGCCGGAGAGCAGCAACTTCTGCGTCTCGTTGTCGGCGCTGGCGGTCAAGCGCCGACTCGAGCCGACGTTGCTCCTGGCGAAACACAAGTCGTAGGGCCTTGAGATGCTGCTCGTGCGCCGCCGCTTCGTGTTCTCGGGCGCCTGTAGCTGCTCTCTATGCAGTTTCTGTTAAGAGTACTTCCACCTCGTCCTGTGCGAGCGCCGCTTGCCGGTGCCGAGATTCTTCCTCGGCCCAGCGCAGCTCTACTTGCCGGGCCTGCGCGTCACGGTTGAACAGGACTCGCTGGGCTGTCACGAGTCGCACCACCTCCTCCATCCTTGCAACGCGCTCCATCTCCGCTCGCGCCAACAACCGAAGGCCACGCAGCCGCGCTTCCGCCTCACGCCCAAGCTGACGTCCTTGGAACCGCCGGCGTTCGGCACGTCGCTGACGACGCTCAACCCGTAACTCTTCGAGATTCGCCAGCAGCACTTGCAGCTCGTCCAGCGCCAACTGCTCTGCAACCTCATGTAGAATAGCTATTACGACATCTCTATCAGTATAAGTGAAGAACTCTACCCGCTGTGCTCCAGTAAACTCATTGACTCGGACGCGTAGATCCCTTCCGGCCAGCAGATTGCCGACGGTCATTTCGACGGCAGGTAGCAGGTCAGGTCGAAACCCGACCAAGACCGCTTCAACGTGCAGGCGCCGGTCGTCGCCGGCGTGGCGCAGGAACCGTCCAAGGTCAGCAGTCGCATAAAGCCCTCTAACCCGCCCCCTTAGTGTTGAGCTTCCCCATTCCCAGTCCGCCCAAACTTACACAGCGGGGCCGTCTCCGGTCGGTCCCCAGGTGGATCTGGGCGACGGCCCTGTAGCGAGGTGCAAATCCTGGCAAGCGCACCAAGTACACGCCAGGGACCGTCGGCACCAGATCCATGCTGGTGGACCCACCGAGGTCGATGACCCTGGGGACGAACGGGAGACGAGCGAGGCACGAGGGGGAAGAGCGGGGAGGGCCGACATAGTGGCCGCTGGTCGGGTCGAATCCGTTGGGTGGGTCGAACCCCACAAGGGCCATGGCGGGGTAGGTTGGTGGGGCAAGGAGGTAGGGGGCTGTGTTGCGTGGAGGGCAGCAAATTTGAGAGTGAGCGCTCGGCCACCAGGGCAGGACTCGTACTGTTGAGATGCATAGGATAAGATAGATGGCATGTTGGCAGCTGCTTCTTGGCTGCAACCAAGTCAAATAACCTTTGGATTCTACTCGAGCAAGTAGTTAAAACCTCAACGTAGGAGGACAATTCTTGGCAGGCTGTGTCCAACTCAATCTAGGCCATTCTAAATGTGTCCATATCTTGTCTATATGATAACACAGACAGTACACGTCCTGTACAAAAATGCTCAACTCGTAATAACGTATGGAAAACTATTTTGTTATAAATAAACTCATTTATAACTGTTCTACCTTTTCCTCGTCTATAACAACCTTAACCCTAAGTACTGTTCTGGTCTACTGAGACTAGCAATACTTTAAAACTGATATGGGCTAGTTCGAGAAAAAAGATATACAGGCTTCATCGCCTATAGAGAACAGCAGTGATACCTAAGAATTCCGGATATTACCGGATACCAGCACAGCCGGTCCACTATTAATATACGCCAACCTTGGCACCATCACTCTCAGTCACTCAAATACTCGACTGGAGAACTTCCACCACACCACATCCTCCTCATTTCTTTTGGCGAGCCTGGCGCACTTCGGGCCTCATCGCTGGACGGGACCTGGTCTCGGCCGCGCTGGCGGCCCTCGGCATAGCTTTTCGGACGCAGCAATGTGCCGGTCACGCCCAACCACAAGTGCAAGCGATACACCAAGCTACTTGCGAACACAACGTCGCGTTTGATGGCCTCGGAGGCGACCGCCATCTTGCGGTACAGTTGCCGGTCGCCAATAACACGAGCGGCGTTGCGAACTTCGCGACAAACTTCGTCCAGACGGGTGATACAGCGCACAATGGACCCTCCCAGGACGTCTGTAAGCTCTCACAAACTGCTTGAAGGGCATACCACGAGCCCATTCGTACACAACTTCCGTCAAGCCAAAGTTGAGCGCTCCCTTGCAGTACACGGCGGGGTCAATCTCCAAGTGCTACTCCAATTGAATTAAACCAAGTGACTCTGCGATGTTCTTGACCGCCTGCGATCATGATCAACAAGCTCGGCCCAAACCAAGTAGCAGCAGCGCATTCGATATCGCTATTGTTGGTTGCAGCTCGTCCGCCGCCATGACTCGGAGTTAACAGGTAAGTGGACGGGGATTTCAATGCCGCATCGGATTTTTTTCTCTCAGTTGAGTAGACCCCGCAAGACCCCGAGTCTGTCGTGTGTTGCTGGCTAAGAAGGCCGACTTGGAGGGTCTTTCCGAGGTACAGATAACACAACGACTGATAGACGAAGTGCTGGCAAAATGCCAACAGCTTTTGTTTCGTCTCGACGTTGGGGCAGCTTTTGTTGGACGGCTTCGGTCCTCCTGTCGGACAGTTTTTGAGGTATGTTCGGGTTGTTAGTCAACAAGACAAACTGACGGCCAGCTTTGCAGCTGGATTTGGGCCCTGGATGCGTTGAAGGCATCGGATCGCGCCGTGGTAAGGCGAACTCGTGGCGAACAAGTTTTTGACGGTCAGAACGATGCTTTGTGTTGGTCGCAAGCTTTGTGGAGTTGGTGGCCGAGCAGCAACAAGTATCTTTTGGATAGTCGGATGTGGGCTTCCTCAGCTGCTCGTGTGTCGCTTCTGGCAGGTTGTTCTCGGTGGCATTCCGCCATTCTCCAACTCGCGCGGTCTCCGCTACACGTTCGACGAGATGCCTTCGACGCATTCGAATTCGGTGCGATGGACGATGGACTTCGCCCTGCACACGTACGCTCGACCAGCTGGAGATCCTGCAAGTGCTGCTGCAACACGGCCTCGCACCGATGCAACCGCTCGATTGGACAATGACTTTGGTCATGGATAAGAACTGGGCACCTGTCTCCATTTTGCGGCTGAATGTAGAAGTCAAGATTTTGTCGCGTGTACTTGTAGATCGCCTCCGCCCGTTGATGACAAAGTTGGTACATGGGCGGCGAATAGATCAGCAAGTAATGTTAGTTCGCGATCTCCAGTATTTGATGACATCTCAAAACCACAAAGGACTAGCAACATTTTTGGATTTTGCTAAAGCCTACGACAGAGTGAATCGCCAATACCTTTTCCGTGTACTTGAACGCCAAGGTTTTGGAGCGCGCTTCCTGTCATGGATCAAGCTGATGTACACAGAATCTGAGTGCTCACTCATGATAAATGGATGGGCTCAAGACTCCTTGACACCTGGTCGAGGGGTTAAGCAGGGTGATCCATTATCCCCGTATCTATTCGCTCTCTCCCTGGAACCGCTTGGCAATCTCTTACGAGCACATCGGAACCTAGGAGTTCGCGTAGATCAAGATCTATGCATACCAGTAGCCTTCTTCGCTGATGACACAGTGTTATTCGCAAAAGGAAAACGTCAGCTAAAAGAACAACTCCAACTTGTGGAGACGTATTGCGCAGGCTCTGGGGCCCAACTGAACCAAGCTAAAAGCGTGATAATGAGTCTTAACAACAGGTACTCAGCACCGACCATTGAACCACTACGCACTCTGGTACGCGGTGAAACAACGCGTTATCTCGGTATTCCATTCGGCAATTTTGATATCTCCACAGTGCTTGCGAATCAACTGGACAAAAAGTTGATAATACGGTTGAAGCTTTGGCAAGGTAGAGCAAGAACCCTGCTTGGGCGAAGACTGATTGCACAAGCAGAGATTTTATCACTACTCTGGTATTTTACAGCCACCGTGACGATTCCAACTCGGTTTATAAATCGCTGGCAAGGAATTGTTAATCGATATGTACTGTACAACCGAGTGAGCGTTGGGAAAGCAGGAATAAGTATTGTTAAGAAAGGATTAGCTGCACGACCACGGGAAGCGGATGGTATTGGGGTTCCTGTCGTGAAGATGATTATCCAGCGTCAGCACTTCCAACTTCTGCAGAAAATTGTAGCTACGATTAGCGCTGCTACTCCTAGAGATGATGATGTATGGTATCGTCCACTGTTGGCAATGCTCCAACGACGATATGGCAAATTCGCGCGACCTGCTTCGGGTGATTTTCTGCTCCAAGAACCTCCGAAGCCAGCAGGATGGAGGACTACAATGCTCCCCTTGTGGTGGCGGCATGTTTTGAAGGAGTGGAACCGTATTCAATGGCCAAGTCGAACGTCTTTACACCAAAGTAGAACCAGTACGTTGCAGTTCGTGCTATCTAGCCCGATATGGTGGAGCAAGGTACCAGCGTTTCACTTTTTGTACGCTCGCGGAGCCACCAGATTCTCGAAGCCTCTTGGCGCAGGATCCATAAAATTTCGCAATTTATGCCGCGCACTTGCAGAACACCAATTTTGGTGTTTTGCAGACTTCCTGGATGGTAATCGCTGTTGGCCGTCGTCCACTATTTTTTTACTAAAGTATGTTCAGCGCTTCATCCTACCCGTGGATCCCAAATTGTTCTGCACGATATATTTCGGCTTTATCATCAGTTGACGCAAGTTTTTATCGTGTTCTGCCGGATCCTGAAGCTGGGGGTATTCGAGTTGTGGCAATTTCAAACACACCACCAGTATTTGGAGTGAAAGTTAATGGACTGGTTCCAACTGAGCCAAAGGCGCGCTTCTTCCCATACTTGCGACTTCAAGATTGGACAAAACTCCTTCAAAAAGTACCAGATATGGATCATCATCCGATGGAAGATTTAGGGTGCCCTAGACAACGCGTTCATCAAACATTGTCGAGCTTCCTATCACTCCGTGGGTTTCTCCTGCCTGTGGTCCATGGCATAATGCTGCGCCTGTACTTTGGTGATCTGACTGTGGGCTCGCGGCTTTACTTTCTAAGATCACTGGACCCAAACATTCAACAATGTGTTCGTCCTACGTGTCAAGCTATCGAAACGGTGGAGCACTGCTTTTATACGTGCCCAGCCTTGAAAGAAATGTGGCGCCAAGTGTGGGCTCCGTGGTCATCAGTCTTCCGACCATCTCTAAGCTGGCGACTGTTGCTTTTTCCAAAGCTACAAGATATCCGCACAAGGTGGAGAGAGAAGCAAAAGAATTGCTGCTTCTTTGGAAAGTGCAAACTGCTATTGTTTTCCACGCCACATGGAGATTGCGAAACGACATTCATTTCCGTGAGACAGAGGCAGAAATGCCTAACGTTGCTAATCTGCAAAATCCCTTTAAGATGCACTACCAATTCATTTACCAGCATGCGACGGATCTTCATTGCGATTCCTCAGCGATTGCAGAACCGGTCCGGCAATTGGGGTTTGATCCTCCAAAGGACATTCTTCTAGAACAGCCGCAGAGTATTTGGATCCCGCGAGTTTAGCTGAAATCTGCGACTGGATTCTTGATTAGATAGATTGTCTAAGCTACACCTTCCAGACGAGAGAATCCGCCAACTAGTTAATCAAATCATTTCAACTCAACAACTCCATTTTGCGGCTGAAAGCGGCCACGTCCAAATCGTCAAGTTCCTGGTCACGGCAGCAGCGCTCGATCTCGACAAGCGGACGCAGGGGCTTCAAGAGATCAACGCCTTGCACTTGGCTGCTCGCCTTGGTCGAGTGGACGTCGTCCGGTTCTTGGCTATGAGATTTGAAGTTGATGTGAATGCTCAAGATGTGTACGGAATGACGCCACTGCACCACGCCTGCGACTATCCTAACGCTGAGACTGGAGAGAAACGATCACCACCGACGTAGTATCTGTCGGATGCCGCCCATGTGCGTGTGGTCAATGCTCTGGTCCGTGCAGGCGCAGCGATCGATATCCGACGTTCCAGTGATCGTGCTACAGCCTTGAAATGCGCTCTCCGTCACGGCCACTTCTGGGTTGTTCGAACGCTTGTAGACCACAGCGCGTACACTAGTGTGGCCAAGTGGGTCCACAAGATCAAGTCTCTGCTACCTTCTCCATCCTGGCTGAACGATCCAACTCGATACTCCGAACCAGTAGTGACGAAATCCAAGATGAGTAAACACTTTTGGTCGCGACGATAGTAAACGTCGTCGGCCTCGTTCGAGCGTGTCCACTGCGTTGTTGTTTGCGTGTGACTCTTCCGATCCGTTTTCACCGCAATCTCGCTTTGCCTACGAGTTGACCAACCACGCTGTCGTTAATGCCAGAATCAAAGTGACGATATTTTCGTTGCAAACCCACCTTCCTCCTCTCGTGGATCGCGGCGTACGGCAACCCAGCACGGTCCCAACTGTATATCGATCCGTAGTTGTGGTAGTACGCCATGCACGCAGCTGCAGCGCCAACGACGCTCCCTGCGACGACGTCGCTGTAATGGTGGCGGTTGTCCAGCGTCCGCGTGATGGCGACCCACGAAGCACCCAGACACGGCAGGAAGCAAAGAAAACTTGAACGTCTTGACGCTGTCGTAGAAGATCGACTCGGTGCGGTTCTCGCAGGTAAGACGAGAGCGTCCAAGCAGGTAAAGCTGTTCAAACGTATGTGAGAGGCCTGCATTCTTGATAAAATACTACAACCGAAAGCTTACCGTGAGTACGCCCATGACAGACCAAGCGAAGGAAGCGTGTCCCGACGGGAAACTTTGCCGACCATCTCGTTCACCCTCAGCGTCACGGCACAGGTTCGTAACTCCATCCCACACCGCGCTGTAGTCCCAGCCACAGTCATCGTAGAAATCCGGCCGGAAGCGACCCGTGACGTTCTTTGTGAAATTCACAAGGAACGTCGACAGCGTGATGGCCTGCCCCAAGCTCAGCAAGTGGTCGCGAAAGTCATGCTCAATGATGCGGATCTTAACAAACTTTGGCAGAATAAAGTTGATCGAAAAGTTAATGACGATCGGGATGGCGAGACCGACAACGATGAGAGACCACATGGGGACTGCGTACAAGCAAGGCTATTAGGGCATTCACCACGATAGCAAATCGCGTTGACAACAAGTTTGCACGCACCATGTTGTGAGAGCTGCACTTGGTCAAGCGAAGGATCTCGTCCCCAAATGCTGGTCGTCGAGTTTAGCCGCATTTCGATCGTAGGAATGGGTCCGACATAGGGATGGCAAAAATCGACATTTTGTTACGAGTAGGGGTGGGTAATTATTTTTTTACGGGTGGGAGGTAAATAGGGGTGGACATTCCATTTTGGGGTAAAATCCAAATGACTGGCCCACATCAAAGTTTGGCGTTTGGCCATGTTGGTTGCTGTCTACTGCTTGTTGCTTTTAGAAAGCATTCAATATCCCTCATTGTTGCTTTTGCACTACTAAGAGCATCCCCAAGGCCCTCCACGCTCCAAGCCCGGTCCCCTCCCCCAACTCTCTCCATGGAGCTACCTGCTTTCCCTTCGGCGCCCCAGGATGCTGCCTCAGCTCCAGCTGCCGTGCTGACGAATCCGCTGCCTTCTCGTCGCGGTGGACGGCGCCAAGATCCTATTTGGGACGAGGTGCTGGTTGAAGACGGCATCGTATCTTGTCGAAAGTGCGAGAAGATCATCCACACGTCTGGCAAGACCCATGTCGAGCGTGTGCGCTACCACTTCGACAACAAGTGCGCCAAGCGTCTCTTCACACCGCCAATCACCAGAAGCTTCCGCGCTTCAGCAGCAGTTCGCCATGTGGTTCTACAGCACGGGCATGGCGTTCCAGAAGGCGGAGCACGCAGCCTTGATAGCCGCTTTAAACGAGCTCACGCCGACTGCCGTGGTACCGACGCGCAAGCAACTCGCCACGACTCTTCTGGACAAGTGCTACGACGATTCCCGCTCCAAGATGGTGCTTTCCCTGCAAGGGAAACACTGCACCTTGACGACGGACGCTTGGACGGACATCAATGGCAAGTCGGTCGTGAATTATGTTCTCTTATGTGGGGCGAACACATACTTCCTCAAGTCGGTGTACACGGGATCTGATTCCCACGACGCTCTCTTCTTGGCTGGAGATATCAAGCGACTCATTGCCAAGTTCCCGTTCGTTAACTTTTGTGGCGTTGTGACGGACAACACAGCGACGAACAAGTTGGTGCGGTCGACGCTTCAAGCGCAGCTTCCGAAGGTGTTTTTTCACGGCTGCGTTTCGCACGTCATTCACTTGACTGTCAAGGATCTCGTGAAGGAGCTCAGCTGGCTGAACAAGCTGGAGGCTGATTGCCGCAAGATGGTTCGGTTCCTGAAAAAGAATCAGCAGCTGTGGTTCGAACTTCGGCGCCTTCAGCAGATGGATGACAAATGGCTCTTGTGTTCCCAGCTGAAACACGTTGGGGTACGATCGAGCGGCGCTTCGCTTCCATCTTGGCGTCTGAAAAGATACGTTACGCATTCGTCAACCAGCGTGGGTTTCTTCAGGCGCACAAGAAAGAGCAACAGGCTAAACGCCGCCAAGCTTACGACACTGTCGTTGCGCCGGACTTTGTGAAGAAGCTGAAAAGGCCGCAGCTCTGCTGAAGGTGTTGACCAAGTTTTAGAAGGCATTTGAGCGCAACTCCACGCCAGCCTCAGACGTGTACCACATGTTCGTGGAGCTTCCAAAGATCTTCAAGGCGCTCCCTCTGCCAACGGCCGAACAGTCAAAGATCGCGAGCATCCTGGAGCAGCGCTTCGACTTCGTGTACGGTGATGCACATGGAGTTGCCTATATCTTGGATCCACGCTATCTTGGGCGAGGGATGGATGAGGCTACTCGCGAGCAGGTGGACATGTTCATCACGGCTTGGCATGGCCTCGACAAAGCCGACGCGACAGCGGTGGATTGCTGAAGTATCTCGGAACGCAGAGAGAGGGTTCCAGGCAGGCCAAGCTGATTCAGCGCAAGCAGCTGACGGTTCTGGAGTTTTGGAACGGGATTTCCCGATTCCCGCTGCTCCAGCAGGTTGCGAAAACCGTCTTTTCGACTAGCTGTTCAAGTGCCGCTGCCGAGCTGTTGCAATATGGTGGCACCCACTCCTGAAGTAGACTTCACGCTAGGGAGACCAGCCACGTCGTTAGGGCCGAGGAAACTGCGTTGAAGGCAGGAACGAAGCAAGGACGAGGAACAGCGTTGCTCTGTTGGTGTATTATCTTAGAGTGATGAAGAGGCAATCTTGGCGGCCGTTATGAAACTACTACCAGTGCCTACTAGTTATAGAACTATGAAAAATGAATACTGTGATGCCTCACAACTCTCCTGATCTTGTCGACTGCCATTCTCGTGCACATATCTTGGAAATATCTTGTTTAATCTTTCCCAACCGGTAACACGACCTCCCCAGGAAGGGAATCACATACTTGCCGATGAACAGACGGTAAGGTGAATTACCATCATCGGAAGTCGATCTGGCAACAAAACTTCGGGAGGCAAGTATTTTGCGTGCTGCATCGAGACTTGTTTTTCTCGCAAACGCTTTGATCCGTGCGGGTTCAGACCATTTAGGCGTCTTAAGAAATGCTTAATGAGACCTGGTACTGATTGTAAATTCGATACTGGCTCCCAGGTGATATCGTCGCTTGCTCCGACCCATTTGCACTTATACTCGTCTAATCCCTCATGGTTCAATCGATGCTCCAAAATACCCTCGATTAAATGCCCTTCAGACCCGTCCTTCAATCGCACTGTTGGAACAACATTCCGACGGAAAGGTGAATCATCTTTTCGGAAAAGCTTCAAATTCATGGTATGAAACACCGGGTATAGTGTGACCTGAGGTGAAAATTCAAACGATAAGACGTGCCTCCGTGTTGTTTTTCAACAACCTCATACGGTCCGATCCATTTAGGTGCCAATTTCCGCTTGACGGCACCAGCGTTTTCGACACTCAAATTTCTGATCGACACCAAGACCATATCTCCAAGCTGGAATGTTTGGTCACGGCGTCCCTTGTCGAACTGTAACTTCATTTTTTGTGCTGCATCACGAACCTTTGCCTGGAACTCGCGTAATATCTTCTCCATGTGCAGCAGGAACGTTGTTGATGCATTTTTCTTGTTGTCTGCGTCGGGAACCTCGTTGTGTAGTGGCATTGAAGGATTGTAACCTAGATCAGCGAAAAAGGGGCTCATTTGAATACTAGACTGGTAGTGACGGTTGTAGGCAAACTCTGCTAAAGCCAAGTAATCTGCCCAATCGCTCTTATACCCACTCACGTAACTTCTTAGATATGCTGCCAATATTCCATTGATATGTTCGACTTGGCCATCAGTCCTCTGTTGGTATGCAGCCGCCATCCTCAGCTTGGTGCCAGTCAATTTAGCACATTCCTGCCAAAAGAGCGACGTGAATTTAGAATCTCTGTCAGATGTAATATCACGTGGGATTCCGTGATACCGCACATACTGGTTTACAAATACTGCAGCGAACTTCTCCGCCGAGATGGTCGTACTCGTCTCGATGAAGTGATCCCTTTTTGTTAGTCGATCAGCTATCACCAGAACCGAGTCATTTCCTTTGTCATTTGGCGGCAAGCCAGTCACGAAATCCATACCGATGGATTCCCATCGTGCTGTCGGTACTTCCAGCGGTCGCAAACAGCCAGGTGCCTTTCCAGTTCTCCCTTTACTCCGTTTACAGGATTGACAGGTCTTGGCGTACTGCGTAATTCGTCGTGCCATATTTTTTCCGGTAGAATCGTTCCTGCACAGCGCAGCGTTTTCTCAATCCCTGGATGGCCGCTCAGAGCACTATCATGCAGCTCCCAAAGAACAGCATTTTGAACTTCGATATTGTCGGCTGGAATCCATACACGAGACACTCCATTTAAGGAGTAGTAGACAATATCATCTACTTCGGAATAGCTACACCGCTCTGCATGAGCTACTTGGGGCTTCTTTTCTTCTTTGAGGCATTGTAACACCCCTTGTTCCGTTTCCTGAGCCCTGCGAATGAGCTCTCTCAACGATAGTGCTTTTTCTTTCTTGGCGGCGTATAACTGCTTGTTTTTCTGGGCCAGGAAATCAACTTCAAAATCGCTACGTCTACTCAGAGCATCCGCCACCGTGTTTGTCTCGCCTGGAATATAGTTAAATTTCAAGTTGTACTCTGCAAGCTGGTCGTACCAGCGGCAAATGCGACGATTTATACTCTTTGGGTAAGAACCTTTTCCAGTGAACGATGGTCGGTCTCTACAGTGCACCCTCCGTCGATGAGATACACGCCAAACATTCAAACAATGAATGATGGCTAGCATTTCTTGTTCGTGAGTCGGGTAATTTAGTTCGGGAGATGTAAGCTTCCGTCCTGTAAAAGCTATTGGATGCTCGATACTTGAACTTGTATTTTGTTGCCGCTCGACCTCCTCTGAACAGGACGACGACTGGAAAAGCACTCCACCGATGGCAAACTGGGATGCATCTGTCCGAATACGAAAAGGACGAGAAAAATCAGGGAGAGCTAGCACCGGCGTCTTGCATAATGCCGACTTAAGCTCATCAAACGCAGCTTGTGCCGCAGGCGTCCAGACCAACACTTTCGCTTTTGATTTCACCAAATTGAAGAGTGGTGCACTGATTTCCGAGTAGTGAATGCAGAACCGCTATAAGTAAACTGTTGTCCCCAAGAATGACTGCAAATCTTTCACACTGCGTGGTGTAGGCCAGTCTTTGATAACTGCAACTTTGTCAGGGTCGATTCGAACACCTTGTACGCCTACAAAATCGCCCAGGCAAGGTATTTCCTGGCTGCATATCGTCGATTTGGCTAATTTCAGGTATAGTTTCCGCTCTAAACAACGTTGAAAGACGCATTTCACGGCTTGCAAATGGGTCTTGATGTCGGCATCTCGAGTGAATATGTAAATGTCGTCGAAATATGTCGCTACTGTGTCTGCCAAATCCTTAAAAATCCCGTTGACGATACGATTAAAAGTGGCGGGAGCGTTGCTTAGGCCCATGGGCACCGCAATATATTCAAAGAGCCCGTCAGGAGTCTGGAACGCAGTCAGGGGTATGTCTTTCTCCCGCATACGTATCTGATAGTATCCGGAAAGCAAATCAAAACAACTATACCAGCAGCATCCAGCCATCCGATCCAAAATGTCATCTTTTCTCGGCATTGGTGTTGACTGACGTATGGTGAGCTCGTTCATCGCTCGATAGTCATGAACAATGCGCCACCCCACGGGTTTTCTAATGCAAAATGTTGGTGCGCCGTGGGGTGAGATGCTCGGGCGAATTAGGTCTGCTTCAAGCATCTCTTTTAGCCAAGAGCGTAATGTATTCGTTTGCTCCGGGCATAGTCGCCACTGAGGACGAAAGATGGCACCGTGACCTGGCATTATTTCCATTTCGTGTTCTCCATGAACCGGTGGCCCTATAGGTAACTTTGTCCGGAATATTTTCTCGAACTTCTTTATCAAAGGATAGGCGGGGTTCGATCTGAACGGGTCCTGGTCCGTTTTTTCTTGACGCTCCGATTTCTCACGCGTCTTCATCCCGGCCGCATTCATCTGTTGTTGTTTCTCCGTTATATCGTCGAGATAAACGGCCAGGAAATCACCTCCTTTAACCCACGTAGCATGCATTGCGTTGATCGTTGCCTGAGATAACACCACCATAAATTCAAAAGCCTTCTTTTTGACAAGTCGTTTGGCTTGTTTCATCGAGATATATCGCATCATCCCGTGTATTTTACTGAAGTAAAACCGCTTCTCCTTTGAGTTCCGCAACACATGAAGTTTAGTTGGTTGCTGCGTTCGGCGACGATTAATCTTCAAGACAGGACTTCTCAGTTCAATATCCTGGTGTCGCCGTTCTGTCTTGTAAGGTGGTTTCTTACCATGCTTCACTATTAACTTCACAAAGTGATCGGTGTCGTACACTCTGTCGGTGGCCCAGTCAATTATGGGCTTCATCTTTCTCTTCCACGGAACCCCCATCATCAAGTCACATCCATTAGGAATGAGGCACACGTTGAAGTCAAAATCAAAGGCAGACATCTCATCCACGAAGATGCTCAGCGAAATCGTGCGGTTCGGAATGGATTCCGTCTCGCCATTTCCAAACGTGACGTTGAACGTTCCGCGATCCACAACAAATTTCATCAATCCATTCGTTCGCAAGAACTCTTCGCTAACTCCACAGAAATCAGCTCCCTCGTCAAAGAAGGCTGACCCTCGGGTAATTGCGTCCTTGAAAACAACTAACTTCTTTTATCAGATAGCGACTCCAATCCGGCTCTGACTCCGTTTTCTGCACGAAGTACTTCACGTTGTCAGTTTTCCCGGGATCGAAGACCCACGAAATCAGGTTATCATCGGCAGCGGGAGGTCCTAGGATGCCATCCCTAGGACCAGTTAGTTTAAATCTGCTTTGATTTTGATAGATCCGATTGAATAGCGGTGAGCACTTCCCAAATTTTGCTGTCATTGGATGGTAGCGAGGTCGAGGGAGTTACGAGTGTTGATGCGGCATTGTACCCAGCTTTTTCTTGGTTCAAAAGCCATTGGGGTTGTAATTCCGGGTGCAACGCCCAACACTTATCGGCCGTGTGACCGATTTCAAGGCAACGAGATGACGAGCAGCGCTGGCCCGTACGACCACGTGGCTTCGTTTCCGCTACCAATGTTTTCTTGGCTGCCTTGCTCGTGGTTTTGGCTGTATCATTGTCGGTTTCCTTCGGATTTAAACCTCTGGCTCCGTCCAGAAGGTCATCAAGCGTGTCAAACTCACGGACTTGGAGAAGTTCGCGCAACTCAGTTGATTTGAGCCCTTTCTTGAACAATATCATCTTGTACTGCTCGGAGACGTCATCAGTTTTACCAAGACGAACAAATTCCTCGATATATGCGTCTAGTGATTTGGTGCCTTACTTGCAATCAAAAACTCGCGACGAGGTCTTCCTCCTTGGCCTTCGTGACGAATCGGTTACGCATCCCTTTAATCGTTGACGTCCACGTCCGAGGGCCTTTGTAATCCCGCAACAACCAATGTTTGGCTTTACCTCGCGTATGGTTCATCATAAGTTGGCCAATGCGAGAGTCGACTTGCGCATTTTTGAAGTATAATCCGTACGCCGCGTACCAAGTGATCATATTCAGTGCGTACACCTCTATATCCTCGGAATCCTCTCCGCCATAAGCGGGGTCTCCTTCTGCTTTAGGCATTTCTCGACCTGCTTTTCCCGTTCCGCTGGATAGTACACATTTAGGGCGTGATCAGGTGCAGGTCCGGTGACATCCCAATCTGGGTAGAGGCCGTCAGAGGCAAACACCAGCGAGCCAGGTTCAATTCTATTCACGGTGTCTTTGAGTGTGTTGATGTTGTCGATTGCGAGGCTCACTTCAGTTCTCAATTCCGTTGATTGGGCGGTTACCATGGCGATGCGAGTTTCCATAGCACTCAATCGTGCTTCTTGTTGCTGCGACATCGCTTGTACTTGGTTGGCGAGTTGTTGGAGCACAGCTTGATTGTCCTTCATGATCTGGGTACTGACCATGTGCTTTTCGTCGCTTTTTAGTGCATACTCAGCCATTCCTTTGGCGATGCCTGCCTGGTCCGCACTTACGTTTTTAGCTGGGCTTGGATTCCTTCGAAATCTGCCAGAACAGCGCGTAGTGACCTCACTTCTTCGGCTGTAAGAGACGTCACCAGCTCGTTTGGACATGAACTTTCATCCATGTTACGGTCGCTCATTCTTGCTGTAGTCCCTTGACAAAGGCTACTATGTTGCAATATGGTGGCACCCACTCCTGAAGTAGACTTCACGCTAGGGAGACCAGCCACGTCTTTAGGGCCGAGGAAACTGCGTTGAAGGCAGGAACGAAGCAAGGACGAGGAACAGCGTTGCTCTGTTGGTGTATTATCTTAGAGTGATGAAGAGACAGTCTTGGCGGCCGTTGTGAAACTACTACCAGCGCCTACTAGTTATAGAACTATGAAAATGAATACTGTGATGCCTCACAACTCTCCTGATCTTGTCGACTGCCATTCTCGTGCACATATCTTGGAAATATCTTGTTTAATCTTTCCCAACCGGTAACACGAGCGCAACTTTTCGGCGCACAAGTTTGTCCACTCTCAAGCTCGTAATCGACTCTGTGCAGAAGCTGGTCTTCTTGTTCTTCAACGCAAAGAACATTGCTGAGGAAGATATCGAGTTCAACGATCTCTTGGACGACATGATGGTTCCTAGCTCGGACGAAGAAGACGACAACAACCACGACAGCGACTACGAGTACTACTGACGGACGAGTCTTCAGGCGGCTGGTACAGCGACGACAAGCACGTAGGGTGGTAAGTTAGGGTAGAGTGGTAACCTGTTTGCTAGACTACGCTTTCAATGAATACACATGTATTTCCACTCCTACTAGTGGAGCTTAGGTACGCTTTCAGGTGTCTTTTCTAGTGCCTCGTACTTTTTACTTGGGCCGATAAATCTCAATTGTAATCGGACAGTTTGTTGCTGAATGCCTCTAGCTATTAGACTAACCGCTCAAAACTTTTCTGCATGCATCCTAGCGGTCGTCATCATTTCTCGCGCGGGTTTGAAGTTGCCTAGGCTGTGGGGTATCTTTTACCCGAACCTGCTCTGACAAATATGTTTCCTAGTTTTCGTATGGGTGAAGTTGCTGTCCCATGCCCACAGCTACTTTTAGCTAAGCTTTAGTGACAAGAATTACGTCTCACATACAAAAATGAAGTGAAACGTGCGAAGTTGTTACCAGTCAAATGATGGAGGTCCTTTTAGATACTACTCCTAACAAAAAATGTTAGAAAAACGGATCCGTTATAGCAGTTTCTATCAATAGCAACTCATCAAAACCTCGGCTGGAGACTGCTGGAAGGCCATTTCAACTTCTGCAGCCGATGCCCCAAGTCGACCCAGGGATGGCTCCACGCAGCGAGCGCCAGCGGCACGCCGCGCTCTTCCAGCGCCTGCCAAGCAGCAGATTTTGGCCAAGGCGGCCCGGCCGAACCAGACGCGTTGGGCTCAGACGCGTCAGAGGATGAAGTACCCCTGATTGGCCGAGCCGATCGGACGACACCGGCCGAAGCGACAGAAGGTGCATATACGGTACGCCGTATTTGGGCAAAGAGGCGCATCAACAGCGTCGAGTTTTACCTCGTCCAATGGGAAGGCTACGAGGACCTTTCCTGGGGGCCTTCCGGGAATCTTCTGTGGCAGATGAAGGCCGAGTTTGAAATAGAGCACCGGGACTCGGTGTGGGACTATCAGTCCACGCGCGGGAGACCAAGACCGACACTCCGCGAGAGGCCCACACGCACCAGCGCGCGTGTGCGAGGTGAGCATTGCTTTCACCATATTCAAAGGTGGATTTCTAACGTTTTTCTATGCTTAGCTCGTTCTGCTGTGCGTAGGCAGCTAGCGTAGAGTGCAATCTACAGCTGCGAGAGGACTGTAACCAATAAATTCTGCAAATTTCATTTTTTTACTTGGGGTGGGTGAGTACCAAAAAAACAATTTTCCAAAAGCAAAAACCCTTCGTTTGCCAGCCCTGGTCCTACATGTTCACAATGCGTTAAACTAGAAGACTGTTTATCTATTGTCGCTCGGCGTGCATATCCTCGTCACACTCAGCGCCTTGCTGCTCGCCACGCTTCTCTTCATATCACTTCTCGTCGTCGTGCAGTTCTGTTCCTCGTGCTCTCGTCCTGCTGCCCCTTGCCATCACATCACCTTCCTCTGGGACGACTTCAGCCATTTTTCGACCACAAAATCCTGGCCGTAGAGCTCTTGCACAATTTCCTTCTCGTACGGCAGCCATCGTCCTGCTAGCGACGAGATCAAGGCCTCGCCATCGCCGTCAGCTTGCTCCATTTTAGGTAGTGAACCCAAGTGACCTTTTACAATGGCTATACTAGTTTACAACGGCTGTAAAATTAGGATGAAAGTTGATAGTCAGACCGAACATGGAGGCGGTGGATATTGAGGAAGATGGAGACGCTCTGGAGGATGTGGACGAGTACACGCTCATGATGGGGGCCGGGAGAAGTCGACACCTGACGAGCAGCGTGACAGCGACCTACGACACATGCTGAAAGACTACCGCGTCTTTGAATTTAGCTGCACCGTCGTCATGTTCGCTATGGCATCCTTCTTCGCCTACATCCCAGTACAAAAGCGTAAGCGATTGCCTAGATTCATAGAACTTATATTAAAAGAAAGCTGCAGCTGATGCTGGCGACTTATCCTTTGCAGGTACTGTCCCGTATGTTGAAGTGCCGGTAAACTCGACGACTTCAATCTGGTCTAGAGACCCGACACTCAATGCCAAGTTGCTGGCAGAACAAGGTCAGCATTGTGCAGACCTTAGCAATGACCATCGCTCTAATGCTCGAGTTTTCTACTTCTTTCTATTAGTGCCAACTGGATCGCTAGTGTTGTTTGGAACTGTTATTCCGGTGGGAATCAACCTTCTCATGAACTTTGTGTTTCCTGTGACGTGGGGAGTCAAGTTAATTCGACACGACACTCGCGACTTCTTGCTGACGTTGGCACAGTCTACCTGTTTGACCCAGTTGCTGACGGAGTTCACCAAGAACATGACGGGGCGATTTCGACCAAATTTCTATGCCATGTGCGGCTGGCAGTATGACGTTGTGTGGGACGGAGTGACGAATTTGTGCACAGACCCTGTCGGAGAGAAAGAAGGTCGCAAAAGCTTCCCTTCTGGACATGCTTCGTTCGCGTGGTCTACGATGCTTGTATTAACGGTGCGTACGATGCGTCTCATATCTTCGTAGCTGAGGTCGCCTGCTATAATGTTTCTGCGGTGGTGTGTACACAAACAGCTCTACCTACTAGGTCGGTCGCAACTCAACCACAAGAGTCGCAGTGAGTCGGCGGCACATGGCGCTCGGGCGATGGTGAAGTTGGTGCTCTGCTTCATCCCAACATTTGTTGCCTCGTGGGTGGCCATTACGCGGTCAATCGATGATTGGCACCACTACGCCGACATGTTAGCAGGCAGCACCATCGGCGCTGCGACTGCGTGCATCGCGTACAGCTACAACTATGGCTCTGTCTTCAGCTGGGAATCAGCTGGCATCCCTCGACAAGAATGCCACTTGCGCCGCCGATTGCGGAACCGCAGCATTTGAGGGACCAAACCATAAATATTCCTCGCATGCTTTTTCACCGATATCCTCCTACCAGCTAAGCTGTGTACAGGTGCACTTCATAATGAAACTGGGCTGTTCAAATAATAATATTCTCTGCTCCCACCAGCGTCATCGCTAGTCGCCATCTTCAGAAACCGCCGAAAGGTCGTCCACCACACACCGAAATCGATCGGTGCTTGGCAAGGACGATACGAGGCTTGAGATTAAACTATGATGCCTGGCGAAAAAGAACGAAATCAACTTTATGAAATCCAGCAAGCTAACTGCTGGCAAATGCAAGTCGTCGACTAATTACCATTCGTGGTGCGGTTGTGGACATTCATCACATATTCGTTCTGGGCTTTTGCCCGCCCCATTTCGCTGCTTGTGTCCGTTGCCATGGACCCGCTGCTGCTTGTGTACGTCATGTTGCTTCGGCTCGAGGCGAGCTTATCCTGCACAGCATTTTCACAGCTTGGTTAAAAATGTCGACTCAATATGGCACATTGGCCACTGACTCACCTTGCAATGCATGTGACACTGCTGCAAGGGAACACCCGCATTGTCGCTGCTGAAGACGGAAGCGTAATTGTAGCTGTAGGCAATGCAAGCCGAGGTGGCGCCAATGATGCTGCCCGCCAGAATATCAGCGTAGTGATGCCAGTTGTCGATGGAGCGTGTGACTGCCACCCATGCCGCCAGAAACGATGGAATAAAGCAGAAAAACAGCTTCAGCGTCTTGCGGCCACCCCTTGCCATGGTTTCGCTTCGATTCTGGCAATTCAGGGTCGATCGTCCCAACAAATACAGCTGCAGGCGAAGAGAACAACGCAATCAGATCATCAGATCACCACAATGCACAAAAATTGCGACAGAAGACGATACGTACCGTAAGCACCAGCATCGTCGACCACGCAAAGGAGGCATGGCCTGACGGGAAGCTTTTGCGTCCTTCCTTCTCTCCCGCTGCGTCCTGGCACAAGTTGGTAACTCCGTCCCACACGGCGTCGTAGTCCCACTTGCACATGTCGTAGAAGCACGGACGGAACCTGCCCGTCATGTTCTTGGTGAACTGCGTCAACAGCGTGGCCATACTCGTCGACTGCACGATAGTCAGCAGGAAGTCGCGCGTGTCGTGCGGGATGATGCGCACACTGTGGAATTTCGGCAGCGCGTAGTTGATGAACAAGTTGATAATCACCGGCGCGCCGCCACCAATCCCTACCAACGCGTACATCGGCACTGCAAAACGTGAAACTCACAATCGGTTATCCCAAAGTATCCATATTGACGCTAAAACTTGCAGCCCTACCTTGCTGCGTGTGCTCCTTGTTGTTGATCGTCGGGTCCCGCGCCCAGACCGTCGCCGTGGCGTTTAACCTCACTTCGATGTTGGGGATGTCACCTGCAGCACCCCCGCATTTTGCGTCAGTTACTCAAATCCCCATCCAATCTTAATCCGTGTTTACTAAAAGCCACGTACGCTGGGCCACCTGGATCTTGGCGAAGAAGAGCGCAAAGCCATACATGAGCACGGAGATGGCGAACTCGGCCAATCGATAGTCGCGCACGATGCGTTGCCACTTTCCCGCGGCGGGACGAGCCTCGGCACCGGCGAGCGTGGGCAGCTCGGCCACCGACGTGATCGACTCCATGAACGGCACGTCGCTCGCGTTGCTGGACGCAGCGCGCAGTCGGGAATGCGTCTCCGTGGTGCTGCTTCGCGGCTGGTAACGCGCGAAATGAGGGCTTCCTCCACCCGCTTCTCCTTCGCTTCTGACGGGGCTCGAGCTCGAGCGCCAGACGACAGGCGATATCCGCGACCTAACGAACACAGAGCAGAAAATATGCAAGTGGCGGTGCGCCTGCAGAAACGCGGGAGCCATCCTAATGAAATAAGATATCGAGGTACGATTTAGCAAGTAAAAGCCAGGCGAAAATATGTAGGAGGTAAAGTTTTAGTAATTTGTACGGTGGATTCCGAAAACAGATGGATGACTTTGACGGGGATACAGTTTCAGAGGGAGTGGGACTGGAGTTAGCTTGTTGATGGGGTAGGGTGGACGATAAAAGAATCCCTTTCAGATCATCTTGATTTTGATCATCTGGAAAAGGCAACAGGTGACAGTAGCGAACAACGACCAAAACGTGCGGGCTTCATCTGCCAGATTGATCTCGAGGCGCTCAGGTGGTTCTCCATGTCAGGGCTGGTGCAGCACGTACCAAAGAAAGCTGCTGCGCGTCGTATAAGGCCACTGCCAGTTATGGCGCTCACTGCTTCAAAGCTTTGCGTTTGCTAAACAGGGTGCAGGAAATCTACCGACCTCGATGACGGACGTTCGAGACACCACACGTCCGTAAGCAGCAACCGGCCACAGACCAGGGGATGACCAACACGTACAGTGCACTCCGCTCAGTGGACCGCTGTGATCGCAATCGAGGCGGCAGCTCTATTTGTCGAGGTGATGGATCTCGACGATAGGGGTGAAGGAGCTTACGTGTGATAGTTAACGTCGTCGGCCTCGTTCGAGCGTGTCCACTGCGTTGTTGTTTGCGTGTGACTCTTCCGATCCGTTTTCGCCGCAATCTCGCTTTGCCTACGAGTTGACCAACCACGCTGTCGTTAATGCCAGAATCAAAGTGACGATATTTTCGTTGCAAACCCACCTTCCTCCTCTCGTGGATCGCGGCGTACGGCAACCCAGCACGGTCCCAACTGTATATCGATCCGTAGTTGTGGTAGTACGCCATGCACGCAGCTGCAGCGCCAACGACGCTCCCTGCGACGACGTCGCTGTAATGGTGGCGGTTGTCCAGCGTCCGCGTGATGGCGACCCACGAAGCACCCAGACACGGCAGGAAGCAAAGAAAAACCTGAACGTCTTGACGCTGTCGTAGAAGATCGACTCGGTGCGGTTCTCGCAGGTAAGACGAGAGCGTCCAAGCAGGTAAAGCTGATCAAACGTATGTGAGAGGCCTGCATTCTTGATAAAATACTACAACCGAAAGCTTACCGTGAGTACGCCCATGACAGACCAAGCGAAGGAAGCGTGTCCCGACGGGAAACTTTGCCGACCATCTCGTTCACCCTCAGCGTCACGGCACAGGTTCGTAACTCCATCCCACACCGCGCTGTAGTCCCAGCCACAGTCATCGTAGAAATCCGGCCGGAAGCGACCCGTGACGTTCTTTGTGAAATTCACAAGGAACGTCGACAGCGTGATGGCCTGCCCCAAGCTCAGCAAGTGGTCGCGAAAGTCATGCTCAATGATGCGGATCTTGACAAACTTTGGCAGAATAAAGTTGATCGAAAAGGTAATGACGATCGGGATAGCGAGACCGACAACGATGAGCGACCACATGGGGACTACGTACAAGCAAGGCTATTAGGGCATTCACCACGATAGCAAATCGCGTTGACAACAAGTTTGCACGCACCATGTTGCGAGAGCTGCACTTGGTCAAGCGAAGGATCTCGTCCCCAAATGCTGGTCGTCGAGTTTAGCCGCATTTCGATCGTAGGAATGGGTCCTACATGTTCACAATGAAATGCATTTAAAAACAAGCTACGTAAAGCTAATCACTTTACAGCCGAGTCGCTCACGTTTGTGCAGGTCCACCCATTTGCTGAGTCGTCTAGCGATGATGTACAGGACGATGGCAAATGCGTACTCGACCACTCGGTATTCGAGGAGGAGTTTCTGCCATTTCGGACGGCTCGTTGTTGCGACGTCGCTCTCACTCGAGACCCGCGTCGTGTCAACCCCATGCTTGTCGTCCAGCGGCGGTGTCAACACGGTCTGGTAGTCACCCGCTTCTTGGTGATCCGAGGCGCCGTCGCGAGCAGGTCTAGCGTCTCCCATCGTGCAAGAAACCGCAAAATGAAGGCCTCAGAATCAGAAAGTGTCACAAATTGGCATCATCTTACCTTCGAAGGCTTCCTACATGTTCACAACATTTTATTTACTTGGTACTTGTACGTTGGCTGTGACTTTGGCTGCGAGTGTTAACACTGATAACGTAGTCGCTCACTTGGAGCTTGTCGTTGGTGTTGCTGGGACTTTCGGTTTCTACCGGTTGGTAAAGTTCCTCGGTCTTCCTCTTCTCGTGGGCTGCTTCGCACGGTAGTCCAGCGTACTCCCAGCAGAAAATGGAGCTGTAGTTGTAGCTGTAGGCCAGGCAGGCCGCAATGGCGCCGATGATGCTGCCGGCCAGAATGTCCGAGTAATGGTGCCAGTTGTCGATCGATCGGGTGATGGCGACCCAAGACGCTGCCAAACAGGGAGCGAAGCACAGAAACAGCTTCAGTGCCTTCGTGCCGCCGCGCATAAATGACTCACTGCGGCCTGTACAGTTGAGTCGCGATCGTCCGAGCAGGTAGAGCTGCAGTAGCAAAAGAAACATTAGCGTCTGCAACAAGACGCCAAAGCCTCAGTCAGTAACGTTATCTCACCGTGAGAACGAGCATCGTGGCCCACGCGAACGACGAGTGACCGGACGGGAAGCTTTTGCGGCCTTCCTCTTCTCCAGCAGCATCCGAGCACAAGTTAGTCACTCCGTCCCACACGGCGTCGTAGTCCCAACCGCACATGTCGTAAAAGCACGGACGGAAGCGGCCGGTCGCGTGCTTCGTGAACTGCGTGAGCAGAGTGGAGAGCGTCACCGCTTGGACCATCGTCAACAAGAAGTCGCGGACGTCGTGCGGGATGGCGCGGATATCACGGAGCTTCGGGGCGACGTAATTCATGAGCAAGTTGACGGCAATAGGCAAGCCGATTCCAACGATGATCAAGACGAACATGGCCACTGCTCAACAACAACATCATCAGTAATGATGCAATTGCGCTTCCTACTACTACTACGCACCTTGCTCCTTCATCTTGCTCTGGTCTATTGACGGGTCCCGTGCCCACACGGTGGTGGTAGAGTTCAACCTTACTTGGATTCTCGGGATCGGACGCTCGTTGACGGTCATCATGCTGAAACCCTTAGCGACGATGTACATGAGCAGAGTGGCGCCAAACTCGGCCACGCGGTAGTCGCAAAGCAGTCGCTTCCAGCCCTGTCGTCGTGGGGTTAGCTGCTCATCTGCGCAGTCCTCGGGTCGAGGCGTCCAACTGGGAGGGGTGGTGACCGACTGGAACTCGCCGTTCGGAGAAGGAGTCTCGCGGTTCGTTGTCGTCTTGCTGGTCATCGGTTGCTCTAGCGGTCTCCAAAACAAGAATGAGCGGGCTTGCCGTGTATCTGACGCAGCTGCCAACGTGGCCAGCTACCGCGCGCTGCTGCCTGCATTTCGAGTCGGAGTGTGTCCTATCTTCTCTATACAAAACACAAGATGATTTCTCATTTTGAGATTCGACTAGCCTGAATAGACACGCTGACAGCGCATCACGCGTACGGTACAATGCGAGTCCCACGTGGGTACTCTTCGGCTCGAGCGCTGTCCACCAGCAGATACATCGCAGCTTGCACGGCAACGACTGCAAGAATGCGTTCGTACGGCACTTTAATCATGATGTGTTTGGTTAATCAATCTGGCTGTGCGTGATTCCCTACGGCTGCCAGGAGTTGGAGTCTCTGGTGCCGAGATCGACAATGTAGTCGCAGCGACTCGACACGCATTTCTGCAGGACGCGCTGCTGGCTTGCAGGCGGGTGGAGAGAGCAGTCGTGCTTGGTCTGCTGCAGTTTCACGTGCGAGTCAGCCACTTAATCCTCACTTCAACAAGGAATCCGATCTTCTTACCATGCGACGCTCGTGCAGCACCTCGAGAGGCAACCCGGCCGAGTCCCAGCAGAAGATCGAGCCGTAGTTGTAACTGTACGTGAGCGACGCCGACACTGCGCCGATGATGCTGCCCGCGAGGATGTCGCTGTAGTGGTGCCAGTTGTCGATGCTGCGCGTCACCGACACCCAGGCCGCGAGCAGCGTCGGCGCGCAGCACAAGAAGAGCAGCAGACTCTTCTTCCCGCCTCGCAGCATCGAGTCGCTGCGGTTCTCGCAGTTCAGACGCGAGCGGCCCAGCAGATAGAGCTGCCATTAAAAAAATATTCGTGAGTGCAAGTTTACAAGTATGTGGGGCGAGAATAAAGCCGTACCGTTAGCACGAGCATCGTGGACCATGCGAAGGATGCGTGTCCTGACGGGAAGCTCTTGCGGCCTTCCTTCTCGCCGGCGGAGTCCGTGCACAGGTTGGTGACTCCGTCCCAGACGACATCGTGGTTCCACTTGCACATATCGTAGAAGCTCGGACGGAATCGACCGGTAATGCTCTTTGTGAACTGCGTGAGGAGAGTCGTCATGGCCATCGACTGGAACAGAGTGAGCAGGAAGTCCCTCGTGTCGTGAGCAATAACGCGCACGTTCCACATCTTGGGAAGGACGTAGTTGACAGTAAAATTTGTCGCGAGAGGCAGTCCGAGACCAAACGATAGGAGCGCCCACATTGGCACTACAATGCGCGTTAGCTACAGGTCCAGACACCAAACTTATCGATTCAAACTCACCTTGTTCGGCCAGTTTCGGCTCGTCCAGAGCGGGGTCCAAGGCGTAAAATGTCGTCGTTGAGTTTATCCGGACCCGAATGGATGGAATCGGTCGGTTGTGCACGGGGATCAGCGCAAATACAAGCGCCACAGCATACATGGCGACTGTGCCGACGAACTCGAGCAGTCGGTAGTCTGTCAATACACGTTGCCAGGTGCTTCGGGGCTGGGAGTCCTCCATCTTCGCACCGTCCTCCAACGTGTCTCCCCTTGCAAGCTGTGGCGTCATCGCTAAGGACTGGTACGTCGTGCTGGGGTCCTTCTCGTCTGCACTCTTGACTGCGCTTGCCATCACCGCCTACAATTGCGAAATGGAGCAGGCTGCCACAAGTGAACCATTTCGGCCGAAGCTGTTCATATGGGATTAGGATTAGAGATCTTGGGCTGTACCAAGCGTTGGACTTACTTGACCAGCCTTCCGCAAAAAGTAATCGCAGTTGTTTTGAAATGTACTGGCGTCATGCCATTTCCAACGTAAACTCTTCGGACACCAAGCACAGATGCCCAACACTGCTGCAGACACGCACTACGTAGAACTCGCTGAGCGCTGCCCACTGGATTATTTGTCCACGCACTGGCTGTCACATGCGCAGCAACACCTTTAATCGTCGGCGATCTGCACACGAGCGCCAGTCTGGAAGTCATCACCAAACTTTTCGGAATCGTACTTAGCGCGGAATCTGACTAGATCATCCGCGAAGAGCTCCAGACCCGGTCGCCATGCGCCGCTCCACGGGGCCACGGTGCGAGCTCTTGCCGTCTCCATACTCTACCATTCTCATGCTTTAGTGTCTCTCTTTCCTCTCTAATAGCCGAGCAGCTGCTGCCTCCGCTCGTGGCACCAGGTATTGAATAGCGTTGGACATTTCCAATCGCAACTGTTGAGTGATTGATCTCTTTGTCTGTGTATCTTAGTGACGCGTCTGCATTCGGAGGTTTCCGATTGCCAGAGAGCGACGACGACTACGAGGAGAAGGCCATGAGTCGCCCCAGACAGAACTCGGCGGCGACACCGGCCACGCTCTGCCGCTTCTTCGTGCTGGGCAAGTGCCGCTACGGCAGCCATTGCACGTTCTCCCACGCGCTGCCAGCCCAAGTGAGTGAGTGTGCTACTAGTGAGGAAGAAGGCCTCTCAGCAGCAGCGGCACTCGTCGATTGCCCGTTCTTCTTGCGCGGCAATTGCAAGTACGGAGAGCATTGCCGACTACGACACAACCGAGCTGCGTTGCCGACGGGGAGAGCTTCTGCAGCTGCGAGGAGTTCTGCTGCAGTTCCCGACGCTGCTACGGCGAGTTCTAATGACAACCAACAGGACTACACGTGCGGCATTTGCTTCGACGACATTGTGGAGTCCGGCAAACACTTTGGACTGCTAAGTAAGTCTGAATTAGTCATATTGCTGGGACTTGTGCTGATGATGCATTGGTGCTTCAGGCTGCAACCATTGCTTCTGCCTGGACTGCTTGCGGTCGTGGCGCCAGTCGAAGGACATGGAGGTGGAAGTGATTCGCGCGTGTCCTGCTTGCCGCGAACCGAGCGACTATATCGTGCCGTCGCTTGTATTCTGCACTGGAGACGCCAAGAAGCAGGTCGTGGAAGCCTACAAGAGCCACCTAGCTCTTCGCGAGTGCAAGTACTTCAACGGTCTATTCGGTAGCTGTCCGTTTGGACAACACTGTTTCTACGCACACCGCGACTCGGAAGGCCGCGACGTGAAGCACTTGGACCGCCCCAAGCGATCCTCAAAGCCTCGCCGCCGAAATGGCCGCCAGGGTGACGCTGCGCTGCAAGCTTTGTTGCAACAATACAGCCGCATCTTCCGCTTCTTCGACGTTGCGGATTGGGAAGACTTTGATTTGGTCGGTGGATTTGACTCGGACGAGTCTGACAGCGACGACTACGACGACTACGACGACTACGGTTCTGATGACTACGACTCTGAGTAAAGGGGTGCTACAGCAAGTTCAGACGGATGCCCAACCATCCGCGATTTATATGGTGCAACAACACTTTCGAGAGCACGTGCCAACGTAAACGTAATAAAGACTCCAGCCCCAGAAAAAAAAGTTTGCGGGTGCCGTGTTAGTGAGTGAGTTAACGAGGGTTCTCGTCGCGGCGTCGAGGGCGGCGAGAACTCGGACTGGACTTGTAAGGCAGGTGCTTGCTCGAACGGACGCACTTTATAATTGCAACGATGGATCTCCATGGAGCTCCGCGTCTACGCGGACAGAGAAGTGTAAACACGAAGAAGCAACCAGAGGCGGCCAAAGCAGAGCCGGCAGCACGGGGATCAATCGTGAAGCAGCGGCTAGAAGGCGCGATTAAGAGCAAGCGACTGGATTTGAGTCTTGCGCGGCATGAACAAGTCCGATCGGATGCAGCAGCGTCGCTGGTTCCGTTTCATCATTTCCCCACCGCCATCCTAAGCCACGAACTGCTATCTGCCCACCTTACGGAGCTGTGGCTAACAAACCATCAGCTCAGCTCGCTCCCAACCGAAATCGCAGTCTTCAAAAATTTGCGCGTTCTCGGTCTTGCTGGTAACAAGATCACTGCACTACCGAAGGAGTTAGGCTTGCTGGCCGCGCTCGAGTCGTTGTATCTCGAGAACAATCGTCTCCAAGTTGTGCCGGCGAGCGTGATATTTCCGACCCAGCTGAGGGAGCTGCGCCTAGATAACAACCAGCTCTCGGTGTTCCCTACGCAGATCACCAAGCTGCGGCTGCTGAGCCGACTCGGGTTGAGTCACAATCTCCTCAAGGCTCTTCCGGAGCAAATCCACCGCCTACACAACCTCGTCGAGCTCGACTTGGACTTCAACCGCCTCGATGCAAATCTACCGGAAGGGTTTGCCTCGCTGAAGAGGCTGCAGAGACTTGGTCTTGACGGGAACTACCTCGACGAGAGGCCGAAAGAGTTGGATGGCATCCCATTCGTGCGGCTCAATGGGAACCGCAGCGTAGAATTCCTCGCCAATACAGCCACGGTATTGTACACACACGCTCCTGCCGTTCCGAGACGCCACGACGGACACTTTCAAAGCGTGGAGCGCGGTAAAGCCGACACACCACTGGAAGGCTTGGTCCCCTCGAAGGATCAAAACGTGTTGAACGCAGCGCGTACGAGTCTGCGAGATCGGCGTAAGACTGGTGGGCACGTGATCCCCTCGTTGCAAAAAGCCATTGGCCGCGACGGTTGCACCTGCAACATGAAAGTCGCCCGTCTCAACACGACCATGGCAGAATCATACCCACAATGCCTCCGTAATCGCAATCGCAAGCTTCGTGATCGCTTATGTTTTCATCTTCTCGTGAGATAGGGGCCGGCGGCCGCGTTGGACACAGTTCGAGCGTTTTGGTGTTTGATCGTCCATCTGCTGAACACCAAGCGGGCAGCTCTGGTCTTGTCCTTGAGACGACTCACTCTTGAATTTGCCGAGCAGTGAACAAGCGGAGATCAAAGAGATGCAAGAGGCGGAGGCTACCACCACGTACCAGTCCATGCGCCCGCTCTCCAGCGCCGGCTCAGTCGAGAGCGCCAACAGCAATTCCGTGTCGGTCAAAGTCTCATCGGACGGGGACGACGCGCCGTCTCAAAGTGCGTGGCGACGAGTCCTGCGCGACTACCGAGTTGCCGAGTTCGCCTGCACAGTCATCATGTACATCCTGGCGCTGGTGTTTTCCTTGATCGAAGTGAACGAGCGCCCGATCCCTGGGATCCGCGTGCAGGTCAACTCCACGACCACGTACTGGGCGCTGGACCCGGACTTAAACCAACCTAAACTGCGAGAACATGGTACGTCTGCACTATTTCGTTCGCATACGAAGCCCAGTGTTTCCTTAACGTGTTGGGTGGAACAGTACCAATGTGGGCGCTCTTAACGTTCGGTCTCGGCCTGCCAATCGGGACCAACCTTGTCGTGAACTACGTGCTCCCACGAATGAGCAATGTGCGCGTCATCCCCCATGACACAAGAGACTTCCTGCTGAGTCTGCTCCAGTCCATGGCTCTGGCAGAGTTCTTTACGCAGTTCACCAAGAACATCACGGGTCGATTCCGTCCGTGCTTCTACGACATGTGCAAGTGGAACCACGATGTCGTCTGGGACGGAGTCACCAGCCTGTGCACGGACTCCGCCGGTGAGAAGGAAGGCCGCAAGAGTTTCCCGTCAGGACACGCATCCTTCGCGTGGTCGACAATGCTCGTTCTCACGGTAAGTTGGCCTTTGCATTATTCTACACAGACTTGTAGTTACTGACTTTGCTTGTGGCAGCTTTATTTGCTTGGGCGAGCGCGACTTAACTGCGAGAACCGCAGCATTTCGGCAATACGAGGCGCCAAAAAGAGTCTCCTGCTGTTCATGTGTTGTGCTCCGGCGCTGCTCGCTGCGTGGGTTGCCGTGACTCGATGCATCGACAACTGGCACCACTACAGCGATATCATCGCGGGAACCATCATCGGCGCAGTGTCTGCTGTGTTTGCAACTGATTACAACTACGGCTCGATCTGGGTCTGGGACTCGGCTGGCCTTCCACTCGAGGAGATTCACGAACGCCGCATGGTAAGAAGGTCGTCGATCGATAGTATTCTAAGGGGCACGCTCTAATAAGCCACCACTTTCCACAGGCCAAGAAGGATTTCAACTTTGATAATGCTCTCGAGATGCAGCTCAAGCGCAACACCAGCCGAAATGACCTGATTGTCGATCTGAGCAACCGTGGAAGGAACGCTTCCGAATAGGGAGGGTGTCAATATCAGTAAAATAGTACCTTTCCATTGCCGTAAAGAAATCTAAGTACTACTTTAATGCCCCGATTGTCGCTGGACCCCTTCAAGAGCGACTTTCAAGCAATCCACGCAGAGCACAGTCGTGTTCAAACGCTGGTTACGTCCATCATTAGGTGCGCGGCATAATCTGCACGGTCCCAATTGCGAGTGTAGTGGCAAGCTGGCCGACACGAACTCCTGCCACAGAGCCGGGTTTCGTTCTCGGACTTGGGCTCGGTTTTCAATGTGATTCTCTTCCATGTATGCCATCAGCTTGCTGATAGGATCGGCGATCCCTTCGTGACGCGTTTTCTGTCGTGCCGCTGCTGCTGTAGCTGCTTCGTCATGGTTCTGAATAAATGTTTCGACGATAATCTCACAAGGTGAACTAGCGGTAGTTGATGGCTCGGAGCCGTTCAGTACGCTCGATGCCAAGTCGGTGATGTTGTTCAGCTGAGTCTGACTTTCTGTTGCCTCTTCGTTTTCACTCGCATCTACATCTATTACCTCCACCGTTGGTTGATCGATATGCGTGTTCGGGCTTTCCTCATCGTTGCTTCTGTCTTCATCGGCCACTTGGGCACTGTCGTTGTTGGAATTAGATGTAGAGCACTCCTCGGCTGTGCTTGCTTCACCATTTGTCTGTATACAGCTAGCTTGCGCCACACTGATTACACTTTCAGTCGCTTCCACTACGATTACTTCATGGTCCACTCCATTAGCACTGTTCTCCGTTGGTTTTGGCGTGGTGGCATCTCCGTCACTGCTTACAGTATGAATTGCTCGAGTATCCTGGTTGTTTATACCGCTTTCCATCGCTTTATTGGCATCCTCTCCAGTTTGATTTGTCTCCTCACTCGCAACAAGTTCCATCTCGGCATCTTTCGCCATTGAATTATCGCTAGCATCCGCAGTAGGATTCTCAGGTGGTGGTGACCCTGTTACGCCCTTCGACGAAGCCATCTCAACATCCTTCGATCCAACTGTAGGCTGGTTACATTCAGATGTTTGGGGTGACCTGGCAGGAGATAAAAGTTTCCTGCGACTGGAAAACTCATTAGCTATGGCCACCATACCATCATTCGGAATGAGATTGCCATCAACATTTAGCACCTTGAGGGTTTTAAGGGCAGCAATAGGAAGCCGCGATACTGCATTCCATCGTATGTCCAAAACTTCAAGATTCTTCAATGAAGTTAACATCGCCGTTGGAATTGTTCGTAGATTGTTGTGCGCAAAGTTGAGCTCTTTCAGCTTTGCCATGCTCGTGATAACTTCTGGGACCTCAAATAACGCGTTTTCCGATGCATTGAGTTTCTCCAAGCACTTCAAATGCTTTACGCCATCAGGGAGATCAGTTAACTCGTTGCCACTGATATCCAAAGACACGAGAGTAGTCAAAAGCTGAACAGAGTTTGGGACTCTTTTTATACAGAGGCCCCGTAAATTCAGCGAAACTGGTGCTGGATCACTTGTTAGCTCCGACAATTTTTGCCGTGAAAGCCCTGCATCACCGCACATGTTGCACGAAAGCGTCAAGTGGCATTTCTCCAAACCCTTCGCGATTGCCTTCGCGCGTTCAAGTGATCTCTCCCCAAATACAATTTCCAATGCCAGCACAAGGCGCCATGTCTCCAGCAGTAGTGGATCCTTTTGCAACGACGTTTCTAGCACATTCGACACAGCTTTCATATTTCTTAGTCGAAGCTCCACCGCAACCAAAGCTTGCAGTACATCGGGGTTCACAGCGGATGTACTCGTTGGGCCAGCTAAACATCTTCTTAAGCTTGCTCGAGCCGCAAGCAACTCCCATTCGTGGCACGCAATACCTGCAATAGCAACAGATTCCTTTGTAAGTAACTAACTCAAAAGGAGACCGCACGCGACTGCAACGCAATTATGAACTTACCTCCAAAATCCAACGAAAAGGCTGGGGCGAATGATAACGCATCGGTGCATGATGCGAAGAACGCAGCCTTCTCAGGGGCTATCACTGAAGCACAACATAACCGGAAAAGCTCGAGACTTGCGTCGAAAGTAATCAACTCGCTCCGCTCAGGATACAAACACGCCATCACTGCGTCTTGAACAGCATTTTTGTCGATATGTTGTTCCAGTTGCGTTGAAACCTGCCGTAACATCTCGGTTTCAGTGTTCATCTCACTCAGATATTTTCGAAACAGTTGGATCAAGTTTTCTTGATGCCCTCTCCAGGAAGAATACTCTCCGTCGTTCCGCTCCATCAGATCCAACTGAAATACAAACCGTTGCATCCATGTCAATTGTCGCGCTTCCAGAGAAAGAGATCCAAACTTCGCTGTGCTCATAACCATTTGAAGGCTGTCAATGGCCACAGACGGCTCTAACATGAAGCTCATCAAATGGCAAATGTCCAGTGCTACATAAATGTCAATGTCAGTGCCTTCCTGTGGGCTTGTAGCAGAACGAAATGATGCCAGTTGATCCATCCAGGTAGCCAGTAGCCGGTTCAATAAAGTCTTCAAGATCGTCGACTTGGCTATCCGATTAGAAGCGCGATTAAAGTCTTGAACAGATTTCTCCACCAAGTCAGTATCCTCGCCTAGAAGGCTTGCTAGGCGCTCCATCACATTCGGAAACGCGCCATCCAAGGCATTTAGAAGCGCTGGGAACTGGCGGCAAGCAAACAAGAAATAGTGTAATATTTTAGGGAATCGGATAGCTTCAGAATTTCCGCTCAACATCTCGGCCATGATCCGTTCAGCTTGTTGCTTTTTGGTCGGATTCATCCCTAACACCTTCGCTGCCGTAAATAATGCGGCTGGGAATTGTTCCAACCTGTGCAATTTGACTTGCAGAAAACCTTCTAGCGCATCAATATTTACACTTTCGTCATCTCGGTAGGCAATCACAAGTGCCCAGTTATTCAGAATCGTGTCGCCAACATCCATCTCTTCGCACTTCTCGCTTTCATATAAACCGAAAGCAAGCTCATAGGCCTGCAACGCTCGCACGGCATCTTCAGCTTTTATTTTCATCTCAGAATCCTGGAAATACTCGATCGAATAGGCCAGTTCTTTCAGCGGAAAACTTTTGTTACTGTTTGTACCAATCCAATGCCCGATCCCACCAGGCAGTTCGTTGAAAAGCACCACATGAGCGAAAACCAGGTACAGCCCGATTATTTCCTTATGGCACATTTTCCCGCGTGCCACATCACACCAACTATAATCCGAAGATGCATTATCAAGTCGTAACAACGCTGAAAGTAGCTCCAATACTTGACTTGGCTCACCAGCACGCCACAACTTTATACACAGATGAAGAGACATTATTAGTAAGAGCTTGGATAAGCCCTCAGCATCAGCAGACGTGGTGGTAACTGGTCCAGCAACAGGACCCATGTTTGCAATATGATGCAAAATACGCCAGTGGAGCGCCTTGATAACGTTCACAGAGGCAAAGTCATACGCTGAAATGTAATAAAACCACAGCGCCTGGGATCTTGGCAAAAACTGTACCGCTTGCTCCGCTGCTTCGACCTCATCTTGCTTGCTGCTCAGGCGATCACTAAGGTGAAGATACAACAGCCACAATGTTTCGCAATAAGCGTTCTCTTCCACTTCGACTGCACGAGATAAAGTGTGGAGTGATCGTTTCAAAGCTTCTTCTTCAACGTTCAGGCCACGTGCGGGGCTACCAGGATGCCTCATATTCAGTCCCTGGCAGAGCAAAACTAGTTGCTGGTGTAATCGAGCATTATTAGACAGCCGAATGGCATCATCACTGCATGGAATCAAATTAACAGTAGTCATCGTAAGTTGTCGTCCCAAGTGCCATCATCCAAAACTTTTAGCAATCGTACCTTTCTCCAATGTTCAGTTCAAGTTGGTCAATTGCAAGAAGAAGCCAAGCATCGGCATCCGTCGGGTTTTCCTCTACCCTCTTTTGCAGCGCTGCTTGATACGCCTTTGCAGCGTCAGTATCTTCGTAATAACGGACGCCAGACTGCGTCCCATTCATACCCGCTAAAGGAAAGACGTCATCTAGGGCTACAAAGCCATCATTGTTGTCGATGTCCTCTCCGTTGTTAATTGGAATTCCAGACGCCCCATCCCCTTCAGTAGTAGTATCTGGGGCTTTTGCACCAGCTTTCTTAGTTGCATCTTCCGTCTGCACAGCAAGAACGACATTAGCTGATTACTCCCAAAATCTAGTGTGTTTTTAACGACGTTTTCTTACCGTAGTGGGAAATACCGATGCCACCCCTGTTATCACAGGCCACTTCGCTGTTATCCTTGATCGAAATTCAGCAAAGGCTAGTAGCAATTGTTGCGACTCTTTCGACTGCAACATCGTTTGAGGTATACATTCGGCACTTGAGGTGCCGTTGTCATCTACATCCACATCATAGTCACTCCTGTGATAAAAACTGCAATTTTTATCGTTGCATACCCCGTTGAGCTCATAATGACACAAAAGTCTGCACAAGGTACACAATCGTAAGAATCTACGATAGGTAAGCAACGCTTCGAAAATCATCTACACAAACCTCATCGGATCGAGTCTCTTTCGAGCTGTAGTGGCTGGTGAATATAGTTTCAGTTGATTCACAACGGAATCACTCTCCAACGAGAAAGGTTTTGCGTACTTCGATGACGATGACGCTCCATTAGCTTGGGAGTCCAGTCCAGCGAGTGTACTTGCGTTTGGTTCACTGTTCTCGGCTTGATCTCGAAGCCAGCTCTCCATTTTCAGGAAAAAGCACGACGATTCACGATGGGATCGGTATCGACCTGTTTTGCCGCTTGTAGTTACCGGGTTCATTGTCTTAATTCCCACACAGGCAGCTAGTAAAGCTGAAAGTGTATTAGCTGCGCCATCCCCATCCAGCAAGCTGGACAAGAAGTGCGTCTGGAGTCGAAGATTATTAATGATCGCGCAATCTGGGGCTCGCTGTAAACCCAACGAGCTGCAGACATCTGCAACAACTTGCTTCTCCGCTTCAATTAGAGCTTGAAGACGATCTAAGTGCAAAAATAATTATATCGCCGTCAATCGTATCAGGATGGAAAGCAGAACGTACCACAATTACCGGAAGAAAACGTTGGTACCTCCAAAAATTGACGTCCAGGCTGCCAGCGTTTGCGTACATTTCTATCCGATGGCGTCATAATCCCGTTATCTCCATTGAAGCACGCTAAAGACAGCTCTAGCCTTTTCTGGTCCACAATACCATCCATGTCTCTGCCTGTATATGTTTTAAAGGCCTGCTCCAGTTTCCGTCGCGGCATGTTCTACATAAAATAATACAAATTATCTCCATGGTATATCAAGATCACAGCAACTGGCACATTATTTACCGTCCCAGTCACCACCAGATATCGCATGGCAATTCGAAAACTGGCTGCAATAGCTAACTGTGGTGTCCCAATATCCAAATTCTCCGCTGCAGCAACTGCACAAATGTTAGTTCAATATCTCCTGCAAAAATAAATGAATAAAAGCATCTCACAAGGAGGCATCTCAACGGTAGGAGTAGCTTTCACTACGTTCCCCACTTCAACAGCAATTTTCTTCTCCGGTTGCTCTGTTGCTGCATCTTCTTCCCGTTTCCTTTTCATTGCTGTAACTCTTTGCGTTTCTTTGACAGCCTTCAGCTGCTGTAGCTTCTTCTCCAGAGCAATAGAGGCCTGCTGTTGCTTCTGTTGATAGTTGCAAATAGTTTAGTACCCCAGAAAGTGGTTAAAATCCATCAATCAGACCTCTTGGGCGATCTTCGCGCGCTCCTGCAGCTGCTTCAGCTCCTTCTTCCGGGCCTCGTCCTTCTCCTGCATCTTGTTGGCATTGTCCGCCTCATCCTCCGGCGTTGTGGCGCCGTTCTCCTTGGCTTCTTCGAGCTTCAGCAGCTTCAGTAGCTGGTGCTTGCGTGCCAGTCGCTCCCGTCGCTTGGCCATCCACTGCAGCCGCTCCTCGGTCGCGCGCCGCAGCCGCTCGGCCGCAGAGGCAGCAGCGCCGACCCCGCTCACCTGATGCGCCATAATTGTGAAGACACAATTTGTGTAAGTCTTGCACTTGGTGTAACTTATGGTATGTACATAATACCGACTTTTAGCCAATCAGAAATTGCGTCGTTTCGTCCAAGATCACTTTGCGATCCGCAGGCGGAAATGTCGGGCGTGCAGGTAGTGGTAGGCGGCAACCCGCGCACGGGCGCGATGAATGAGGACGAGCGTGACCAATGCATCCGCGATGTTGTGAGCTGGTTCGAGCGCAAGGCGGACCTAGAGCCAGCCAAGGAGAAAAACGCAGGTGTGTCATACTGTACGATTGTTTTGCAAGGATATCTTTATGACGGCTGTTTGAGCCAATAGATATTGAAGCGTTGGAGAAGACGTTGGGGATGGAGATTCCAGAGGCTAGTGGAGCTGGATGCAGGGGATTAGGAAGGGCGATCGACTGACTGTTGTTGGATGCTGCAGGCGCTGCGCAGTTTGCTGACGACGCAGAGTGGCGGCATTTGGTTCGATGAGTACAAGGTCAGCATTTGTTGCGAGAAGAATGTGTTGTTCCGAATAGCTTACTTGAATTTTGCGAGCATTTGCAGTCACTCTCGGCAGATGTAAGCCGTGATATTGTTTTGTTTCTTTCATTTTCTAACATGCTTGCGTATGTAGGACATCGCGACTGCTGCGGAGAAGCTGTCCTCTGTGAAGGGGTGGAAAGCTTCATTGGTCCCTTTTGCCTCAAATGTGGATGGGGCGGCACTCGTCACGGACGCCAGCTCCAGAGACGCCGTTTTCGAGTTTAGTGAAGATGGCAAAGGTGACAAGGCGCTTGCTCCGACGCTGTGGGACTACCTCGAACACTACCGAGACCGTCTTCTGTCGGGCAAGTTCGACTTCGTTGAGGACGTTGGATTGGTCGAACGCTCGCGTAAATGAAGGTCCAAAACTTGACAAAGATTGCTGAGAACTCAAGTTGCTAGTGAGATTTTATTCAAAAATGCCATTACTTTTACGCTGTTCTGCGCATTTCAGTAATTGAAAATCATGAATTGAAAACCATGATTCGACTTTGACTGAATCAATTCGTCACTTCACCGCCGCGACACGCACGAGCTGGTTGTCATTGCCTAAAGCGGTGTGCCCTCCAAAATGTACATGGCATCGTTGTAAACTACTGCTCGGTGCCAAGCACGTGGAGTCAGAGGCGGGTCGCTTTTCGCCAACCTCCACGTCGGCATGTTTTCACCTGTAACATACATTTCTTTAGTCGCCGTGACACTAACTGCATCAATGGGAAGCCCTACCTGCTCCGAGATCAAGCACGTAGGCATCGCCTTTCAAGCATCCACTGTTGCCACCGTACACTATCATCTGTGAGCCGATGCTAACACCGGAATGCGTGTAGCGAGCTGCAGGTCCGCATCGCGTCTCAACTTTGCGCCATACACACTCGATATCTTCATTTGACACGCTCTCTGAATAACAAAGCAACAAAGTGAGCTTGATCAGGATGATTGTTCACATATCTATCAAGTCGCTTACCCAATTCGAAAGCGAACAACTGTCCTCGTCGGAATTTGCCGTCATATCCGCCGAAAATATACATGCAGTCATTAAGGACACACACCGAGTGTGTCGAGGATGGTCCGGGGAGATCTCCTCGTGGTTCAAGCTTTACCCAAGTAGGAGTGCTTGTGTCTGTTCGGATGTATTAATTGATGTTAGAGCGAGATCAACATCACTGTTAATTGGTAATACACACACACCAAATCGCAGTGCAAAGGTGTCGCCAAGTCGATTCGGGTGGCCGTATCCACCGAACAAAATCGCTATCTCTTGCATCACTGCCAAAGAATACCAATAACGCATCGATGGGGCGTCCCGGCAATCTTGATCCTTTCCCACTTCCATTCTTCAGATTCTACAGTACAACACACGGAAATACATTTTGAACAGTCGTTAGCGACCAAAACCTGTAGGTAATGCTGATGCAAGGGCTTGTACGTACTGAGGTTGATCGCATGAAGTTCTGTAAGGTATTTACCATCAATGGTGCCTCCGATAGCATACAATACGTCTCCAATGACAAATATTTGGAGGAGGTTACCCGATGGTGGTGGTGTACCGCTGGTTGGCGGTTGGACCCAACGTGGACAAGGTATCTCTGCAAGATCCAGCACGTGCAAATCATTCAGTCGAGCATTGCCGACAATGCCACCCACGACAATTAGGAGGCTTCCGTAGATCGCCAGACCGCAATCATATCGCTGGGTTGGAGGTGTGCCGTCAGTCTTCACGGTTTCCCACTGGAGACTGACGCTGCTACGCTCGTCTCTCCTACAATTTCGGGACCTTGTTTTCCGCTTGCCTGCTCGCGCAGCGGGTAGCTACCTTTCGAAGCTATGCTGGTTTCTACTTCTTCAGCCGGTGATTGTCGAGGTTGTAAAAAGGGGTCTTCTTTGCCCGTATAGAAGTTCTCTGGCGCCGTGGCGGACCAGGGACGGAGCTGCCACTTCGAGACGTTCTCGCGGCAACTGCAGGTGATGGACGTTCGCTGTCAGAAGAAGACACCAAATCGGCTAGGTCGATCACGTCGTCCAAGTCGCTGAGGTTGTCGAGTTGAAGAGGCCCGTCGTTTGGGTTAGGCAGTAAGTCGTGATTTGATCGACCGATGTCAATCCCTGCCGACACGGCAGTATTGTTGCTGTTGTAGCTGCCTTGGTGGAATTGGTCTGTTTGAATGAAAATCCCTGGGTGTGACGACGGCACAAAGCTGGAAGAGGCACTCATCTACTCAAACAAATGCGCATGTGTCAGCATAAGCACACAAGAATGCATGCCATCGTAATGCCTCAAAACCTACGGGGATGTGAATGTCTGCCTCCGCCGTCGTGTATGCAAAGCCCACCGTCCGCACGTCCGTGTCGTGCGTTTTACTCTTGCTTACCTTGAAAATCTGCTGCGTTTGGCACAATGGGCAGGACCCAATTGAAGAGATAGATTGCTGCATACACTGAAGACACAAAACGTGGCCGCACTCCTGTCGGACGGCAGACTGCGTCACACGGAGGCAGATCGGACACGGGAGGATGGTTGGGGCCGCTGCGAGCTGCACGTGGAGGTTGTAGGCGGTCTCCAGACCGTCCCAAGTGCTTTCGTCCAGAGGGAAGTGGGCCGGCCCAAACAGCTCGTCGTCCGCGCTCACCTCCGCCGTCTTCTCCTCGCGGTCCTCGTGGTAGCGAGATTCATGGTCAGCGTAGGCTGCTGCGGCTCCCTCTCCACCGGGGGTATCGTTGGGAGGCCACCCGTCGCCTGGAGAGGAGAAGCTCCCGTTAATAAAGCGCCTCATTCGCAGCAGGCCAGAGGCCACTGGGCATCCGAGGACGCGGAGACAATGGAACCGGCCGCTGCGCTGGACGAGGAATTGCAAGTGCAAAACCGAGGCCGTCACGCTGTCTTGATTTACAGCCAATCTATGCGCGAATTCGAACACGGGAAATGTATTCAGAACACGCGTAATTTATACCCAAAACACGCGAAACTAACGTTGAACGGCGTTTTTTTACAAGCATACCGGTGCATTGATGCTTTATACAAAGCAGGCGACTGCATTTACGATGAATCCTCGTCATCAATCGCGAGTCCATCTTCGTCGTCATCGTCGTCGCCGATACAGCAATTGACGTCGTCGTCGGGCATGTGGTACAGACACTTGCTAATGAGAAACTCTTGTCGATACTTCTGTGCGGTCACATCTTCCGGAACGTCGTCGATGCAGACCTCGAGAAAGTATTTGAAGACGAACATGATGCTGATGAATAGCGTGAACATCCACACGCGCGTTTCAGTGGAGAGGTCGTTGAAGAAGTCGCCCGTGAAGATGACGACCGCCCCGTTGGTACACACCGAGATCGCTGCGAACGCCTGAAGCACCTGATACCAGTAGCCCATGTTGCGAACGTTGCGTGGACGAGGGCGGCGCGACTCGAAAATCAGGCGATACGCGTCCAGGCGGATCTCAAAGTAGTTGTTGACGTACGAAAGAAGCGGCGCAAACGGGAAGGCCACCACGAACATGGTCGTAAAGCCGAACTGCAGCGCCATCTCCGTGTAATCGTCGAACGTGCCGTGCCAATCGTACTGCGCCATGAACAGCTCGCGCTCGGCGTCTGACTTTTGTAGTCGTCCAAGTGACCCAGCAAACGGTACTTGTTCATGTACACGAAAAGCCGGGGATGGCCACCTCGGTGATGTTGCCCACGAAGAGGCGAGAGCAGAACACGATGGCGAGCATGTACTCGAGCTCGTGCATGCAGCTGATATCGCACCCTTCAAAGCCTTCCTTCAAAAACGCCACGTAGAAGAGACCGGCGTAGTTGTTCACGAACTGGAAAATGACAGTCTTGACGATGAGGCTGTTCTCGTATTCCATGTCCGTGCGATGGTTCTCTTGGTCCACGAGCACGATCGACACGTAATTGTAGATCTTGGTCATGATGGTGATCTGGACAACATTTGCCAGAGAAGACACAATGGACCCGTACTTGAAGTCATCCAGCACCAGCTTGTCCGAGTCTCGGCCCTTGGTCAGGTCGTAGGTCAACATGAAGATTGATGAGACGATAACGAAGACCACCAAGATAAGGAAGGAGATGACGACCCAGCTGTACGCCACGCGCTTGAGCTTCTCGCGAGGAGGGAAGTAGCGCGTGGACTTACCGTTGATCGGCGACGGAATGCGCTCGCCATAGAACTGTGGGCGTAGGTTCACAGTCTCTGAGAAATGAGCAGTGCCCCAGCGGAGAGTCTCGCGCGAGTTGAGTCGTTTCCAGTTCTCGAGGTAGATGGTCATCCAGATCGTCATAAAGGCGCCGAAGACTGGGGCGATGTACGCAAACACCGTGTTGTAGGCGTCGTGCGGGATGGTGTAGCTTAAGATACCCGTGACGATGCCCACAAGTGTCGGATACAGCAGCCACTTGGTATAGTGACCCAAATACAGGAAATATAGTGCCACCTTCACGCCAAAGTACTGACAGATGCGGTCGAACGGCTGGTTCATGGGCGACGTGTTCCACACGATCCACTTCTCCTTGAGATCCATCTTCTCCTCTTCTTCATGCAGTGGATAGGTCTCCACGATGACCTGCTCATAGACCAGTCGGTCGATATCAATGCCCGCCCCCGTCTGGTGGTTGGTGATGATGTGCTCGATGAGTCCGATGCGGTCAGTGCTGGCGAAGATGGACCCGCCCATGCCCTTCTTCGTGTAGAAATGTTGCAGATCTCGCGCCTGGAAGTACGGCGCGAAGATGTAGTCGAACGGAGAGTAGCGGTACATCTGCTTGACGTCTCGGATGGGGAATGGCGCGATGCCGTACTCTGGGATGCCGTTGAATGAGGCCCGCCGCAGCTCCGTCGGGTCCAGCTGCAGGTGCAGCTTCAGCACCTCGGCCTCTCTCCGCATGAGCTCTTCGGGCGCGCGGATCTTGCAGAACACGAGCTCCTTGCCCACCGAGTAGAACAGGCGCAGACGCAGCCCAGCGCCGCGCAGGCGCTTGATGATGGTGTCGCGCTCGTCACTGGCCTCGATGACATGCTTGGGCGGATTCGGGAACACGATCACGTAGTCCCAGCGCGACAGCGACTCGGTGGCGGCGGACGTGCCGTAGTCCAGCGGCACGCGCAGACACACCTCGGCCGTCTGCGGCGTCGGGTACGGGTCCGTCATGGCGCCGAGAGCTCGCAGGCGATTCTGGTCGGCTATCATCTGATTTAAATGGCCACAAATTTGAGTCGTCCTGAATTGTGTCCGCTCAACACAAATTTAGGAGGTAGTATTTTAAAGGATTAACCGTCTTGAAATGGGTTATTCGCGGAGCGACTCGAACAGCGTTCTGGCAGCGCTGTCGTCCAGCACCCATTAGTGTCGACACCAGCCGAGAGCCTCGAGCACCAAGCAGCAACAAGGCGCAGAGTCCGGGGCTGCAGGATGCGGCGCCTTCCTTCGCAAGTTTCAAAGCCGACGAGTTGCGGCGGCCTGGCGCCGATCCTGGCGGCATGAAATCAAGCTGCAACACTTCAGCTCCATGACCCAGACCAAGATCCTTGTATCTTATCCTGTCGACGATCCACTTGCAGCGGATTTCGCTACTGTTAAACTACGCCTGTCGGGGCTCTCCCCATACCAGTGGAGACCCTTCTACACGATTCCGCCGAGCGCCGCCGAGTGTTTTAACCTGGCCAGTGGAAGCGTTCAGACCGCCTGTATCACCCACATGCGAAGCGGCAAGCGCGGCAAAGCCCAGGAGCGCTCACTGGAGCACCAATGGCTCGAAGCTGACGCTCCACGACGTGGATTGTGATGACCTCCCCGGCCGATATGCGGATATCAGATGTTATTTCTCGCGCTTTTCGTAGTTTCTCCTTCGACAGCATTTGGCTTGGGACCTTCCTTACAGCCTATTCTGAACCCATTCTGCATCACCGTTTATGCCGCTTTCCACAGGTGACGTCCGCCATCTGTCCATCGAAAGTTCAGTATTTACGTGACGCTTCGGCCAGATGCGAATCTCGGCATTCGTTGGCTGCTGCTCCTCCCTCCCGACAAGGAAGGCCATGCAGACTCGGCTGCGTTACATCTCGCATTCGAGTTTTCGCGGCGCCACGAACAGAGTGAGCGGACTCGTAGACAGCGGCGAAAGGAGCTGCAGAGGAAGCCACCAACGCGACAGCTATACAGCCTTTCAGGATCACCGCCGTAGCATGCCCAACTTGACCACCTTAATGAAGCAGCGCATACGGCGCACGCCGACCGTGGGCAGCGACGCCAGCACGTTCCTGTCGACGTCGTCGGGGCCTCTTCGCAGCGCGCGACCGTGCTGGGCTCGCCCATGCTCTCGCCGGCCACCGAGACGCTCGAGGACTGGATGTACTGGCAGCGGGACGCCGCCAACGCGCGCTGCTGGACCAAGGTCTACGGCGTGCTGGACAACGAGTTCCTGTGGCTGTTCAAGGGCAACCACTCGAGCCGCACCATGTTCCTGCAGATTGCCGTGTCCAGCGTCGAGGTGTCGGGCCAGCGGCAGCTGCGCATCGTGGACCCGAACGGCGAGGACATGGAGATCTGGTTGCTGGATGAGGACAGCTTCGCCACATGGCGGCGGCGGCTCGAGGACGCCGCGGCGCTCACCACACAGTTCTTCCGCATGACGGAGCTCGAGGCCCGGCGACTGCCGCGCAACAGCGCGTACCGCGGCAGCCTCGTGACGTACCGCCGTGCCAGCAAGCGCACTCGCTACCGAGCAGCGCTCGACTGGATGCGGCGCAAGTTCAGGCCGCCCACGGCGTGAAAACAGCAGCAGCAGGAGCGATACCGCTCATGTCGCGGCGAACACTTCAGCTGCATGGATCGACTGAAGGCATCCAGCACGGTTGCTTCCGTTCGGGGCAATCCGAACCAGCGCCGGCGCCCGACAAGCTTCAAGATTTCCGCGTGTCAAGCGCAACACGGGGAATCCTCGCATTCACTGCCGTAGCCCCGCCTAATATAAAACCTATTTATCCGTGATCGGATTGCCGTGCCGTTGGAAGAACCAACCAACCTTGTTTTCCTGTGCGTCGGCGATTGTGGTGGAAACGACGGTATTACGGTCGACGAGATGAGTCCACGCGTTTAACGCTGAAGTACGCGGCGTTTGCTGGTGCCGACGGCGACGAACGCCGCGGACGGCAAGACCGTCGCCCACCACTACTGATGTGGATGGTGGCGTTGCTCGTGAGCTCTTCCATTTTTGCTCAGCCAAAATTTCTCGGTTTCAACTGTGCTTGGCGTCGATCGTCTTGTTTGTTTGCGATCCCTCTTGCAATACTGGACGTGGACAAGGCAACAGGATATCTGGCCTCAGCAATCTCCGTCACTTTTCAATTTCGCTTCGGTGGAGAGGCACCATGCGGCGACTGTCGTTGACGGCGATGCCCTCGCGGCGACAGCAGCACCGCGCCAGCCTCGGCGGTGGTTGCTGCAGTAAACGCGGTAGTAGTCTGCGCGCGACGATCGGCAGCTTCAGCATGTTGAGCTCCCGGTCCACCTCGGCCTCCGTGTCTACGTCGGCGTCCACGGACTCGCTGACGTCGCTCGCCAGCTCCTTCGCCAACCTCATCGAGGACGAGGACGGCGACGACCAAGAACTAGAGCAGGAAGAGTGCTCCGAGCAAGGCTGGATGTACTGGAAGAAGGACGGCGACTGCTGGCTCAAGATGTACGCGCGGCTGCGTAACGAGCTGCTGTGGCTCTCCAAGGGCGCGGACGACGCCGTGGCCGTCGTGCAGATCGCCGTGGCCGGGGTGCGGGCCACGACCATCGGCGGCATCATCGCGCGTGGCCCCAGCGGCGAGAGCATGGAGCTCTTCGCCTATGAACGCGACCGGACGAGCGACTGGATCGATGCGCTGTATGTCGCCGCCCAGCTCACGCAGTCCTACGAGCGCTCTGTGGCACAGGAACCGGCCGAGACGGAGATGCCGCGCAGCCAGATCAAAGAGGTGGAGCAGATCTACACGGGCACGCTGGTCGTGTACAACAAGGAGCAGAAGAAGGCGCCGTGGAAGCATATCCTCTCGACCAAGCGACTCCGCGACGCGTGTCGGAGACGCCTCGAGAAGTTCGTGGACCGCTTGGACACCTCCAAGCGGTAGATCTCAGCACCATATTATTTATCTAAACAACAAAAGTATCATATCCTGCGAATATTGTAAGGCCTGGTGATGTCATGGAGCGTTGGTTGCCGTCACATCGAGCGGTGGTTCGACCCTGCAGCGCAGCGCAATGGTTCCGGCGTGGTGGTCCACGGAATTGTCGCCAGCGATATGCGATGGAGATTGCACCGACGCCAATTCCTGCGAGGCGCCGCTTTTGGTGTCCCGCCGCCAGGTATGAACGTCCAGGAAGAACTTCGCGGACCAAAGTTGCTTGGAGCGGGCTGGGAATGCAGATGGTCGATTACGGACAGTGGACAAGACGACGACGGCGAGGGAAGAGAAAAGGGGAATGGCATCTTCAGTTTGCTGTGACAAAAGGATTATGGAGTCAACCAGCTACATGTGCACGCCGTGCACGGCAGCGAGAGCGTCCTTGTGCGCGTAGAACTCGCGAGTCCACGTCCACATGTGCCGCTTCTCGATGGCCCGGGCAGCTTTCACCGGTTCCGGGTCGAGCGGGTTGCTGAACATGAGGTCCAAGTGGTGAGCACCGCCCTCGATGTGCACGGCGACCACGGACGCTGAGAAGTTCTGCAACACCCCGTCGCCGAGCACGGGTCGTAGTTGCCGTTACTGAAGACGATGTTGCTCGCGACCTCCAGGAAGCGGCGTCCGCCGTAGTGGATCGTCGGCCACGCTATCCGCGCGTCGATTCCCCACTCGTCGTGACAACTCGCATTGTCCGCGGAGAAGTTCCAAGGTTCCCTCCAAAACATATCCTTGACCCCGTCGGTGGTTGTTGGGCCGTACAGCTCGGCGCAGTAAATGTAGTCCCAGAAGTTGCTGTCCACTGCATCTTCGGCGGACGGAGCGTTCATCTCAAAGCAGCTCTGGTCGCTCGTGCTGTTGTAGTACACCCCGATGGTCTTCGAGAACGATCGCAGCAATGCCAAGTCGCCGTCTTCAGACGCAGGAAAATCGTCGGCCACGAACGAACACGCTACACGCATCGGGTAGGCCGGAAGTTCGCTGACGCCGTTCATGATGTACGACGACGGGTAAGGATAGTTCCCCATTGCCATCGAGTCGAAGGCGTCCCTCGCCCACCACATCAGCGTCTCGACGTCTGCTTCAGAGACGACTGGGGTGTCTTCACAGAGCACCAGCGCTTGCTTTAATTTGCGACGACCGTCGACAGTCTTGCCAAGTTTTCGCATTGTCGGCCAAACCCGACGGATATTTGGCACGCAGTTTTCAGCAGATCCAGCCCCAGGAGATGCATCAAACGTGGTTACCTGCGAGTATCCTCCGAGATCATGAGGCACTTCATCACCAAAGTACGACAAAATGGGAGCTGATGCCGCGATAACCCCGTCAATGATGTGAGGATACTTCATGCGGAACCACGACCCGAGCATGCCGCCGTACGAACCGCCAAAACCGATCACCGGCACGTCACGATCGTATTCCGCCTTCAAGGACGTGATCAAAACCGCGTAGTCCGCGATCGCCTGCTCCGTCGATAGGTACTGCATGTGCTTGGTCACGTCCTTGCCGAACGGCACCGACTTGCCGAAGTATCGGTGCTCTGCGAACACGAGCATGGCGCCGAACTCCTGCGCGTTCTCCCACATGAGACCGGTGTGGTTCAGGTACAGCTCGACGTCGGCTTCGTTGCCGACGTAGAAGAACATGACGCCTCCCGGTCGGAAGTGCTGATCGCAAACGAAGTATCGTTGCTGGTAGGTTGGCGCTCCGACGTCGAAGTGGTCGAGCGTCTGTGTGAAGAACTTCTCCTCGCATTGACTCATTAGGTCCGATGGTTCAGCGTCGGTGTCCGACTCGGTCGATGTGGGGAATGCATTAGATACTGCGTACCAGTCCACACGACTTCCTGTAATCGGCGGCGTAGTCACCGCTTGCATCTTGAGGAGCAGCAAGACTGGAGTTAGGACAACAGCAAGGAGCATAGCACTACTCCACACCCCAGTCCTGCGTGATGAAGCAGCCAGCACGCCCACACCACCATTTTCCAGTATAGGAACTCGCTCCTCGTCCGACATGACTGCGTTCTTGGGGACGAATAGTCAAATGCTGAGCACACGTGATGAGTGTTCATTCAACTCTTCAGCCAATATTGCCAATCATCGGTGATGCGACGTTGTTGCTGCTGCTCCTGTACATGTGGCTGCTACTTACTTCCCCACTGCTGCGCCACCAGGTCCTCTCTCGTCCTCTCTCATTCGTTGGCGACGACAGCCTTGTGCTCGTAGAACTCGCGAGCCCACTTGTGCATGTGCTGCTTCTCAGCCTCCCGCACGGCTAGGACGGAAGGCGTGTCCAACTTGTTGCTGAACATGAGATCCAAATGGTGCGCTCCACCTTCCACCGCGAGGGCGACGACAGAGTCCGAGAAGTTTTGCAGCACGCCCGTACCGGACCACGGGTCGTAATTGCCGTTGCTGAAGACGATGTTGCTCGCTGCTTTCAACGCCTTGCGTCCACCGTACTGCGTCGTAGCCCAAAGAGGACGCAGCTCGACTCCCCACTCGGCCTTGCAGTGCTCGTTGTCCTCGGTGAAATTCCACGGGACTGGCCAGAACATGTCGTTGACTCCGTCGACAGCTTGCGGCTGGTAAATCTCGGCGCAGAAAATGTAGTCCCAAAAGTCCGAGTCCATCGCGGATTCGTTCGACGATGCACTCAGCTCATAGCACTCCTGGTCCTTTGTGCTGTTGTAGTACACGCCGATCGATTTAGAGAAGGCAGCTAGCAGTCCGAGATCGTCATCTGCTGCGAAATCCTCGGCCACGAACGAGCACGCTACACGCACAGGGAAGGCCGGCAACACACTCACTCCGTTCATGATATAGGACGACGGATACGGGTAGTTCCCCATGCCCATGTAGTCGAACGCCGACTTGGCCCAGTCCATAACGTCATCCACATCTTTTTGAGACTCCACTTTCACGCCGCCACATAGAGACAAAGCCTTCTTCAACTCCAGACGCCCTTGCTCCGTCGATCCCAGTTTCTTCATCGCCGGCCAGATCCGACGGATATTTGGCGCACAGTTCGGGGCTGACCCAGCTTCAGGAGATGCATCAAACGTCACAATACGTTCAAAGGACCCCTTATCCAGCGGAATTTCATCCCCAGAAACGACAAAATCGGTGCCGAGCCCGCGATAACCCCGTCAATGATGTGAGGATACTTCATGCGGAACCACGACCCGAGCATGCCGCCGTACGAACCGCCAAAACCGATCACCGGCACGTCACGATCGTACTCCGCCTTCAAGGACGTGATCAAAACCGCGTAGTCCGCGATCGCCTGCTCCGTCGACAGGTACTGCATGTGCTTGGTCACGTCCTTGCCGAACGGTACCGACTTGCCGAAGTATCGGTGCTCTGCGAACACGAGCATGGCGCCGAACTCCTGCGCGTTCTCCCACATGAGACCGGTGTGGTTCAGGTACAGCTCGACGTCGGCTTCGTTGCCGACGTAGAAGAACATGACGCCTCCCGGTCGGAAGTGCTGATCGCAAACGAAGTATCGTTGCTGGTAGGTTGGCGCTCCGACGTCGAAGTGGTCGAGCGTCTGTGTGAAGAACTTCTCCTCGCATTGACTCATTAGGTCCGATGGTTCAGCGTCGGTGTCCGACTCGGTCGATGTAGGGAATGCATTAGATACTGCGTACCAGTCCACACGACTTCCTGTAATCGGCGGCGTAGTCACCGCTTGCATCTTGAGGAGCAGCAAGACTGGAGTTAGGACAACAGCAAGGAGCATAGCAATACTCCACACCCCAGTCCTGCGTGATGAAGCAGCCAGCACGCCCACACCACCATTTTCCAGTATAGGAACTCGCTCCTCGTCCGACATGACTGCGTTCTTGGGGACGAATAGTCAAATGCTGAGCACACGTGATGAGTGTTCATTCAACTCTTCAGCCAATATTGCCAATCATCGGTGATGCGACGTTGTTGCTGCTGCTCCTGTACATGTGGCTGCTACTTACTTCCCCACTGCTGCGCCACCAGGTCCTCTCTCGTCCTCTCTCATTCGTTGGCGACGACAGCCTTGTGCTCGTAGAACTCGCGAGCCCACTTGTGCATGTGCTGCTTCTCAGCCTCCCGCACGGCTAGGACGGAAGGCGTGTCCAACTTGTTGCTGAACATGAGATCCAAATGGTGCGCTCCACCTTCCACCGCGAGGGCGACGACAGAGTCCGAGAAGTTTTGCAGCACGCCCGTACCGGACCACGGGTCGTAATTGCCGTTGCTGAAGACGATGTTGCTCGCTGCTTTCAACGCCTTGCGTCCACCGTACTGCGTCGTAGCCCAAAGAGGACGCAGCTCGACTCCCCACTCGGCCTTGCAGTGCTCGTTGTCCTCGGTGAAATTCCACGGGACTGGCCAGAACATGTCGTTGACTCCGTCGACAGCTTGCGGCTGGTAAATCTCGGCGCAGAAAATGTAGTCCCAAAAGTCCGAGTCCATCGCGGATTCGTTCGACGATGCACTCAGCTCATAGCACTCCTGGTCCTTTGTGCTGTTGTAGTACACGCCGATCGATTTAGAGAAGGCAGCTAGCAGTCCGAGATCGTCATCTGCTGCGAAATCCTCGGCCACGAACGAGCACGCTACACGCACAGGGAAGGCCGGCAACACACTCACTCCGTTCATGATATAGGACGACGGATACGGGTAGTTCCCCATGCCCATGTAGTCGAACGCCGACTTGGCCCAGTCCATAACGTCATCCACATCTTTTGAGACTCCACTTTCACGCCGCCACATAGAGACAAAGCCTTCTTCAACTCCAGACGCCCTTGCTCCGTCGATCCCAGTTTCTTCATCGCCGGCCAGATCCGACGGATATTTGGCGCACAGTTCGGGGCTGACCCAGCTTCAGGAGATGCATCAAACGTCACAATACGTTCAAAGGACCCCTTATCCAGCGGAATTTCATCCCCAGAAACGACAAAATCGGTGCCGAGCCCGCGATAACCCCGTCAATGATGTGAGGATACTTCATGCGGAACCACGACCCGAGCATGCCGCCGTACGAACCGCCAAAACCGATCACCGGCACGTCACGATCGTACTCCGCCTTCAAGGACGTGATCAAAACCGCGTAGTCCGCGATCGCCTGCTCCGTCGATAGGTACTGCATGTGCTTGGTCACGTCCTTGCCGAACGGTACCGACTTGCCGAAGTATCGGTGCTCTGCGAACACGAGCATGGCGCCGAACTCCTGCGCGTTCTCCCACATGAGACCGGTGTGGTTCAGGTACAGCTCGACGTCGGCTTCGTTGCCGACGTAGAAGAATATGACGCCTCCCGGTCGGAAGTGCTGATCGCAAACGAAGTATCGTTGCTGGTAGGTTGGCGCTCCGACGTCGAAGTGGTCGAGCGTCTGTGTGAAGAACTTCTCCTCGCATTGACTCATTAGGTCCGATGGTTCAGCGTCGGTGTCCGACTCGGTCGATGTAGGGAATGCATTAGATACTGCGTACCAGTCCACACGACTTCCTGTAATCGGCGGCGTAGTCACCGCTTGCATCTTGAGGAGCAGCAAGACTGGAGTTAGGACAACAGCAAGGAGCATAGCAATACTCCACACCCCAGTCCTGCGTGATGAAGCAGCCAGCACGCCCACACCACCATTTTCCAGTATAGGAACTCGCTCCTCGTCCGACATGACTGCGTTCTTGGGGACGAATAGTCAAATGCTGAGCACACGTGATGAGTGTTCATTCAACTCTTCAGCCAATATTGCCAATCATCGGTGATGCGACGTTGTTGCTGCTGCTCCTGTACATGTGGCTGCTACTTACTTCCCCACTGCTGCGCCACCAGGTCCTCTCTCGTCCTCTCTCATTCGTTGGCGACGACAGCCTTGTGCTCGTAGAACTCGCGAGCCCACTTGTGCATGTGCTGCTTCTCAGCCTCCCGCACGGCTAGGACGGAAGGCGTGTCCAACTTGTTGCTGAACATGAGATCCAAATGGTGCGCTCCACCTTCCACCGCGAGGGCGACGACAGAGTCCGAGAAGTTTTGCAGCACGCCCGTACCGGACCACGGGTCGTAATTGCCGTTGCTGAAGACGATGTTGCTCGCTGCTTTCAACGCCTTGCGTCCACCGTACTGCGTCGTAGCCCAAAGAGGACGCAGCTCGACTCCCCACTCGGCCTTGCAGTGCTCGTTGTCCTCGGTGAAATTCCACGGGACTGGCCAGAACATGTCGTTGACTCCGTCGACAGCTTGCGGCTGGTAAATCTCGGCGCAGAAAATGTAGTCCCAAAAGTCCGAGTCCATCGCGGATTCGTTCGACGATGCACTCAGCTCATAGCACTCCTGGTCCTTTGTGCTGTTGTAGTACACGCCGATCGATTTAGAGAAGGCAGCTAGCAGTCCGAGATCGTCATCTGCTGCGAAATCCTCGGCCACGAACGAGCACGCTACACGCACAGGGAAGGCCGGCAACACACTCACTCCGTTCATGATATAGGACGACGGATACGGGTAGTTCCCCATGCCCATGTAGTCGAACGCCGACTTGGCCCAGTCCATAACGTCATCCACATCTTTTGAGACTCCACTTTCACGCCGCCACATAGAGACAAAGCCTTCTTCAACTCCAGACGCCCTTGCTCCGTCGATCCCAGTTTCTTCATCGCCGGCCAGATCCGACGGATATTTGGCGCACAGTTCGGGGCTGACCCAGCTTCAGGAGATGCATCAAACGTCACAATACGTTCAAAGGACCCCTTATCCAGCGGAATTTCATCCCCCAGAAACGACAAAATCGGTGCCGAGCCCGCGATAACCCCGTCAATGATGTGAGGATACTTCATGCGGAACCACGACCCGAGCATGCCGCCGTACGAACCGCCAAAACCGATCACCGGCACGTCACGATCGTACTCCGCCTTCAAGGACGTGATCAAAACCGCGTAGTCCGCGATCGCCTGCTCCGTCGACAGGTACTGCATGTGCTTGGTCACGTCCTTGCCGAACGGCACCGACTTGCCGAAGTATCGGTGCTCTGCGAACACGAGCATGGCGCCGAACTCCTGCGCGTTCTCCCACATGAGACCGGTGTGGTTCAGGTACAGCTCGACGTCGGCTTCGTTGCCGACGTAGAAGAACATGACGCCTCCCGGTCGGAAGTGCTGATCGCAAACGAAGTATCGTTGCTGGTAGGTTGGCGCTCCGACGTCGAAGTGGTCGAGCGTCTGTGTGAAGAACTTCTCCTCGCATTGACTCATTAGGTCGATCGGTAATGCTTCGTTGTCGACCGTCGGCAACTGCGTGACGGCGTTACTCTTGACTTGGTTTGGGATGGAGCTCATCCTGCTGTAGGTGCTGAAGAGCAGGACGGTAGGAGCAACCAGCAGACCGACAGCCGCAAGCAGTAACTGCAGACGATAATGCCGCGCGTCATTACGGCGGGAAGATGGTCGTCCGAGCATCGGGGTCTTCTCCATCGCCATGGCTGGAAGAGAATGGATCTGGAAGTGTGTTTGTGTCCTTTGGAGATGTGCTCACCTACCAAAACGCATACCTGACATAGTGACTATTCGCCGCGTGGCGCGACGATATCCGAAAGCTATCGGCGAGGTGTCCTGAGGCTCCGACCGCCATGAACAACCCTCCGTACAACCCGTACGGCCAGGGCGCCCCAGCAGCAGCAGCAGCAGCAGCAGCAGCAGCAACAGCCCCACAACAGCAGCAGCCCAGAGCCAACTCCTTCCGCCCCTTCAACCCGGCGCAGGCCAACGCGCCGCTCTCAGGAAGCGGCGGCCCCGGCTTCGCCCGTAGCGCCAGTAGCGGCCCGCCGTCCACCGGCAGCCTCAATGGACCCCGGGCCAGCAGCCCGTACAGCAGATGGGAGCGGGACGTGGCTTCGCGCCACCTCCAAGGGGCTACTCGGGCCCACAGAGTCAGCCGTCGGCTCCGGCCCCGCCCATGCAGCAGTTCAACAATAACGCGGCGCCCATGAGCGGCGGCGGCTACGGCCCACCCAGAGGAGGACCCCCAACGCCCAGCCCATGATGCGCGGTCCACCTCCCGCTGGAGCTGCGCCCATGGGACAAGGGATGCGATCCGCGGGACCACCGCCGCAGGGAGCCCAAATGCCCCCAATGCTCAGAACGGACTCAATACTCAGTTCGCTAATATGGGACTCGGATCGTCGACTCCAGGAGCTACGGGCCCCCAAGAGGACCACCGCCGATGGGAAACGCCCCACCACCGATGGGAGGATCGATGGGACCGCCTCCTCCAGCAATGATGAATCAGCAGCCCCCACCGATGAACCAGCCCCATGATGAACCAACCAGCCACCGGTGATGAACCAGCAACCAACAGCAACAGCCACCGGTGATGAACCAGCAACAGCAGCCAATGATGAACCAGCCCCTGCTAATAACTACAACAATCTGCCGAGCGGCAACTTCCAGCAGCAGGATGTGATGGGCGGTACGTGCAATATCGTTGCTACTGTGGTGATGTTGACGTTTAAGAGACTAATGTCGTGATTTTCAACAATTTGGATCGTGCAGATGGATATGGCGGCCAGCCAGGTGGTTTCCAGGGACAGCAGGTGCAGCAGGCGTCGCCGCTCACTGAGGAAATGATGTCGGCGCAATGCGATCCACGGTTCATGCGGCTTACGGTGAATTCGCTGCCACACTCGCTTGACCACGCAAACAAATCAAAGCTCACGTACGGTGTGATCATTCGCCCGCTAGCCCCACCTGAGGAAGGAGACGACATTGATGTGGTGAATTTCGGACCTACTGGCGTTGTGCGTTGCCGTCACTGCCGGACGTACATGAACCCTTTTGTGCAGTGGGTGGACAATGGCCGTCGATGGCGATGCAACCTCTGTGGTGTGTCGAACGAGGTGGCTAGCTCGTACTTTTGCCATCTTGGCGCCAACCAACAGCGCCAGGATCGCGAGGAGCGTCCGGAACTCAACGCAGGCAGTGTGGAGATTATTGCGCCTTCGGAGTACATGATGCGTCCACCGCAGCCACCATGCTACATGTTTGTTATCGATGTTTCAGCGACAGCGATCGCGTCAGGCGCCGTGCAGATTGCTGTGGACACAATCAAGGAGCAGCTGGACAACCTCCCGGGTGCCCCACGCACGCGCGTTGGCTTTCTCACGTATGACAACACCATTCACTTTTACAATCTAAAGGTTTGTGCTCGAATTATGATACTGATTCTTCTCGGAGGCAACATTTAACGAATTAATTGTGCTCTGTAGGCAACGCTGAAGGCCCCTCAAATGATGGTGGTGGCTGACCTGGACGAGCTCTTCATCCCTATCCCCGACGAACTGCTTGTGAACCTCAGTGATTCGCGCGAGATGGTCGAGATGTTGCTAGAGACTTTGCCAGCGATCCACCAAAATTCCCGCTCTGCTGAGACCGCACTTGGCCCTGCTATTCGCGTGGCTTTCAAGCTGATGGTACGTTGCTCATTTCGCTTGTGGAGATGCGTTTTATTTATGGTTCTCGTCTGTGGAAATTTGTAGTCGTCGATCGGCGGAAAAATGTTGGTTTTCCAGTCGTCACTGCCGTCTACCGGGCAAGGTGCGCTCCGAAACCGCGACAACCCGCGGATGTACGGGACAGACAAAGAACACACTCTGCTGCAGCCCGTGGACACGTACGTATTCAATATTTATGTCACTAGCAAGGTATCTACGCTCACAAGATTACTTCTTGCATTTTCCAGGTTCTACCGAACGAATGCTATCGATTTCTGCCGCCAGCAAGTCAGTGTCGACACCTTCCTGTTCTCATCGATGTACACAGATATCGCATCCATGGGTAAAAGATTGATTTTCTTTCCCGTTTGATGTATCGGTAGCTGATGTAAAATGCTTTTGTAGGCTCCTTGTCAAAATATTCGGCTGGTCAAGTGTATTACTACCCGGCGTTCAACGCTGAACGCGATGCCGAGAAGTTCCGCAAGGAGCTGGCGCACTGCCTTGTTCGCGAAACCGCTTGGGAGGCAGTCATGCGTGTACGCTGCACAAAGGGCATGCGCTTAGCGAACTTCTACGGCAACTTTTTCTTGCGTGGGCCGGACCTGCTTGCGCTGCCGACGTGCAATGCAGACTCTACATTCGCTGTGGAAATCACACACAGCGATGCGCTATTGACCTCTTCGACCATTTCTGTGCAAGCTGGTTTGCTGTACACCAACTCGGGTGGCGAGCGTCGTATCCGAGTCCACACCGTGTGCATTCCAGTCACCAAATGTACATTACTCTGTCGTTTGCTTGGTGCTACTGTAGACTGACTCATCTTGCGTTGTAGTATTCGCGGAGTTGTTCCGCCAGGTTGACCAGGATGCGCTGTGTAACATTATGGCGAAGAGTGCTCTGGAGACTGCTTTAAAGACGGGTCTGGACAGCGGTCGTTCGCGCTTGCAGACGCAGTGCGCTGACATTGTGCGCGCTTACCGCAACTCGGGGGCCTACGGTGCCAAGCAAGCCTCGGGATACCAACTCCACCTCCCGGAGTCCCTTCAACTGCTTCCTCTCTATGTTGTACGTACAAACTACTTGGAGCTTTGCTTGCTAGCTTTCTCTTACTGATTTCTTGTTCTCCGTAGATGTCTTTGTTGAAAAACTCGACATTACGCGGCGGTACCGACCTCAACGTGGATGAACGAGCGTTCCTGCAATATGAAGTACGTTTTTCACTGCAAACACTTGAATCTGCGTGACTAACACAAGTTGTGTGTATCTTTGCAGCTCAACAACATGCCGGTAGAGCTGTCGCGAGTGTTTATTTACCCGCGCATGTTTGCTCTTCACAATATGCCCCCTGAGGTTGGACTGCCAGCTGAAGAAGACCAAGCAAGCGACGAAGGATCCCAGGGTGCCAGCAAAAATCCATCGTGCTTCCGCCAGTTATTAACCTGTCTATCGAGCGGCTGCAGTGTGACGGAGTGTTCCTGCTGGACGACACTCTTAGCCTCTACCTGTGGGTTGGTCGCTCTGCTCCGCCTGAGCTTCTGACGAGCCTCTTCGGCATTGCTTCCATGGAGGGCGTGGACTGCAGCCAGGTAGGGGTGGCGTGCCCACCTAGTGACTCATGGAGAGTGATTTGTTACTTACGTGATATTTTTTTGGTGGTTTGCCTGCTCAGTTGAAGCTTTTGGAGCCTCATGACGACACAAGTCGCCGTGTGGATGCGATCTTGTCGTCGATCCGAGCCGAGAGATTGCCCTTCCAGAACGTTGTAATCATGCGAGAAGGTGACCCGGCCGAGGGTCGGTACTTCTGGAAGTTAGTGGAAGACCGGGCCAGCTTCAGCGGCGGCTCCTACTCCTACTCGGAGTACTTGGGCCAGATCAGCCGCATGAGTCTCTCGGGCGGTGCTGGAAGATAGATAAAGACGGAAGTACTCGTCGCAGGCAGGACGGAGACGATGAAAATGAAGAAAATGGAAATGCGTTGTAGATCGATGTTTGCCGGCCTGTTGTTGGACTGTTGATCGTGTGCTTTCCAGCCACATGCTGCGATCTTGTGCTTGCGGGATATTCGTCACCATGTGGCAGCACCGTCACTGAAGCGAGTAATGGTCCGCCACCAGCGTAGCGCTCGTATATACTTGACGAAAGAGCGAACTGCACGTCCTGGTCCAAGACTCTTGGACAATGATAGCCGACAGCATTGCTAGTGTGCTAGGCCTAGTGATCTCTAGCCCCGTCCGGCCACGGTACCCGCTACGCTACGAATGATATCCGCGAGCAGCGCGCGACATCTGGTAAGCTGTGCTTGTCGACCACGTGACAGAGCCCACCGAGCTGACCACCGACTCGTCCTTCTCTCCGCGTTGAACCGCGCTTCAATTACACATGTCGAAAGCCGATGGCGGGGAGAGAGCCTTTCTCGGCGAGCCAGCATGCTCCATGGCTCGCAGTGGCACGGTACAGTGTACAGAGCTTTTCGGGTGGCGGGGTCTCTGCTGAGAGTCGGTCATTGTCGAAAGCCTCACGGCCGGCGAACTTGGTGGAGTTAGGCCTCTTTCATTTCCTTTGGAAATGAACGGCCAAGCTTCCAAGTACTCCATGCAGCAGTTCTTCGTCGCGGGCTCCGTGGAGAGTCTGGGGCTGCGACGAACCTGCGCGTCGTTCGTTGACGTGTCGGCGACCCCGCGACTCACGGAATCGAAGCAACCTCGCGCCAGCGAGACCTTTTGCTGCGTCTCGCCGCGGTCGTCTCGGTCGAACGACTCGTTCCTGTCGTTGAGTACCGTCTCGACGGCGTCGTCGTCGCGACTCTCGTCGTCTCCATTGCCGCAAGGCATTCACATCCAGGATGGATGTACTGGGCCCGCCACGAAGACAACGACACCGCGGCCGGGTCCGAACGGTATACCAAGGTGTACGCCGTACTGCGCAACGAGTTCCTACTGCTGTACCGCAACAACCAACGGCAGTCCAAGAAGGTGCGACCGTCACCACTCGTGCAGATCGCGGTCGCTCACTCGTACCGGTCGGTCGAAGGCGTTCTGCATGTGGAAGACCCGTACGGCGAAGAGATGGAGCTGCATCTGTACAACCGAGAAGATGTCGCTGTTAGTTGTGAATGGGGCGAAGCTCTTGAACAAGCGGCGGAACTCACTCATGCACACTTTTCCAACTTTGACATCAAGGTGGAAGACCTCTCACGAGGCAGCGTCTATCGCGGTTCGCTGCACGACTTCCGGTTGGGTCGGGAGAGCTCCATTCGGAGGTCGGTCACGCAGATGAAGAAGCTCAAGAGCTGGCAGACACTCCGCTCTGGAGTCCGCAAGATCATCCCGTCGCGGATTGCCAACCGTGTCAAGTACAATCGGTCGTCGTCGCCCAACTGATGACTCGATAGCATATTTATTACCACTCTCGCCTACTCCATCGGAAGAGTAGTTTAGTAGTGGAAACCAGTAGATCACATGAGCACACACTCGCTTTTTCTTGGCTTGTCCATTCGTTTTGGTACAGTGAGGGCTTCATTTGAGTTGTTGGTAGATTGCTCGGGTGGTGCTAGATATGTTGCAAGCCTGCTCATTGATGCAATTGCCATGGAACCATGGCCTCGAACGCTGCGTTGGCTGGTTAACGCATTGCCTAAATTCCGCTCTTCGTCCATTTTGTTCATGGTTGGTTTCTCTGGCGGTGGTAGCATGACAGGTGTGTCGTTGACATACTCGACGACACTGTCCTGGCCACATACATCGGTCCGAGATTTGCGAACAACAAACGTGTCAGATCGTTTGCGAATTGTCGTAAGTGCTACATCGATTGCAGATTTCGGGGCGATGGCCGGGACTTCTTGCCCATCCGATTCAAAAGCTGTAGCTTGGCTTTCGCTGTTTGTCGTCGTCTCAGTCTCTTTGATAATTTGCTGCTCCAATTTTGCCTTCAGTACCCTGTTGGTCCTTTCCAGACTCTCTAAAGCGTTGCGTAGCTCGGCATTTTGAGCTCTCTCCATGTCGAGCCGTTCCTGAAGACTCAATACCTCCTGCGTTTTGTGTTCGAGTTCCAAAGTGTTTTCTGCTAACGTCTTCTCCTGATCGGCAAGTTGCTCTCGACAGTGCTGCAGCAGCGTGTCCGTGTCCTCCTCATCCATTTGCTTCCCTCTACGACGTCTAACCGACTTCTTTCTGTTAAGTAGCGTGTTCCGGCCGTTCTCATCAGCATTGTAGAACTGCACTGATCCATCGCCTAAGAGATCTCTAGTTGATACGGCACTTTTGAGATCCACTGCGTGAGACGCCACTTTGTTAAGGTTACTACTCGGCACAATTCCAAAATGTTAAACTCGAGAGGAGAATCTTCAAGAAAAGCAATCAACTCCAGAGTAATCTCTTGCTCAACCACTACGTTGAAGTCCAGCAACGGATCAACAGAAGGAGACGCCGTAGGCACAGATTTGTGTTCCGTCGGCTCAAGTTGTTGGTTATTTCCGCAGCACCATGCAAAACTCACATACGCGTCTTTGCATAGTTTTCCGGGGATACCTCGAAGACTCTCGACAAAAATGTTTAACCGCAAGTTCGATCCAATGAAGTCACGAAGTGTCGGAAGAGCTAGTGTCCTCACGTCTTCGGGACAAGTCTCTACTAATTTGTGCTGACATGCTTGCCATTCGTGCGCTAAAATCGTTGGGGTGATCTCGCATTTCAGGCTCCCACTGGTTCCACCGGAGTGATTAAAAATCGACGTCGACTCGTTAATTTTGCTACCGAAAACCAAGTTCCTCAAGAAGACAAAACTTTTCCCAATCAACTGGGGTCGGGGTGCATCGTAAAAGGGTCGCAGTCGTCGCCATACGTACTTTTCCACGTGTCTTCGTACGTTGGCAAGCGGTTGTGCTCAATAAAAGTCTGGTACATTTCCGCATCACGTAGACGTTTGCATGGAACTGCTCGATATCCCACATGACGCTGCGAAACGTACCAGCCTCTTGGAAGTTCACCTCCACTTTCAACTCTGCGCCAATACCATTGCTGATAGCAAGTTCCTCATCCTCAAGCGTCTCTGCTTTGCTTGATAACGCTGAAAGCACTGGCCCACAAGTGACAAGTTTGAGAGTAAAAAGCGTTTGCTTTTGCAACTCGTCAGCGATTGTGTTGGCTTCGTTCACTAACGGAATCGATTGCAGCAACAAGTTGTCGTACTTCGCACGCTCGATGCGCTCTCGCTCTTTTGCGAGCCGAGCACTTTAGCTTCCCGCATCTGTTTCTGCAACGAGGCTTCGAGTTCTTTTTGCCTCAACACTAGTTCCTGTTGTTTCTTCTCGAACGATATCTCGGCTTTGACCAGTTCTTCGGCCAGTTTGGTCTCTTGCTGAGCTAGTTGCTCTGCGAGTTTTCGTTTGTCGTTATCGCCCTCTGTTTGCATTTGGTTCTTGATTTCTAGCTCCTTCGACTTCATCTGCTCGTTTAATGACCGCACATGCAGTTCCCACTCTTCTCGCTGCTTGACAAGCTTCTCTTCAGCAAGCTTTTGCTCTTGTTGCATCCTAGTTGTAGTACAGGTGGTGTGTATTAGATGATCATTCCCAGCATCTTGACAAAGAAAGCAAACGACTCACATTTCCTCCATCTTCTTCATACGCGCATCCATTTCCCATTTTTCCTTTTCGGCTATCTCTTCAAGCTCCAAGGCGGCTTGAATTTGCTTGCTATTGAGCTCTTTCATGGCGCTCTGCCAATCAAACCGTGACTCGAGTGCGAGTTCTTCTGCACTGGGAGTTTCTAGTCGAGCAGATGGAATGACAACCTACTCGATATTAGTCTCATCAGAAGACAGAGAGCAGCTAGTGAAGTACGCACCCGAAACACGTTGGAATTGCCGAAGATCAGTCTGTCACAGTGATGTAGCTCCACTTCTTCTCCCTCTTTTGCAGGTTGCCCATTCACGAACACCTTTGCACCTTGACAAGCCGTGATAACAACGGTGTATTGTGTCTCAAACCTTTCCATCTCGGGTGCCTCCTCGGAAGTTTTATCCACTTCGCGTCTTGTAATGATGCAATGCTCCTTCACGATACCGAGACCACCAACCACAATATTCTGCTCTTCGTCCGCATCGATTCGGCCCACCTTGTTCGCGCCTGCACTAATAAAATATACCAACTTTTCCGTCATTTGTTGGTCTTCATTCAGATTCAGGAGATGAGGATTCTACGCGTAAACATTCGTAAGTCAGTGCTTTTGACATCACGATACGTTGTCGGCCTTACCGTCGTCGCCCTTTCCTTCAGCTCATTCGTGTTGCTAGCAAGCCCTAACACTTTAAGCTGCTCTTCGCGTTTTCGAGCAAGTTCTTCGGTCTCTTTAAGACGTTCGTTCCACGATTTCTGTCAACGAATACGTGTCAATAGAGACCTCAATTGTAAGTCATTAAAACCACGTACCTCGCTCTCCTGGAGAAGACGTTGGTTTTCCTCCAGTTGTTCTCGTATCGTCGCTAACTCTCGTTCTCGAGCAGTGTTTATTCGCGGTGAGCAAAATCCGAGCTCGCCATTCATTTCGCTGACTCCTCTTGATGAAGGTCGAGCGTCCATGTTCTCCGTCATTGACTTTCGCAGCATGTCTAATTCCTCTTTCAGCTGGACTCATAGCAACACGTTAGAGAACCAAGAAATAGCGTCTCTCTAGCATTTTGTCTAAGAACCTGGCGAATGAGAAGTTGATTGGGATCTTCGTTCACGATGGCCTTGTTTTTAATCTGCTTCGCTCTGTCTGCGTAGCGCAAAGTACCCAGTGTTTCCTAATAACGATAAATACTCTTATTACCAAGAACACATGGATGAACATCGCCACGCTCGTACCGAATAATTTACGCTAGCAGGACTCAGCGCAGCAATCATTATCGTTTTCGAGTTCCCACCCAGCGAATCTTTTAGTAGATGGGTCTGATCACAACAGCTACACCACGTGAGAATTCGCTTAGGATAATATCGCATAACTTTACGTACGAGCTTTGAATTCCGGTAGGGGACCAACACTTTCTTGCCGTTTGCAAGATCTGCTAGGGCAGAAATACAGTTTCCAAGGGCTGACAATGACTAAGGAGATAAATAATTAGCAGAATCCCCATAAAATTAAGACGATCAACGACTCCATACCTGATTGATGGCAGCCCCTCTTTTAGTCGTGATCCAGTGGCTCCTGTGCTAGTTGCTCTCTCACTTCCGGCAAGATCGATCAAGTTGATTCGACTCACTTTGTCCATCATTTTGCCACTCATCGGATTAAGTTCCGACTGCGTGACGATGATCTGAAAGATGGTGTGCGCGCGGGAGCTCGTAGCGTTCATGTTTGTAGAAGCGGTTGTCCGTGCTAAAATACCGGCATTCATCAACTAGCGAGAATATTAGTACGACTGGCAATGATAAGGTTAGTAAAACGTACTGTGTCGATTTCTGAGTAGGACGAAACTGCGCTTCGAGTTAACCCTTCAGCGTACGGGCCTTGACTAGGATGATCGCGGACCTTTAGGTTGTCTGAAGAGGGATTAAACAAGTCTAGACAACATGATCTCCGTTAGACTGTCGTGCATCCTTTTAAATGGCAAGTAGGAAAGATACCTTTCACTCGCTCGTTGTAGATCTCCATCATGCTTGCTTCCACCTTAAACGTCACTCCAGCTATGCTCTCGTCGATCCGCTGAAAAATGACTTCCGAAGCTTTCGGGATGATACCTTTGTCGCTTCCGTAGCCCACCATAGAGAAGGATTTCCCGGCGCCTAAAAACCATTCGTCAGCTATAAGCACGACCAAATCGACAGCAACGCAGCGTACCCGTTTGGCCGTACGCGAACAAACTAACGTTAAATCCGTTCCACGCGTGCTCCAGCACCTACTCACAGCGTTATTCACCTTAAAACCTCCTCGATATCAACCAGCCCAGCTTCGTACACACCTTGACGCCGATATCTTCCCACACAGTTAGCTGGGAAGCATGATCAGGCTCGGACGGCGGCACAAAACTGTTGTAACTATTGACACAAATCCAATCAGATCAGCTGTGTTGCAGGTTCAAATACAGACTCATAATGCAATACCTGTAGTCGAAGGTGAACGCTTTCTCCGTGTTGGTTTCCGGGTCCGTGATGATCGTTTGCTGCGTCTCCTTGACCATCCCTACAATTGGGTGTGTCAGCATCAGCCACAACAGTGTAGAGAACTCCATTGCCGCTTACGGATGCAGGACGTGCTCTCCATGGACTTTTCCCGCTCGTTAAAAGGCCGGACGCGCACCGCCACCTGCACATTTTCCGACATGGCTAGAGCCTGTTCCTTTAAGGCGAATGCCGATAATAATAAATGTAGCGCCGTTTCACCTCTCCATGCTATAAGGTTTTTGCTTCAAGATTTATAGTATCCCCATCAATAATGACGACTGGCGAATTTCTCGGTGGTCCAGGACGACACCAAGGGCAGATCTGCAGTCTAGCAGGCGTCAAATAGATAAAACAGGGGCCGACGAAGCAGTAGGCAATGCCTCCTCTGCTCTGACGTCGCTTACAGGACGCCCAAGACAGCTTATTGAGCAGGCAATTTTGCGGAGACTTTCGTCGTGGAAAAGCCATCTGGTACCTTTTTGGCACAATTCGCCGTGGCCCTACAATCCTTGGCCGCACCACCAGGAGGTCAAAGACACGCGCCTGCTCCCTTGCAGCACTTGCCGCTGCAGGCAACCAGAACCGAAGAGGGCTCGAGCGGTGGCAGTGGGTCACTCGTCGCTGCCTTCGTCATGCTGTCGCTCTCGTCTCGCGCGCGCGTGGCGCTAGTTGCCTCGCCACACCGTCGGCCCATGATCCGCATCCTGTCGACGCGTCCGACGGCCGCCACGACCGCCAAAGCTGCTGCCACCACGATCGAAGCTACAGATGTAGCGCCGCTCAGCAATGCACTGACGATGCCACTCAAGGAGCGCATGGAGATCTACGGACAGCTGGCCAAACGCGACTCAGTGCCCTGGTGGTGCTCACGACCGGCGCCGGCTTCCTGATGGCCGGCGGCCCCATCTCGTGGGGAACTTTGCAGCCGCCACCGTCGGGACGTCGCTGGCTGCCGCCTCCGCCAACACCTTCAACCAGTGCTGGGAGGTGGAGCTGGACGCCAAGATGCACCGCACGCAACGACGTCCGTTGCCTTCGGGACGGATCTCCAAGCCCCACGCTCTTGCTTTCGGAGCGGCGACGGCGACGGCTAGTACCGCCATCTTGGCGGCCGGTTGCAGTCCGTTGGTGGCGTCGCTGGGCGCCTTCAACATCGGACTCTACTCGCTCGTTTACACTCCCATGAAAATGCGCAGCGAGTGGAACACGTGGGTGGGTTCTGTGGTGGGCGCCATCCCGCCCCTTATGGGCTGGGCGGCCGCTACGGGCACGGTGTTGGCGCCGGAGGCAGCACTTCATGCGTATTTGATGTACTGCTGGCAGATGCCGCACTTCTTCGCGCTGAGTTGGCGGTCCCGCAAGGACTACGGCCGTGGAGGATACAAGATGGTAGCGTGCAACGACCCCACGGGATCTCGAAGTGCTTCCTTGGCACTGCGATACTCGTACTACATGGGGGCGATCCCGATCGTTGCTGCACTCACGGACGCGACCAGCTACATGTTCGCGGTGGAAGGCACCGTCGTGAACGCCTACACCATCTACCTGGCACACAAGTTCTACGCCAACCCCAACAACGCCACGGCTCAAAAGGTCTTTTGGCGTCGCTGTGGTACTTGCCAGTGGTCATGGGCTGCATGGTGCTGCACAGCCAGCAGTGGATGGACGAAGAGGAGGTCGAGACCAAGAAGGAGACCAACCTGTGGCGCGAGGCCTTTTTGGGCGAGGTGGAAAACTACCAGCCCGAGGACTTTACCGTCGCTTATGAGGAGAGCTCCATGTCGGCGTGGCTGGTCTCCAAGGTGCGTGGCATCCGCCACAGCCTTCGGGAATTCTGCATTCACGAGAATCTTTGGGGAGTGAAGGACGGCCAGCACCAGGCCGACGAGTCCAACCTGCTGTGCCCCGTTCACGTGGGCCACCAAGCCCAGGAGACCATGGCCATCACAGCGCAGGCCTCTCGGAAGTAAGGATCTATATGTTGTAAGGAAGAGGACGCCAACGACGACAGCTGGCTTGTATATAAGCAGCCAGCGCACGATGAAGCAGAAATCAAAAGACAAAAAGTTTGCTAGAGCGCAACAGCGCACAAAAATCTAGTGTATCATGGTGCTCACCACTTAATGCCCAACGGATTGGACTGTTCGAGCTTGGGGACTGCGTGGTATTGCGTGTGCAAAACGGACCGAGCTGCTTCAGAGAATGGAACGCCGCCCAAGTATTTCTCGTAGACGTACTTGACGGCAGGATTGGCGATGGGGTCGCGCACTTGCAGTTCTTTGAAACGGGTATTGACATTATCGAGCAGCTCCGATGCCAACAGCGTCGACTTTGGCCTGATCTGCCCGCCTCCATTTAAACACCCACTCGGACACGCCATGATCTCAACGTACTGGTACGGACACCTGTTGCGGCGGATCTTCGTCATGATGGACTGAATGTTGCGGAAACCGTAGGCGACGGCGAATTTCAGAACCTCCTGCCCTTCGACCACTAGCGAAACCTCGCGGAAATCGGGGTTGCGGCCGGTCACGTACTCCAGCGGACCGTCAATCTCAACGTTGAAGAGTTCCTTGGCTGCGTAGCGGAAAATGTGCTCCAGATGACCGCCCGAGCTGGCGTTCAAATTGCTTCCCAAGACACTCGATCCATCCTCTGAAATGCCACTCAACATGGTCTCGTCGGGTGAAAGCGACGCCAGCTCTAGCGATGCGAAGTCCACCTCCAGTGCTGTGATCAGATCGATAATCTCCGTCGTGGCAAGCACACAGTCCACATCTTTAGTCGCGTTCTCGGGGTCCTGGAAGTCCTTACGAGACGCCTCCAACTTCTTGTCAAAGCAGGGCATGACTGCAACATGGTAGACCTCGTTTGGTGCGACGCCGTGCTCAGCGCTAACAAACCGCTTGATGAGCGAACCTGCGATCTGTTGCGGCGACTTGGTCGTGTCGATGAACGGGATCGCATTGGGCTGAGACTTTTCCGCGTAACAAATCCATCCAGGACAGGACGATGCCAGCATGGGCATCGCTCGCAGCGGATCCTGCAGAGGATTGGCTGGTGTGCTGGGCTCCAGAAACTCCGTCTTGGCGGACGACACAGCTACTGAGGACGGTGGTCTCGCCCACTTTGTTTTTTGCTGGTTGCGGTATCGATGCAGGAACTCTGCGCGTGACTCGAGCAGCGCAAAGTCGCCGCTGCATGTGGAGTCCATCACCAGGTTGACTCCGAGCTGTCGGAAGAGCGTCACGAGCTTGCGGTGCACGGCAATGACTGGCATCTGAAAGTGGGCCGCCAGAGAGGCCCGCGACTGCGGCGACAGTGTCACCACGACGCTCTTGAACGTTCCGGCCTGCAGCACGTCCAGCATCTCCTGGTAGCTCTGCTGCGAGATCAGCACAGTCTCGGCCGACGTGACGCAGCCGCTGCAGGCCAGGCAGTCGTCCAGCGAGATGGTGGCCTTCTCCTGCTGCGTGGAGCGGATGATGTTGGGCCGGACGGGCTGCGGCACGGCCAGGTCGGCGGCCGAGAGCTCCGTCTCCAGCGTGATCTTGGCCAGACCGTTGCCGCCATTATTGGCTGTGGGCTTGTCCGACGACGTGAACAGCGGGTTCACGCAGGCCTGCGACGGCTGGATGTAGTCGTCCAGGTCGCCGAGAAACACGGACGCCTGCAGCAGCAATACGAGTGAGTATTGGCGCATGCGCAGAAGGTGGAGACGCCGCTTACCATTGTTGGTCCAATTCAATTGTGGTGGTGGCGGACGAAGATGAGTGAGCTCGATTTAACAAATGTTGCAATGCTACATATTTTAGTGATGTCTTTTACACAATCTGATCAGATCGATACGCAATCAGAGACCATCATTCTTTTTCTTTCAAATTGGCAGCAACCAAGCTGCAGGTGGCCAAGCTGCATTGGAGTCGCGTTTTGCCAAATACAAGTATCAAGACTCAGCTCAGGTATGAATGGCAACAGGTCGTGGTTTGAGTGCGTTGCGAAGCTCGCATCGTTGATGTCGAAGAATAACTTCCTCTAAAGCAGGTGCATGACTCGTGAGTAGTGTGAGCTCAATTGTGACGTTGCCATCGACTGGTGTGTTAGCAGCTCTGTGGCCAGCAGGCAGCCAGCGCTCAGTTTGCGAAACCTTGCAGGCCTCCAAGCGCTCACTTCGATAGAATACCATCTTCGGCCGTTATTTGAGAATCGCTCTAATATTTTGCCAGAGCAGGAGAAGACCATCGTCAACAACTAGCCACAGTATAGCAAGCCTTCACCTGCATCTCGAGCTGATGGCAGGACAAAGTGCCGCCCGGTCACGCTGGACTCGCCAATAGTTGGCAGGAAATATACGACCCCTGATATCGTAGCCCAGCAAGTTCAATACAAGTCCATCTTCTTCAAGCGGAAGCACTGGGTGCAGTTCCTCGCCTTGCAGGAGCTCTACGTCTTGATCCTCTGCAATAGGGCGCGCAATGGCAAGCACACCATGCCCCAAACGTTCAGAACCTGTCTTGGCGAGAATACAAGTGTCTATGAAGCCATCCATCACAACGTGCGCGCTGATCAGATCCTCATCAGATTTACACTTGTCCCCACTATACCGACCTTTTCGCCGTGCTATGTAGTCCAATTCCCTACGTGACTTTTCGGCACTGGCTTTTCGAGCGGGACAGACGAGAGTCCACCCGCACAATTGCTGCCGACTGCGTTCACTCGTCGCCCCATCGACCGTCGCGCGCTCGCCGGAGAAGGAAGAGAGCGAGCTCCATCGTGTCTTTCCGCCCCCGGCAGCCGGAGAGACCGCCGCGGACGCTTCCCGGCCCTGAAATACAGACTGCGACACTAAACACGGCCAAGCTGGCGGACGACTGCGAGGACAGCGGGCGTGGTGACCCCCGAGGATGCCAAGATGTCCCCCAACTCTCGACTAGCGATAGGCCGCTGGGCGCTGGCGCTGGTCGCGCTCTTGGGCGCTGCAGGACCCGCACAGGCCGACATGAGCGACTTCCCCAGCTCGCTGGGCTACGCCTGCGAGAGCAACAAGTGCATCCACTCGACAGATAGCTCAACGACGCTCTACACGGATGCCGTGAGCTGCGTCAAGGCCTGCCGGTCCTCCAACCTGCAGAACGTGGACGAAGGCAGCGACCTCACGGACGTGGCCACCATTAAGTTCATGTCGTCTTTGAACGGCACGTGCTCCAACTGCTCGCTCGTGGCCACGACCGTCTACAACTTCCCGCAGATGCTCGGGACGTTCGACTTGACTGCAGCGTCGGTGGCCTCGTCGTCGTGCAATTTTACAGCAGAGATCACCATCAGTACGCCAACCTTATGGGTGCTGGAAGGCACAGCCTCCGACTGCTTCGCAGGAGCGTCGGACAATGGGGTGGAATGCTCGCGGGATGGAAACTCGACGGTGATGACATTAGATGCAGAGCAGCTGTCTGTGCTCATGGCAGTGCAGAACAGTTACGAGTTTGTGGTGGACCAGGTCACGACGCGACTAGGACCTGGCAGCTTCACAGAGCAAAACACCTTCACGATGAAGTTCGACGGAACAGGATGCTTGTCTTCGTCTGGTAGTGGCTCGACGCAACAGGCTTTTGAGCTGGACCTGACGTCGGAATCGTACGAGCTGATCGGCACCTTTTCGGACGTCTCGATGGAAGCGGAAAACGGCGTCATTATGACCTCGACGCCGGTTACAATCAGCGTCAAGAGTGGCGCAGTGTTGAGTGCTGGTGGCTTTTTCTTGCTGCGTGTAGCAAGTGGCAACGAGGGCAAGTTTAGCGAGTTGATCGACAACGTGACTTCGGCGTCGATGGTGCTGCCAGACTCGTCGAGTTCGGATCCGGTCGCGCTGGATCTGTTTGTTGGCGCGTCCAACATTTCGTTCACGATCCCAGACTCATTTACAGGTAGTATCCAGAACGGCGACCGGGTCAACATCACGTTCGCATCGCTTCAGAATCCTGCCAACACCTCAACGACGATCGACAAGGTGTATCTTTCAGCGTATCAAGGCCTGGCCAATGCGGTGGACAACTCGCCTATCAGCTACTACCAAGTAGATGATGCTCGGCGTTCACTCAAGGCCGCTACCTTGGACATCATGACGGTGGTCGTGTATGGCGCGTGCTTCTTGTTCTCACTAGTGATTATCCGGTGGCACGGTTTGCCGCTGACGGTAAACACTCTCTGGACGGATTTGGTGGCGATTACAGCGCTGTTTTCGTTCGCAGCGGGGTGCGGCGGCTACCTCGTTTGGGTCATCCAGCCTTCCAAGGCCTATGTGCACTGGTACACGGCTCAGTACTTTTTCAACACAGCGATGATTCTTTCGTTGTGCTTCCACTGGGCGACTGTGCTGTCGTTCAAGTGCTTCAAGAAGCTGACGTTCACGTCGCCCGTTGTGATCGCGTACGTACTGCTAAACTTGTGCGTGCTGTCCTTTATTGTCGTGGTATCTGTCATGTCGGAAGCAAAGCTGGAATGTGTTTACGACAAGGAGTCGACGGAATGCTCGTCGGAGGAGGAGTGTGCTCTCTCAATTGCTGCTGAGGGAAAATCGTCCGCTCAGCTATTGATGTGTGCGAGATGGAAGCATTCTACCTGGCGTTTGGCACGGGCTTCATTGTCTACACCCTGATGCTCATGCTGCTGGGGTGCATGGTTATGAGTCGCGGTCGAACGCTGATGCTGAACGAAGACCCATCCGATGCACGGATCCGCAAGTCGCTCACGATTTTCTATGCGATTATTGCTACGACTTGCGTGCTGTACATCTCGGCTCAAGTCATCTACATCGCCCAGTACGTCTCCCACAAAGGCGAAGAGAACCAGCTATCCGACGTGGTGTGGTACATTTTTATTGTGTGGCTTCCCCACAGCCTTCCTCCGTTGCTACTACTCTTTTGCAGTGGAACCCGAGCACGGAAAATATCCGACAGGATGAAGCGCCCTCGGTGGATCAGTCTTCAAAGGAAGATGTATTCAACTACACTCCGCGGTCTTCCGGCTCTTCGAGCCACATGCCGTACTCGAAGGTGCTGCGCGACCGGATGAGCTTGGGCGAATCCATGATCAACAGCGATGAACCTGGTAGTCGTCTACGTATTATTGTACGGCTGAAGCTTCCGGCGACTTTTGATCGAGCGTGCTTTGTCTCGCTCGATTTCTATTCGTCGAAGGAGACCATTACCTCGAGCAACTCCCTGAACTCCATCTCCAACGCTGCCGCATGGAAATGTGTTGGCACTACAGAACCGGTGGGGGTAGCGGGTGAAACCGAGTCCGTGTTGACTACGGGATCAACACATACAATCTTCCCTTTCGTTGCTGTGTTGGAGGTCCCCGTTGTCGGGCCTGCATCCAATACGCTGCTGCGCTTCATGGTACACGCGAGCACGCTTGGAAAGCGCGACACTTCGACTGAGCTATCGGGACGGTACTTGGACCGTTCCAGCTCGGGTTCACGAAGTCAAGATACCTCTTCCAACCCGCAGTTGTCCTTCCAGATGACGATGTTCCACCCTGTGCTAGAGTTCGTAACATCGTCGCAAGCAGTGCTGGACGCAGCAGCGAGTGGACACTCGTTGAACATCCACCCAACGGACGACCACACGTGTGCGATCTTGGAGGAGTTCCCTTCGATGCAGAGCGAGATCAACAACATGCTGATGGGCAACGCCAAGAATGCCGAGCTGAGTGTGCAGACGGTCATGATGCCTGGCGATATCGGAAACCGCGACGAAGCTTCGTCACACAAGAACATTGGCAACATTATCCGCTTCTTCCAATACGACACGGAAGATGGCGGTGGTGGTCTTGTGGTGGAAGACTTGCAGGAAAGTGTCTACTCCAACGCCATTCCGCGCCAGCTGATTGAGTTAATCGCAGCGGAGCGTCAAGAGCAGACTGACCGAGCTCGAGAGGACTTGCACAGCTTCCTGAACCAGAAGAAGGGTAAGCAGAACTTGGGCTTCTACGGCACCTTGATCGGACAGATCCAGGACGACACAGACTCTTCACTTGCTCGCGAATGGCTGGAGGATCGCGTGAGACGGCGCAAGGAGTATGTGGCAATGTTACGCCGGAACATCCAGTACTTGGTGAACCGCGATAAGCACAAGAACTACTTTAAGGCCAGTGTGGAGAAGAAGTCGGCTGACTTGCGCTTCGTGCCGATCAATATGCACATCCAGGACTTGCTGATCGGCCCGACCAACGCCTTCATTAACGATGAGAAGCGAAGGTCGTCGAAGGAGGTCTCTGCCTACGACTTCACGACGGTTGGCGCACCAGCAGCGCATGTTTACAAATTCAACAAGGGCGGTATTCTCTCGTATCAAAACAGACGCAAGAAAATGGAGGCTAAGATTGCGGATGCCGATCTGGACCTGTCGAAATGGCCCGAGGAGGTGCGCGAATATGACGACCTGAAGTGGGATCTCCAGTTGCGAATGGACTGTGCATTTGCACAGGCGTTAGCCTCGCTGACATGTAGCTTTGTCCGAAAGGTAGAAGTAGCGATTCAGAACCCTGACGTCGTCCGAGGCGAAGACATGTTGCGGCAGTTTTCTAGTCTAGGCTTCCTGTTCCAAGTGGAATCGTTGCTGTCAACTCACGGCAAGGAGATCGGCATGTTGGAAGATATGGCAGGGTCAGTGGAACACTTGAGCTGTGTGGCTTTTGTGATCCAGGACGTTCGCGACAAACCGATGAACCGCTTCTCCTTCCGCATGTCACGACGCAAGGACGTGGCCGACGAAGCTGGCGTTGTAAAGGTGACGGTTGCCAACAAGACGGGCACGAAACGCTCTCACATCAAGTACATCGTGACGGTCCAAGTCGCTACTAGCGAGGTTGAACTGCCTGAGCGTTTGGCCGGCGGCGGGGAGATCCACGTGACGCCTGTTCTGTTCTCTCAAGGCATTAACGAGATGCAAACCATCGCTAACAACACGGAACGCGCGAAGACTGAGCTGCAGGATATCATCAACTTCCGCAGTCTGAAGCCTCTAAAGGCGTTCTGCGAGAAGTACCGCCGCCTTGTAGTCGCAATGCCTAACAACGCGTTGTCGTCTTCAGGTCGTCATCGCAGCGGCTCACATCGCTACAAGGCCATGTCTACAGACTCTTCTATTGCTGCCTCGCCCTTGCATTTGACGCAGGATGAGGTGACACAGGAGCTGCGTGCTCTCGAGGCGTGCATCAATGACGCTGCTCAGAGTTTGGTGAAGACGAAGCGCACCGAGATCTTAAAGCGGTCGTCTGATCTCTGCAGAGAGCTCGGTGGTGGTCGCGTCACGGTGTGTAAGAGCGCCAAGGACCGCACAGCAATGTCTGTGACGTTAGAGCAAGTGCGCATTCTGCAGCGTCATCACGACCTGCCGATCCACCGCGTTCCTGCCACGGTCTCCGTCATGCGAAGTCACGGCGTTCGTATCGAGAACGCACTCAAGAACACAGGCAAGCGTCAATTTGCCTTCAACAAGCTGCAGCGTTCGCTACTGCCTGAAGAATACCGTTGTCCGGACCAGGTGGGTGGCACTGGTAACGTGTCTTAGAGCATGGAGTTGGCAGCCCCATGCGGCGCGTATACAGAAAGAAATTCTAGTATTTTTTGTTTCCGTTTCCACTGGTGTTTGGCTTTTTCAGAGATCGTTAAAGCTCATCTGAGTGACATAAGCTAATGAGTGACTGGAGTGGAGGCCTGGGCTAGTTGTAGCAGGCAGAGGCTCGTCCTTGTGGCCTTCTTTCGCAACGGCAGCAGCTTTCGAGAAGAAGAGTTCGGCACCATGCTTCGTTGGCGAGATGGCAAGTCGAGCATCTGCTTCCAGCTGGTTACGCTTGCGCAGCTTTGCCATCATCTCTTCGTCTGAAATTCCCTTTTCAGCAGCTAGCTTTTGTTTCTCCGCCAACTAGCAGAAACAACAGAAATGGTTAATAAGCATATTCGACGAGAAACTAAGTTTTGAAATCGTACCTCTTTCTTGCGCATAACTTCAGCGAAGTGGCGAGAGCTACTCATCTTGAGAATATCTCGTGACGGTACAAGGACACTCATCAGCTCACCTTCTAGCTCCGATCCCGTCCCAGATACTTCGGAGCGAGCGGAAGTTGGTTCGTCGTCGCTTTCAGGGATACTCGCGCCAATTCGAGCCGCGATCACTGGAGTGGGTAGACCTCGAGTCGATGGTCGAACTCGAATGTTATTTTCGTGAAGACGTGGGTCATGGTTCGTCGTCGGTGACCACATTGTGTGACCGTCTTCCAACATATCAAGGTGTGCCAGAGTGTTACCTCCTTCACTCGCATTATTGTGTGGATTGCCGTCTCCCATTCCGCCACTACCGTCAGCACCAGCGCCATCATATCCGCCGAAACTATTCACTGATGAATTGGACTGGCCCACAATCTCCAGAATCTTGGTAAGCTTGAGTTCGGCAGTGACCAAATACCCGGCGTGTTCTCCGCCTGACATCAGTGACAACATCGAACTTGTCGGTGTCATTCCAACGGATCCAGTTCCGGTGCCAGACACTCCTGAAGAACCTGCCAATGTACTTTCACTCAAGCTAGTTTCCAGTACATCGTCGAAAGCTTGCAGCCGTCGGGCTAAACCGAAGGAGCCCTGTCGAACTGCCGACATAACGCCGTCAAGACGCTCAAATGCAGACTTATTCACCTTGAGCGAAGCTTTTGCTTGTTGAATTTCGTTTTCGAGCGTGTTGTACACTTCGCGGTTGAGTTCGATGCCACCGATTCCCGACGCTTTGAGCTCGTTAAGCTCTTGCAACACTTGCTCCTTTTCCTGACGGACAGAAATTAACCGTTCTTCTGCTTGGGTCTTCTCCTTGTCAAGGGACAAGCTGGTGGATGCCTGGGCTGCAATCTTCTCCACCACCTCACGCAAATTCGTGGCTCCCATTGCGAGTTTCAGCCCAGCTAGTACACTCTCGAAGTCTGCATTCTTTTGGGACTTGACCATGTTCGCTGCATGGAGCGCCTCGTTCGCACGTTCCCGGTTTTCGATGTTGCGTAGCAATTTGGCCTCTTCTTCCGCTGACAGATCGCCGCGCATCTCCGCCACCATTTCTGCTCGCTCCTGTACTCTTTCCAGTCGCCATGCCTCCATTTTCTGCGAGTTTCGAGCTCGAACTTCGTGGTCACCGAGTTCTCGCGCTCTCGCTTTGCGTTCTACTTGTAATTGCTGCTGCACTTCCTGCAACAACTGCACGGCTCGGCTTTTGCCGACTTCAAGTTGTCTGCAGAGCGTCTTGACCTCTTCTGCTTCACGCTCACTGCTCTCGACGGCCGAAGACATCCCCGTAAGCTGCGAATCCACTCGCAATTGGGTTGTCTGCAGTCTGCGCAGCATGTGCTCTAGCTGTCGTCGTAAATGCATCTGCTCCTCCATGCTAGTTGTGCATTGAGCAATGTGCTGCTTGATTTGAATATTCTTCTTGGACACTGGTGTTTCCTGGTTCTGCATTCGACTGAGCGCTTCATTTTCCAACTGCAAAACGCGAAGCTCATCCTGTCAAACAAAAGACAAAATTCGTTAGTCCATTCACAGAAGAACTATGTGCAAGTTCCATACCAATAGTTTGTTGAGTTCTCGTTGCCTCCGATCCACTTGAAGCTTCAGCTCGTTGAACTTGCGAGCGTTTAAGTGCACGCCATCTTCTAAATTCTCAATATCACGTTGACCCGAATCAACCTCCGGCGTCGCACTACCAAGTTCCCGAGTGGAACTGGATAAGGCGGACTCTCTTCCTGGAAACATGATAGGTATTGTGGCCTTGCGGACGGCTTCCACCAGCTCCCGTTTCTGAGTGATCTTTTTGAGCTTTTGCGTGACGATGGCACCTTTGCCACTGTTCGAAGTGCCGCCTCCGTTATTGCCGGGAAACATTTCGTAGGCGTTCTGCGAGGATGAATCTGCGAGAGGAAGAAGCTTCATCCGGCCTCCACGCTTTTTGGTTTTGTCATTATTTCTTGACGGTGGCTGTCGTTATTAACATGCATTAGCCTTTGGCATATTGCGGACGAATACTTTGGCCACTTACCGCCGATAGGTCGGTGAATTCATTATTCGTCTTGTCCATTGCGACGTAGGAGCTTCTTGGGAGGCACACACACCGCGGAGCTAACGTTCCATCGCAAAACACAGGGCCAAAAGACACAAACAATTTACGAAACGACCCCAGCAAAAATAACTACAAACTAGTGTATATTTCTCGGTCTATGATGAACACGTCGCCCAAGAAGAACCTCACCGCATCTCCAATCCGATCCGTGGAGAAAGAGTCAAGCACAATTGATATCTGGACGATTTGGTATGCTGCACAATACGGAAAATTAGCGCGGGTCATATCATTGCTGGATCGACAATCTGTCAGCTCGATTGACGTGCAAGAATTCGTAAGAAGTTTGTCTCTACTTTCGGTCTTGAAAATTTACCAGCGTTTACTGTAGAGAACGCGCTGGAGCCCACTGCATTTTGCCTGCCGGTACGGCCATAGCAATGTCGTCGAATTTCTTGTTCATCGAGGTGCAAATGTTGATCTGCCGGATTGGGTAAGTACAAACACTACTGTGTTTACATTTTTGTTTTGCTGATCCTTTCTTATCAGCAAGGAAATACGCCGCTGCATGTGGCCGCTGGCTGGGGAGATTTAAAATGCGTCACATTGGTACTGGAAGGTGGGGCTGCTGTTCGACTGAAGAATAACGCGGGCAACACTGCGTTGGATGTTGCCATCACGCTTGGTCGTAAGGAACACATGCGACTGCTGAAAGGGTGGAAGCCGCTAGGATTCAGTGCCGAAGGTTTGTGTTTACAACCTATGAGTATTTTAGCTGCCGTTCCGACGTATTGTGGTTGAAAATGTTTCAGAACTTTCAGAATACCGACAGCAATGTATCGCGAACAACTCGAAGGCCAATCAGCTAGAACGCTCTCTCGAGGAAGAGACGAACCCCAAGGTTCGTTTAGAGCTACAGGCTCTTCATTTTAAACGGCAAAGTTTTGGTAATTCCCACCCCGGGCTTCTTGCTACGTATGGCAAACTTTTACATCTCTACAGGTAAGGACTAGCTTCCAGCAAGCAATCGAAATCGGCTCAATATTTTTGTTGTTGTAGGGAAGACGGAGCCGTAGAAAAATCTCTTGATATGGCAGAGCAAGGACTCACTTTGTGTGAATCGATTTACACTCGCAATCACACAGAGACGGCTCACTGGGTCACCGTGCTGGGTGAGCTCATCTTACTACAAGAAAATCCCGAGCAAGCCATCCATTGTCTTGCTGAAGCTCATAACACGCTTGTCAGGTAGATCGACTGGTGATTAGAATTGTATTCTCCTAGCTAACTATCATTCATGATACTAGTTTGAAAGGCGAGGCAGGTCAGGAAACACTCGTCGCTTTGGAGAACTTGGCAATCGCGTATCAGCAGTGGGGGATTTACCTAACGCAGAAAAGCATCTGAACAAACTGCTGGAACATCTCACAGAGAGATACGGCGGTGGCTTCAATGCCAAACTGTTCCACGTGACCATGAGACTCGCCACCATCCTACTCGATCAGGTATGAACACTCAGCTGTCTTTGAGTTCTCGTAGTTTGTTTGACTTTTCATGTCTAGAAACGAGTGAACGAAGCGCAGAACTTATACGCGCAGTGTTTAGTACACGCTGAGAATCTGTTTGGCTCTGTCGACGAGCAAACTGTTGACTGCACCGACGCCCTGGGCAAATGCTACTTCTTTTGGGAGACTTCCCTACCGCCGAAGAATATTTCAAGCGTTCGCTCTCCACTCTACTGCGTCTTCCCAAGGGGAACGATCAACCTTCCAGGCAAGAAGCCATACGTCGCGCACACAGCAATCTGGCCATGGTCGCCATCGCGCTCCGTTCCGCCGGTGCAGCTCGCCAACAACTTCAACTTCTGGGCTATATTAAGTAACTGTAGCAACATAAACCATCTAACAGCTACTTAACATATTGCAGCCATCGCCAGCCATTTGATACACAACCGAAGCCCAAGCAGCAATGTCGGAGAAGGCGCCTCATGTGCTGGGCGGCACGCGCCCCAACGTGGACCAGCGCTTCCACCTGGAGACGGTGGACGACGAGGACAAGGCCAACGCGCCGTCCATCTACACCCTGCAGGCCGAGGACGACGTGCCTGAAGTGACGACCATGGAGAGTCTGTGCATGAACTGCCACGAGGACGGCATGACCAAACTGCTGCTGACCATGATCCCGTACTTCCGGGAAGTCATCCTCATGTCCTTCGAGTGCGAGCACTGCGGCTTTAAGAACAGCGAGGTGCAGTTCGGCGGCAAGGTGCAGGAGCAGGGCGCCAAGATCGAGCTGGACGTGACGGACCGCGAGGACTTGGACCGGCAGCTGATCAAGGCCGACGCCGGCATCATCTACTTCCCAGCGCTGGACTTTGAGATCCCGCGCGAGACCCAGCGCGGTAGCATCAACACCATTGAAGGCGTGCTGCAGAAGGCCATCGAGGATCTCAGAGAGAACCAGGAGCACCGACGAGAGATCGACCCCGAGACCACGGCCAAGATCGACGAGTTCATCGCCAAGCTGGCCATGATGTCGGCGGGTCTGTCACTGCCGTTTAAGATTGTGCTGGATGATCCTTGTACGTGCTTGTATGGGGTGGTGGTTTGGTGTACGTTTTGCTAATTCGTTTGTTGATCTTGCAGCTGGCAATTCGCACATTGAGAACCCACACGCTCCTGCTATTGACCCCAAGATGAAAGTCACCAAGTACTACCGCTCGGAGCAGCAGGACTTGGACTGCGGCCTGCAGCCGGATATGTCGCACGACGCTCCGTCGCAAGCTCCGCGCGTGCTGCCGCATCGTAATGAAGGACTGGACAAGTTCGTGGAGGAGGCCAATATCGCCAAAAAGGAGGTGATCCAGATCCCGGAAAACTGCTTTGCGTGTGGGGCGCCGGGCTACTCGTGCATGTGCATGACGGATATCCCTCACTTCAAAGAGGTCATCATTATGTCGTACAACTGCGAGGCTTGTGGCTTCAAGACCAACGAAGTCAAGGCTGGCGGTGCGATCCCTCCTCAGGGCGAGCGTATCACACTGCACGTCGACGCGTCGAAGGACACGGACGTGCTGGACCGCGACGTGCTCAAGTCGGACTCGGCCTGTGTCAACATCCCCGAAATCGAGTTGGAGATGGCACACGGTTCGCTGGGCGGACTGTACACGACGATCGAAGGTCTGCTGGACAAGATCCGTCAGAACATCGAGGAAGGCAACCCGTTCGCCGTTGGCGACAGTGACGGCGGTCGGTCGCTGTTGAACGCTTGGCTGGCTCGCCTGGACGAGCTCAAGCGCGGCGAGAAGCCGTTCACACTCATCCTGGAGGACCCGCTGGCTAACAGCTTCGTGTACTCGCCGTTCGGCGGCGCTGACGACGACCCGTACATGACGGCCGAGAAGTTCACGCGTAGCGACTACGAGGACGACGTGCTGGGTATTGCAGACATGAAGGTGGACAACTACAGCGCCGACAGCCAGGTGCACGGTCTGGGCAGCATCACCGAGGAGAATGAGCCGATCCGCAGCGACAAGGAGACGATGGGCGGAGGTCGTGCCATTGACCCGTCCAAATACCACCCGAACCCGGAAGCCGTCATGGAAGTTCGGCAGCAACTAGAGAAGCAGAAGAAGCAGGAGCAGCAGTAGGATAAGGCGGCAGTGGCGGATGCAAGTCAACATTTCGTCGACCCACATCCGCCATTGCGAATACCTAGGCTCTAAAATAGACTCCACCTTTTCTACGTACGCTACACAATCAGACTCAATTCTATTCAAATCTGGCGCAATTGTCGTCCATGCCGCCTGGAGCTCCCCAGCAGCTTCAGGGGCTGCTTGACGGCCCTCGGGAACGAGCAGAAGATCACGCCAAGCCGGGAGCCAAGATGAAGGTTCAAGCGCCAGATGTAGTGGACCTCACGACAGCCACGCCACAGAAGAAGAAGGCAAAGCCAAGCCAATCGACGTCATGTCCACTTTCAATGGAGGAAAAGTTAAAGCAGTGGAAAGAGGCCAAGCAGAAGGGCAAGTCGGATCAGGGACGCACGTCCAAGCGACGCATTGAACCGAAAGTCTCGAGCTCAAGTGGCGTCAAACGGAAGGTACCAGGAGCAGTGAACCGAACTGAGGCCATATCAACAGAGCGTGGATGTGCTGCAAGTCTTACCCGCAGGAGCCCCCTTGCTACAGTTAATCAACGTAAGACTGCAGCACCCTCACCAAGAAGAACAGCACTGCGCCGTACGCGATCTCCAGACGTAGCAGTGTCTAGCGCCGCTGCTAAGAAGAAACCTCGTCCGTCGAACGGCGGTCGTTCCAGTACACTTCCATTGCAACAACGAGCACAGAGAACGCCGAAAGGGAATCCTGAGTTGGATCAAGAAAACCGACAGGTCTCGCCGAATCAATCGTTTCTGGAGTGCAGTCCTGTGATTGATACAAAAGTCCCGCCGAAGAAAAAGGTTTCTACACCACCCCAGCCTCCCGTGGAACCCCTGCCAAGCCCTCGCATTGAGGAAAACTCGGAGCTACTGGCCAAGCATCTCGTAAAGGTCGCGATCAATTTCGAGAAGAAACATTGGTTTCCGACGGCCTTCAGCGTGTTCAAACGAGCGCTCCTTTTGCTTCCTGGAGGAAATGCGAAGCTGAGTGAGCGACTAACACGGATCCGAGAAGACTACCCAGAAGTGATCAACCAGGAACCTTCTCAAGACTACCCAGAAGTGATCAACCAGGAACCTTCTCAAGATCTGCCTACTGCAGTTTACATGCAGCAGGTGCTGGAGCGTCATCTGATGACTGTGTTGAACACTGGCAGCAAGAACGATCTGAAGGATCTCTACAAGATTGGAGGCAAGCGCGCAGAGCTCATTCTCGCCATTCGGCCGCTCCACCAGCTCGAAGACTTGCAGCGAGTGCATGGCATGACTGCCAACGCGATTGCCACGCTGCACTCACACCACACAAACTGGGAAAACCACTTGTGAAAACTCATCATCTTCAACTTGTCTGCGACGTGTGAGAGAATGACCTTATTTCATTATCTATCTTTTCCACCCAATCAAATCATTTGGTTGTTCAATACGATGGCGTGGCGGCTCCAAGAGCAGGAGGAAGCTCGACGGCTGCGGGATCAGCTCGAGCAGCAGCGACTGGAGGAAGAGGAGTCGCGCCACTTGCGCGTAGGCCTACGACAACATGGTGGGCCGCGCTGGGAGGGCGTGCGCACGGACGCCAGCTTCGTAGAGCGCAGCAGACGCCGCAAGCCCGGCGCTTTACGGGCCCAGGAGCGCTATCTACGGCGGGACATCCACTGCGGGGTAGAGGGCTGCGCTGTGTGTCGCCATGCGCGAGCGTTACTACCTGGTGGGCTGATGGCAAGAGCCCCAGAGACGGGGAGGTCGTCGTACCGGATGCCTTCAGTCTATTGCAATGTATGGAGCTGTTGGAAGAGGAGGCGATGCTTTGTCGAGCGTTAAAGAGACTTTTAGTTCTGGAGAGTGTGTACCAAGCTGCGCTGCGGATTGCTCCAAGCAGAGACGCCTCCAGACTCAGGAAGTTCTTTCGAGGAGAAGATCAAAGAGTTGACGGAGGAGTGTGTGTCTATTTGTTCCCAGACCAACACCACGTGGAGACTTTTGTGGAGTTGAAGTCGCTGGACGAACCCCAAGCTGCAGTGGACGAACGAGCGGTGCTGAAGACGATGGAATGGTATGTGACAAGGGGACATTTGCCATCTTCAGTGAAGATGGTGTTTATGACTAGGGATATCGACGCGTCCTTGAGTGTGCAATTGGCAGCGGCGGTGAATGCTCAAGCAGTCACTTGCGAGGCGTTTTGGAGGAGAGACTGCCTGAGAAATCGGAGGATACTGCGTTCTTACTGGAGCTGGCAGTAAATACTGCGGAAGCTTTGCGGTATGAAGAGGCGCAGCGTATTCCCGATGAAAACGGGGTCTGTGTAGGTACACGGGTGGAGTTTGCTCCGCACTTGTCACCGGCTCACTTAAGAGAATTGCTGTCACAAAAATCATCTCGGGTGGTTGCTGGCAAGCTCGAAGTGAGCACCCACAACCCGATGGAGGCGTTCGTGCTAGTCGAGGGCCCGCATGCAATCGAGAGAGTGCTTGTCTTTGGACGCGCTGCGATGAATCGTGGCGTTCATGGAGATCGTGTCGCTGTGGAGATGCTGCCGAAAGAACATTGGCGCGCGCCGAAGAGCGATCGGTTGCTGGTGCACTACACACAAGACGAGGCCGAATCGAACCACGACGCTGAAAACGAAGAAATGGAAACCGAAGTGCATGAGGCCGGTGTACTTCCGACAGGACAGGTTGTGGGGATCCTCAGTCGGTCACCTCGATATCACGTAGCTACAGTGTTGGCGTCAACTGTTAATGCAGGTGACGACTACGCACTTGCTGTCCCCATGGATCTGCGTCTACCAAAAGTCCGCTTGCGTTCGCAACGACTTGATGCTTTACTGGATAAACGCCTCAAGGTTGTGATAGACAGCTGGGCTGCTGATAGTTCGCATCCAAACGGGCACTACGTGGGGATTCTCGGTGCACCTGGAAGTTTACAAACGGAGCTCAGTGCACTTCTAGTGGACAATGAAGTGGAGGAGGCGCCTTTCAGTGAAGCTTCGCTTGCCTGTCTTCCATCGAGCGACGAGTGTCCTATCGATATTGAGGGAGGACGCGTTATGGAATGCTCTACAGCAAAGAGACCCAGTCGGTGCGAGTTGTTAGATTGGAATGTCCCACTTGACGAAGTCCAACGACGTCGTGATCTTCGTGAAACCCATCGTGTTTTTAGTGTTGACCCTCATGGTTGTCAAGATATCGATGACGCCATGTCGGTTCGTCGTCTTGCCAACGGGAATTTGGAGGTCGGAGTGCACATCGCTGACGTCTCTTATTACGTAGAACACGAGTCTCCTTTGGACTTAGAAGGCAGGCGCAGGGGAACGACAGTGTATTTGGTTGGACAACGCCTGGATATGCTCCCATCTGTGCTAAGCGCGGATCTTTGCTCTTTGCACCAGAATCGAGACCGTTTAGCGGTCAGTGTGATATGGGAGCTCAATGGCGAGACTTACGACGTCATTGAAGACTCTACCTGGTTTGGACGCACCATTATTCGCTCGTGCTCGTCGATGACTTACGAGCAAGCCCATCGTCTTTTACAGGGTGTCAATGCCGATGCTGATGATGTACCCCATCGTGGATCTACAAAGACTCTGCTATCACCGACAAAACACCCGGAAGGCGTAGCCGGCGGTCGTATCCCTTTGAAACTTCAAAGTTTGGTACGTGAAGATCTCCAAATGCTTACGGAGGTTGCTCGTAGTCTAGCTCGTACCCGTGGCTCCCAAGGTGGTTTGGATTTGTCAAAGCAGGAAGAAGTTCGTTTCTCGTTAAACGTCACGGAGCTGGGCGAGGAAGACGTGGAGATTACGGTGAAAGAAAGCTTGGAAATTCACGGCACAATCGCCGAGCTGATGATTTTCGCGAATTCAACCGTTGCTCGTAAACTTGTCGAGTGTTTCCCGACCCACGCGCTCCTTCGTCGCCACCCACCACCGTCTGGAGATCGATTTACACAACTCATCCAACTCGCCAAAGCGCGTGATGTGGTCATTGATGCAACGAACAATTTCACGCTACAACAGTCGCTTGCGGCAGCAGAACGCTCCGGACGCATGAATAAAAAGACAATGTCGCTGCTCAAGTCTTTGGCGGTGCGTGTGATGACTGAAGCGGAGTATGTGAGTTCAGGTGCTGTGGCAGCGGAAGGCGCAGCGACACTGAATGGCGACGTCACCCGCTTCGCGCACTATGGCTTGGGTCTACAGTACTACACGCATTTTACCTCGCCGATCCGACGGTACGCTGATGTGATTGTGCATCGTCAACTTCTGGCTGCGGTGAAGACTCCAAAGCATGGGAAGTCGTCGCCTACGAAACGAAACCCGTCCCGCTCGGCGTCACCACTGACACTCCCCGAGACTCTTGTACCTTCAGTACTCGACAATGATGGAGATGAGGATTTTCTAGACGACCTCATCTCTTCAGTCGACAGCCAGCTGCAGGTTGCTGCTGCTCCGTCAGTAGACCATGAGACTGTCGATGAAGTCACGAGTGGGGGCAACCTCTTCCCGCCCGAAGAGCTAGTGCCATTGGCTCGGCATCTCAACAAGAAGAACCGCCAGGCGAAGCTTGCCGCGCACGCCTGTGACGAGCTCTTCCTGGCGTTGTACTTCAGCTGCCACACCGTGAAAGTGCCAGCCATCATTACTTCCCTCAAGCAGAATGGCTTTATCGTGTACGTTCCAAAGTACGATCTACGCGCGCCGGTTTATCTGCGAGACAAGAGCGGTGTTGTCCAGATGGACCCTTTGATGCTTGGAGTGCGCATTATAGATACTGACCCAGCTACTGGGGCGTTTGCTGGCGCAGAGTGTATTCGTAAAATCCCTCAAGCATACTTAGTGTGGGACGACGCTGAACGCGAAACTCTTGAGGTTGTCGGCGCAGAAGATAAGAGCACGGTGTTCCGCATCTTGGACGAGGTGGAGGTGCAAGTGTCGTGTGACCTCAGCGCCTCAACCGCTCGGGTCCCACAGCTTCAGCTGCTGCTGGTTGGTCGTGCCAGTGCTAAGCACAAGAAACACATCGCATCGTCGCTGTCAGAGCTGCAGCAAGTTGTACAGAACAAGAGTCTGCTTGACAGAGAGAGCAATTCAAAAGTTACACCACCAATAAGTGGGCGATCATCGCAGGACCAAATTGGCCAGGGGTCAGCAACGAATCTGTACGAGCTTCTGTTGAATGCTCCAACTCTTTCTCCGACGGATAAGCGCATGGGACGCCGTCTCAAAGGTGCTGACGAGCAAACTGCAGACGAAAAGAAACCGGCCTTTAAGCGCCGAGGCCCTGGACGTTTAGTCTTCGGCGGCTTCTCGACAAACTCGCGACGCCACTACCAACACAAGCTCGCGCAATATATGGATGGGCGCTCGGAGGAGCGTGAAGAGGAGCTGAACATCCAGCGTGGTGCGAATGGCGCTGGCATGACTTCCGCACAGGAAGCAAGACGCGCAGAGCGTGAAGCTCTTTCACGCACACAAAAGCTGGCTGCGGAAAAGAGACACGATCGCATCAACAGACGCATCAAAGCTGCCCGGTAGATGCTACCAAACGTCGTAATGAGCTGCATCTAGTCATTCTTCGTTACGCAAAAGTTCATTCACAAAACACTACCCGACAGGCCGATTTTCCTGCTGATTGACGAAGTCAGCCTTACCAGTGCCTCTGTCTCTTTTTAGGTGCTGCGTTTGTCGTCGTTGCCTGCTCACAGCTCCGTTTCTTTGATGACAGGCTGGACGCCCCCGCTGTTGAATTGTGCGGCGAAAAGAAAACTATTGTCGTCCATGCTGTCCGCCTCCGAGTCATCGCCGTATCCTTGCGGTTCATCATGGCCACAAACTCCTCAAAGCTGATAACTCCGTCGCCATTTGCGTCCACTTCGTTGATGACCTCCTGTGCCTGCTCCTCGCTGCCCATGAACTGCACGAGATCGGCCTTGGTGATCTGGCCCGTGTTAGTGGTGTCGAAATAATTAAATGCGTTGATGAGGTGCTCCTCCTGGTTGGCCAAGTTCCGCTTCATTGTAGCAGCCAGGAATTCCGGGTAGTCGACGAGTCCGTCGCCGTCGATGTCGATGCCCTTGACCAGCTCCAGTACCTCCTCCTCGATCATGCCGAGACCAGTGTCACGCAGAGCCTCCGCCAGCTCCGACACGGTAATAACACCGTTGCCATCCGTGTCAATAGCCATGAACTGGTTCTTCAATTCAGCGATATCGGATTCGGTGGCAAGGTCGGCAATCACCCCCAGCGCCGCTTTCTTCAGCTTGTTGTTGCCCGTGAAACGTTTCAGACTCGAGAAGATGTTCGGGTTCAGCGTCATGCTCGATCTCGGCGCAGATCCAGAGATCCACGGGTGACGAAGCACTTCCTCAGCAGTCAGACGCTTGGAAGGGTCCACCAGCAGCAGGTGGCTGATCAGATCCTTCGCTTCGTTGCTCACGTTCGTCCATTCGGGCGAGTCAAAGTCGTAGCGACCAGCACGCACAGACGCAAAGATCTCCGGGTCCGTGTCGCCGTAGAACGGCGGGTATCCACACAGCAAAATGTACATGATGACGCCGATACTCCACAGATCGCACGACTTGTCGTAGTGGCGGCCAAGCACTTCCGGCGCAATGTAGTACGGGGTGCCCACACGCGTCGTCATGACGCCAGCACTCAGGCCGTCGTCCATTCGCGACAGACCAAAGTCGATGACTTTGAGCTCGGCGTCCTCCGCCTTCGTGGCGAACAGGAAGTTCTCGGGCTTCAGATCACGATGACAAATGTCGCGGTCGTGGCAGTGCTTCACCGCGTCGCAGATCTTGCGCACCAGCACGGCCGCATCTGCTTCACTGTAGTGGCCGCGAGCAATGATGCGGTCGAAGAGCTCTCCGCCAGTGCAGAGCTCCGTCACCAAGTGCAAGTGGCGGTTTCCTTCGCAGACATCGTACAGTTTGATGATGTTGGGGTGGTCCAGCGTCTACAGACAGAATACCAAAATCAATATAAAAGATAATAAAAAGATTTCAGATATTGCTGTCCGCACCTTCAGAATGTTAATCTCGCGCCGCATGGTCTCCGGCCGGCTGACCTTGGCCTTGGGGATGGTCTTGATGGCCACCTTCTCGCCCGTGGCCTTGCTCACGCCGACGCGCACGGTGCCGTAGTGGCCGTGGCCCAGCTCCTTCTTCTCAATGTCATAGAACAAGTTCACGTCGCGCAGCTCCCCGTAATCTGCACAAATATAATTATAAATACTTCCAAAAGATATAGTTTAACATGAAAGACCATCACTCTTACCAGTTCCTTGAACGCCTTGCGGTCACGGGTCTGCGGGTTGCGCCGCACGGCGGCGGGGCCGCGGGGGCACGGCCCCCTGGTTCTGGGGCTGCGCAGCGGCCGCTGCAGCCGCCGCCTTCTCCTGCTGCGCGCGGCGGTGCGACGCATTGTTGCGCTTGCCGTGCGGCCGCACGTTGGCGGCGCCGGCGTTGCTGCTGCTGCTGTTGCCCATGGGGAGGTCTGCGTCGAGTTCTGGAGTGAGGGATCGCACAAAACGTGAGGGTTTTGCATACAAAAATCAAGGTCAAATCTGATGGGTACATTACAGAAATGTGATACGAACCAAAATCAAGGCGATGGGGAAAAGGCAACAACTTGGATATCCACTGCAAGTTTACGCCGATCTCCCGACCATGGCAAAATGACAAGCATGTCTCGCACAATGCAATCGACTGGCTAGTGTGACATAAATGCACTGCAGTAAACACCCGTCACGTTACTGCGGAGGCGGTTGCTGCTGGTGACCGGCACCCTGCACGTGGTTCCAAGGCAGCAACGTTTGCAGGAACAGCAGCAGCGGATTCGCGTCGGCCGGCAGATTGCCAGCCTCGAACTCTTCCTGCGCCTGAGCCAGAGCTGCCAATGCTTCGGCGTCTAATGGCTGGCCGTTCTGGAGCTGTGGTGGCTGCAGCATCGGATGGTCGGCTGGCAGCGTGGTGATCTCGTCCGAGTAGTCTGCAGACAGGAAGAGCATTGTCAGTGCGCAATTTGGATGAACACGCCGTGCAGTTCTGGACGTACCAGCGGAAACAGCTCGGAGGTATTTGTGCAAGCTTGTAGGTAGTTCCAGCACTTGCGGGTTCGCGGACACGAGCGCTGGAGAGGCAAGAGCGTGCTGCGCGCCACGCAAGAGGAACGTCTGCGCGTCGTTCACCTTCCAGATGGAATGGTTTCTTGAGATGTAGATGTCAAGTAGATGCTGCAGCACTCTGTCCTCGTCATCAACCTTTCGAGCGTTGGCAAACACGCGGCTCGACAAGATCGGCTGCCACGTAGCTGTTAAACACACACAGAAAGAATTCACGTCAATACGACATCACTCGTTATGGTGTAGTGCGGAAGCAGACGCACATGACGAAGTGCTAGCAGCAATCTTCTCCAGCAAAGGCTTGAGAACAGTTGGAAATCGAAGCAGTGCTACAGCCAGTTGATCCTTAGCCTCGGTCTCGTTACCTAAGAAAAAGCTGGAAAGTGCACAACAGAATTTCGTTAGTCGTGTTGTTGTCATCAACCCAGTCAGTTGGATTGAGATCGTACTGTGCCAGGGCCAGCGAAAACTGCAGGTTTGGCAGCGCCGAAATGTCCTCAGTCGAACTTGTCCTGGCCTTCTTGCTAGTCTTCTTGGTTGACCCAGCGTCACTTGTAGCGAAACGATCGACGGCGGGCGTCTTCGAGCTATAGAGATCGACCAGGAACTGGCACTGCCGCGACGTCAGCGCATAGTAGTCGATCGCCAATAGAACGTTCATCGGGTCTCCTTGGGGGTCAAGACTCAGCAAGAGCTTGGCTGTTTCGAAAGCACTTCGCATGCATCCTCGCCGACCGACTTGCTTCATCAACAGGAACAACGACTTGAAGAAGCCGCTGTTGTGCTCCGTGTTGATGTCCATGCGGCAATTTCCCTTGGACACGTCGAACTGGTCAGCCCAGGCCAACTCGAGCACATACATGCAGCGCTTGATGCAGTCGGTGGAGTGGTCCATTTGGCCGTGGTGTTGAAAGACCTCACTCATAATAAGCAGCGCATCGATGTGGTATGGATAGCGCTGCAAGAAGTGACCAATAAGGTTCGGGTCGTGAGTCCGCTGGAGAAGCTCGAACTCTTCTTGAAGCTTTTGTACGCCATTGACCACGTGATCTCAAAGTAGTTGCACAGTCCATTCCAACCAGGACCCTTTGGTTTGTTGGCGCGCGTCCACCGGATGCCGCCGCCGACAAATGTCGGAGGACGGGGCCATTCATCGAGCGGGGTCACCATCGACACCTTCTTGGCCGTCAAACGAGCAGCACTCCTGCAAAAAAAAAACAATGGCAAGAATTCATCAGAGCAACGTCTCCTGTCACCAGAATCTCTGCTCATACCGAGGATCTCCACGCTTGCGGTTACTGCTGTGACCTGCTTCTTTAACCTAAAGTCCACAAAATAAAGCAGGCTCGTCAGCAGCTTGAATACTCCATTTTCCACTCCGCACTACAGAACGTACGCCAAAGATGCGCTTCATCTCCTTGTCCGCATTGGCGAACTTGAGCTGCACGCCGAAGAGCGACTGCTCTTGCTCATTGCGTATGGATGTGGCTTCCTCGACACTCAGCTCGCCTGCTTCTGCTGCCAGAGCGTCCAAAATGTCGTCCACCGACTCTTCCTCTTGCGCACTCTTGTTTTTCTTCTCCTTCCTACAGCCAACCAACGAAATGAGCGACATCACCCCTTATTACTATGTATCATCTCTCTATAGAGAACTCACTTCTTCCCCTTGGTTGGCTCTGGAGCCACCTGCACTTCTTCTTCTTCCTCCTCCTCTTCTTCTACTTCTTCTTCACTGTCTTCACTCTCCGAGTCCGAGTCTGCTAGGAAGGCAAAGCCGACATTGGCGGGCTTCTCCTCCTCCAGCTCCTCGTCCGATTCCTCGTCACTGAGCGCCGTCGCCTCGCGCTCCTTCGCCAGTCGCTTGGCTTGTCTCGCAGACCTAAGGACAGGCAACACACACACACACACACACACACACGCACAGTCAGGACTCGTCGATGGAGCTTCATGTACGTCAGCATTCCCACACATTTTATCAAAATGATATTTAGCTCCAAAATAGTTGATTTAGCTTCTAATCTTCCGCGATGGAGACGGCGAGCGACGTGTCCATTCTCGCGTACTGCACGCAGCCCAGCAGCGCTTCCGGAAGCTCCGACTCGTCCTGACCCTCCACCACAAAGCCCATGTCCACCGTAAAGTTGGTCGACTGCGAGCGACACAGCGCCGTGATGTGCTTGGCGATCATGTCGGACGAGATATCCACGTGAACTTCAAGGTACTGCGGCGTTTGGTAGTACGTCGTCTGGATGGCCTTGCCGATGATGCACGGCGTCGTACCGACACTCTTCTTGATGATCCACGGCCCGTCGGCGATGGTCGGCACGAGTTTGAAGCGCGACTTGCGGAAGTCGTCGTCGGCAGTCAGGAATTTCTCCCAGAGCTTCTCGGCCTCGGTGAGGTCTCCGCCAGTGCTCTTGGTGCGAGCAAAGTACTGCACCGTTGCGACCAGTGGAGTGCCTGGGATGATGAGCGTCACGACAAACAGCTGCGGCATGTCGTTGCCGAACTTGGCGAACGCCTTGCTGGCGAAGCTCTTCTTGGAGCTGCACACGTGCAGCAGCTCGTCGTGGGTGCCCTTAAACTCGTCGAACCAGACCAGTTCGAATACTGCAAAGTGAAAGACGAGGTTAGAAGTGGGAAATAATCGGTGAAAATGGCGATGACCGTACTGGGAGGAGCAGTCACCGACTTGATCTTGTCCTGCAGGTAGGTTTTGGAGCGCAGCTTGAACTTCATCCAGTCCGGTTGGGACCACAGTTTCCGCAGTTGCGGGTCCTGCGTCGTGCAGCTCTCCGCCTGGGTCTTCCACGACTTGACAGGCACAGGGGTGTGTTTGATCTGCTCGGTGGGCTTGAAGTCTGTTACAGACGCAAGAGTCGTTCAGTGATCTGCTTGTCGAGAAAGGTGTCGTCGATGCGGTGGCATACCTTTCATGGTGGTGACGAAGAAGGAGGTGGTGAACTTGCAGGCAATTTGACAACTGGACTGCGAACACCGGTGGTGAAACAAGCGCTGCTTTCGTCCTCAGTATTTATACCTGCAGCATCGCACATATGGATCTGAATCGCTATCAACGGCTCGTTGAGTCCGTGAATATACTGAAGTCGCATGTCAAACGAACCTGATCAAAAATTCGCCAGCATCTCGACAACGTGCGAAGCGATCGTTCCTGTTTCTACAATGCTTCATGTTCATTATTTCGTTTAAGTAATGTTAGGAATTGCGTTGTTCTTAAGCCTATTCGGCAATAGCGGTCGAGATGGAGAGGTCGAGGTGGCTGTACTGGACACAACCAAGCAGCGCTTCAGGCAGTTCCGCTTCGTCTCGGCCTTCAACGACGTAACCCACGTCGACAACGAGCCGCGTCGAGTGCGATCGGCAAAGTGCCGTCACGTGTTTGGCAATCCGGTCGGAGCAAATGTCGACCACCACTTCGAGATACTCGGGCGTCTGATAGAACGTCGTCTCGAGCGCTTTGGCGATGATCAGAGGCTTGGCACCTACGCTCTTCCGCACGAGCCACGGTCCGTCGTGGACGGTTGGCACCAACTTGAGACGTTCGCGACGGAAGGCGTCGTCGCTGTCTAGAAACCGCTGCCAGAGATCGTTGGCCTCGGACTTGACGGCCGTCCCTGTCCTTGCAAAGTACTGCACTCCTGCAACCGTGGGGGTGCCCGGTACGATCAGCGTCACGACGAACATGGGCGGGACCTCGTTGCCGTACTTGGCGATCACTTTGTTGGCGAAACTCTTCTTATACTTGCATACATGCTGGAGCTCCTCGGGAGTGCCGCTAAAGACCTCAAACCACAGCAACTCGAACACTGCAGAGGGCCATCGTTAGCAATCGGCAGCAAGTCGTAAGAATGCTGCAGTACGTACGCGGTGGGGCCGAAGTTTCTTTGACCTTGCTCTGGAGGTACGTCTTGGAGCGCAGCTGGAAGCCCGACCAGGTTGGCTCAGACCACATCTTTCTTAGGTGGGGGTCCTGCTCCGTACACCCGTCGGCTTTGAGTTTCCATGCGCTCTTGGCATCGGCCGAGCACTTTTCCGGTCGCTCGGACTGCACCGGTACCATCGGCTTAATGTCTGCTGCAGAGACCCCAATTGTCAAGCTCACGTTGTCATTGTTGATTCCAACCGACCCGCCTACCTTTCATGTTGTTGCTGTTCGAAGCGGATTCACGACTGCGGGAGTGAGAATGCACTGTTTAAGCTAGCGTCATGGCATCAACGTTCTGAGCCCGCACAAAGCAAACTTAACTTGTCTAAAACGGTCTCGAAGCTGGAAGACATGCAAGATGCAACGGCCGGTAACAGCCGGCGCCACCGCGTCCCATTCTTTCCCCAGATCCCGAAAATCCCGCAACCCAGCTCACCTGCCATGGCGCCGCACGTGGAGCCCCCGGTGTTCGCTCCCCTCTGCCAGCAAGAAGCGCGTCAAGAAGTTCCAAGCCATTGTATCCCCACTGGACCCTGCCGATGCTCGCTCCGAGGTGCACACGTCCGAGTTCCGAGGCATGTACAACCTCGCGTTATTGGCCGGTGGGTTGTATACTTTCAGCACGCTCTTCACCAACTTGATGGCTCGCAAAGACCCTGCGGATATGAAGCTGCTGCTGTCGGTCTTCTACTCGACCCATTTGCTGGAGGTGTTCGTCACCTTCGGATGCCAAGCGCTGTATGCTTACACAGCTCTCATTCCGGTGTACATGGCTTGCACCGACATGTTCTCGGGCCGACTGCTCATCAACATTGTGCACCACACTCTGCAGAGTCTCTTGTTCTTCTTCACGGTGGTCTGCATCGTGTGGCGCGACTGGAATTTGATCCACGCAGTCTCCGCGTTCATCGAAGGTCTGGTGTTGTTGATGAAGATGCATTCATACATCCGAACCAAGATCGAGAACGCCCGCCGAGAAGGCAAGCCGCCGTCACCAGACATTAAGGACTTTACCATGTACCTACTGATCCCGTCCCTCGTGTACGAGCCCAACTTCCCACGCACGACCAAGATCCGATGGGGATATCTGGCCGAGAAGACTTTTTCCGTCATTTTGGGCATCTCGATGCTCTATATCATTGTGACGACCCATGTAATGCCTCGACTGGAGGACTCCGGGACGGTGAACCCGGCTCTCTCGATCGTCTCTCTTTGCTACCATTTCTTGGATGCTATCTTTTGACTTGGTTCATCATTTTCGAGTGCATTTGCAACGGCTTCGCCGAGGTGACCTATTTGGCCGACAGAGACTTTTACTCGGACTGGTGGAACAGCACGACGTTTGACGAGTTTGCTCGCAAGTGGAACAAGCCTGTGCACGAGTTTTTGCTTCGACATGTGTATCTGGACACGAGAGATAGCTACAACATTTCGAAGCTCCACGCGACCGTCTTTACGTTCTTCATGTCGGCGGCGCTGCACGAGTGCGTCTTCATCCTCATGTTCCGAGCCGTCAAGATGTACTTTTTCATCCTCCAAATGGTGCAAGTGGTGATTATCTTTTACGGCAGAGGACTGCGCGGCACTCGACTCGGAAACATGACCTTTGGCTGGGGATGATCCTTGGGCTACCTCTGCAAGCTGTGATCTACAGTCGCGAGTATCATGGCGGCGAGCCGATCTTCATGGTGATCATGATGCCGGCGATGATCTTTGGCTTTGGTGGTGTTCTCGTTGCGTCACTGATGCACATCAGCAGGTCGAAGAAGAAAACCACCTAGATCGGGCAGCATTTCTCCATCCAGCGAACTGCTGTCAAAGATACTTTTCAAAACAAAGAGGATCACTGCATAGTGCCAGCAAAAGCTTCGTGAGCCTCGATTACAGAAAAAAGTTATGTACATTGCCTTTTTTTCATATAATTTTGAATATCATAGTAGATTTTTAAATAAAATGAGTTTATTGAAAATTATTTCAAATGAGCTATCACTTAAAGGAGTACCTTTTTACCAACGTAATCATGGATCGAGAAAATGTTGTTACAATGGAGAGAAAAAATACTGTTCACCTTCGAGAGGGTAGCCAGGTCAACCTCGTCCGACTGCACAGGTATGGTTAGTGGTCGCCCAGATCCACCCGGGGGCAAGGGTTGAAAATCTTATCGCGGAGCGTGGCCCCCAAGTACGGGTGAATGAGTGAAATCACAGGAGTTCTTTGCGTGGATGGATGGAGACAGAAATGTTCTATTTGCTTCCTGTTCGATCAAGACGGCGTCTTCCATCTCGGGGCGGCGGTAGAACTTGCGTATTTTCAACACGATCGTGCAGGTTGAAACTATAGATTTGTTCAAAGCGCATTAATTGTGGAAGGGCTATCATATCACGTTTCGCTTGGCTGATATATTGTTGTGTGAAGTCAATTGTCTTGAGATGAAGCTACTTCGTCCGTTCTTGTTAGTTACTATGCTGATCTCATTGTCATCTACTCTGTACAAGACACTAGCAACCCAGTTCGTGTAATTCAAGAATTTCTATTATGTAACGTTCTGGTGAAACCGATTATTACTGTGGTCTGTCAGGCCGGGTGCGTGCAGGTCAGCACGCCCTAGCCAGCTTCCTCCTGGCGTGCTGTCCTGCGCGCCAGCCTGCCTTGTGAGGCCAGGAGCGCACGGTAGACACTCAGCACTTGAGTGCTTAGCACCCAACTGCAACTCTTAGGAAAACAAAGGAAAGGAAAACATTTTATATTTAGGTTTAGTATAGGCAAAGAAAAAGAAACTTACCCACTTTTGAGAAGCCAACACCGCCTCCATGGCTAGCAAAGAGAACAACACAAACGTAATTCAGTTTCCAATTTGAGTCGTCCCCCACAAGTCTCCAACCAACGCTTACCTCACCGCGCCGCCGCCAACCGCATCCCAGCATCTGGTAGCACGGGGAACGGTCGTCGCTATCCGCTGCAGATCCACGGGAGTTTTGGGTGTGAGGGCTAAAGTGTTGTTCCTGATTACCCATCCGCGTAGCTAGAACCGTAATTTCGGTTTCTGGTCATTGAGTGCTCTGCCACGGCTATTTGTGCTTGACTATAGCTGTAAATACTGTTCTTGCACCAGCCCCGTTGATTCACCCTAAGCGTTCATGTTGGACATAAAAGTCTTAGGCTAACCGGTATCGTCTGTGTGTGATCTTGGTATACCTGTCCCAGAAAACTCGCGTTGTTTTGACCCGGTTGGGCTAGGTTATGACACGAGTTAAGCCATCCATTGTCTACGCTAGTGACAAGGACTCGAAGCTTGTCAGCTTTTTTATACGGCTTTCGGTGGACAATCCACTTCTCCCAAACAAGGCTCGCAAGGACCTCTACAAGTCGATCGCCAAATCTGACCAGATTTTGAAGGCGCTGCTCTAGCTAGTAAAAACGCATGAAAGCGAGGGTTCCGCCAAGAAGCGTCGTGGTGTTGTTGACGTGTTAGTCAACCCTCAAGCTGTGCTTGAGGGTTATAAGAATTGATCAATATTTGACCCACGAAAATTTCGACCCGATTTTGACTCGGACAATGTGTTGACCCACATTTGACCTGCGCAGCAGTTGACCCGAAAAAAAAGTCCACAAGCGTCATCTCAATGGCGCCAAGAGCTCTTCAGCTAAGTAAAAAAATAAAGACCAAGATCACATCGAAAATAGGGTAAGCATTGCTATTCCTTGTAACATGTTTCTGTCGTTACTCCACGAACCATTGATAGTTGATCGATTCTACAAGTATCAAGTATGGCAGACCCTGCCCAGTTAATGCAGACGATGCTCGCCTCGATAGAGAAGCAGGACGAGCTTATCAAGCAGTTCACAGAGATGATTCAAATCTCGGAGCTTAAACTCAAAGGCATGAAGTTGCCCGCGTACAGAGCACTTTAGATTAGCCGTTTGAACTGTACAAGCAGAGTATCGATCAATACTTCCAGGCAAAGGCAATCAAGTACAAAAAGACCGACATAAAGGATAGGATTCTGGCAATCTTCGCTAGAACACTAAAGCTTGGTGCTGCACACTGGTACATGGCTGAAAAGAAAACATTCTTAAGTGTTGACGACTTCTTCAAGAGGTTGGAAGCTGTGTTTGTACCCGAGGACGTGCAAGAACGCCTGCGCGAGCAGATGAACGACCTAAGGAGAAACAGTGTAAGGACTTGCCTGAGTATAACAGCAAGTTCCGCGACCTAGTAACACAGGTTAAGACGATGGAAGAATTCGACAAAATTAGTTACTTCCTATGTGGTCTATCATCCAGTACACGCGAAGAAGTCCAGTAGAAACGTTGCGAGACGCTTTCAAAAGCTGTCGCTACAGCGTTGGACTACGATCGATCTCATCCTCATCATAAACGTTCGGACGGATCCAAGTACCGTTCCTATGATCACAAGCGTTGAAACGATGAAAACAATGATGGAGCTGAGCCGATGGAGATCGACAATGTGCATGTACCTTCGCGAGAAGAGTGCACACGCCGGAACCTATGCTTCAGGTGTGGAAGTGCTGCTCATATGCAAACCATTGTCCAATTCGATCGCAGCAGAGAGCCAGAACTAACCCGCCGAGATACAACCGTTTTAACTAGACGCGTCGTCTTGGGCAGGCTCGGGTGAACATGGTGAACAACAATGATGACAACTCGGAAACCGTTGTCCTGGAGAATGCAACCATGAACGCAGCCGATATCCAAGATGCTGTGGAAAAAGGCCGCGTTTTAACTCGTTACAGAGGAGTTCACAAGGAAGGTTTAAGACATGAAGTTCGAGCGCAGTCGCACAGAGGTCTACAACGCAGACCAAACAGCGTTGAACTTTGTCATCGTTAGGCTACTTTGCAGGCTCTCAACAGGTTGAAAGAATGGTACCACAGTTCGCTGTCCGATACTCAGCGCATAACAAAATTAGAGACAAAATGACTGCCAACATAGAGGTACGCAATTTGCGAACGAATGTTCGAGCCAACGATGCACCAGGTTGTACTGTCAACGAGTATTTGTCGAGCACTTAATTGTACATGCGGATGTGCCAACCGGCTCAAGTCGGTCCACGACGCCTCTCTGTTGAACATGATGTGGGACACGTTTGGCCGCGCAATCGGCACCTGCTCTGCCCACAAGCAGCAGCTCTCGATAGGTGCGTCTGGTGAGCTCTTCCTTCATATCGCCCGAATTGAGACGTCCGTTGTGCTAGGCGTCTCCGTCTTCAAGTCCCCGCAGCAATGGCAGCATTGCATGCTGCACGCGTTCGGCTTGCTGTTCGTGTCCTACAACGAACCGGCTGGATACTTGTTTCACCTTGTGCCACGGTATGCCGTCTTTGACCTACCCGACGGTCAGACGTACACCCAAGAGGAAGTCGCTGTGTGCTGTGAGAGCCTAGAGAAGAAAGATGACAGCGCTGCACAGCCAACATACAAATGAGAGAGTAAACGACCTAAGCTATATCGCAGAGGTTATAAGAAAACGTTGTCAAAATTATCACATACTGCTCGCTAAGCTGTGACTCACAACATGACGAGCCATTATCTTCGCCACGGCTCCATTGTGCACGGAAATGCCTCGCCAAAGTTGGCAATACAGTGGATATCCACTCGGATATCCACTCAAGATGCATGGCTGCTTGAATCGGTAACAAAGGCATTTGTCTACATACGCACGGCAACAAAAGAAGATCTAAGCATGGGTAAAGTGCTAGCTGGGTATGATACATCTGACTTATCGGTAGTGACTCCGAGCATTCGCGACCTCCACGAACAACTAACAGCACAGGAAATCGGCGATGTCGTCACCCTCCGCGACGAGCCCTTTCGCCGCGCTATTGGAATGTCTGACCCTTGCTACAACGCCGCCATCGAAGACGTCGACGTCACGTTTGCAGCCATTCTTATGCCTATTGAGGAAGAGCTTGAGACCACGCGATTCAGCGCAGCGTCATCGCCGTATGTGGGCAAATACTTGTTCGAGCTCGAGCGCGGCATCGCGGCGACAAACACACGTCTTGGGTTATCAGTGTCAGTAGCCACATGCTGCAAATGGGGACGCCATCTAACGTCGCGGCGGCTTACAGCAAACCACACTCACGTTGGCAGATCTGCCCCTAACAATGACACACATTTGGCGTCAGTCCTTGAAAACATGCTTGGCCAACTCACCTCGATAAACGAATATCTTGCACGGTTTTAAAACGCATAGGCTGTTTTGCTGACCCAGGAAGCTCAACCGCGATCGCCAATACCGCTTCCTGACGCGCTAACTTCATATACCGTCGACGCTCCTCTGTACGCTGCAACGCCGGCACTGCCGAGGAGAGCTCCACATAGAAAATAGACATGACTTTAGAAATGAATACATAAGCAACGTATTATTAAGCAGTTGGCGCTAACAGTATTCTGAGGGGGTGAACTCCAACGTGTTTGCCCGATTCGAATGTTTTCTTTAATTAAGTGTTTCTTGTATTGTTTAATTCTGACAGAAATTCCAAATGACATTTTCTTTGTAAAAGATACACTGGATCGGACAAGGCGTCGATTCAGAGATACTTTTTCAGCTGGCCATTCCTTGAAAAGCTGCAGCAGGCCAAATGCTCCCACACGGCGGCATTGCAGCCAAAACACGCGTGTTGACCGAAAGTGAGAAGCGCGTGAAAAGATTCCAAGCGATCGTATCGCCCCTGAACCCAGTCGACACTCGCTCCGTTGTGCATACATCGGATCTGCGCGGGGTCTACAATCTCGGTTTGGTATGCGGTGCTCTTTACACCTTCACGACCATCTTGACTGGCCTCATCACTGGCGAGGAGACTGTGGTGGACTTGAACCTGTTGGTGTCGATCTTCTTCTCAACGGAAATACTGGAAGTGTTTGCGACTTTCGCGTGCCAAGGCGCGTACGCGTACTGTGCTTTCATTCCTGTGTACATGGCTGGTATGAAGTGGTTCTCCGGTCGACGACTGTTCATTCACACTGTACACCACACTCTGCAGAGTTTGCTGTTCTTCTTCACCGTCGTGTGTATTGCGTGGCGAGATTGGTACCCCATCCATGCCATCTCTGCGTTCCTCGAAGGACTCGTGTTGATGATGAAGATGCATTCGTACACCCGTACGAAGCTGGAGAGTATTCGTAGGGAAGGCACGTACTCACCACCAGACATCAAGGACTTTAGTGTCTACCTCTGGATGCCCACGTTGGTCTACGAGCCAGATTTCCTCGTACGGATCACATCCGCTGGGGATATGTGGTCAAGAAAGTGCTATCGATCGTCTTGGGGATTTCGACGCTGTTCATCATCGTGTCGAATCATGTGATGCCTCGACTGGAAGCTTCGGGAACGGAGAACCCCATCCTGTCGGTCTTGCATTTGCTGCTGCCGTTCCTCACGTGCTATCTATTGGGGTGGTTCATCATCTTTGAAAATATCTGCAATGGTCTAGCCGAGGTGACCTATTTCGCCGATCGTGAATTTTATTCTGACTGGTGGAACAGCACAACGTTTGACGAGTTCGCTCGGAAGTGGAACAAACCGGTCCACGAGTTCTTGCTGCGGCACGTGTATCTGGACACTCGGGACAGCTACAACATCTCGAAACTCAACGCCACGTTGCTCACGTTCTTCTTATCATCGATCTTGCACGAATGCGTGTTCGTCATCGTCTTTCGGGTCGTCAAAATGTACTTCTTCACGCTTCAGATGGCGCAGGTCATCTTGATTGTCTATGGCCGAGGTCTGCGTGGCTCTCAGCTCGGAAACATGATTTTCTGGCTCGGTTTGATCCTCGCGTTGCCGCTACAAGCCGTCATTTACTGTCGTGAATATCACGGAGGCGAACCGATTTTCACGGCCATCATGCTACCAGTCATAGCCGTCGTCTTCAGCGGGATCCTCTTCGCGTCCTTCATGCACATCAAACGGAAGAAAACGGAACTGTAGGTCTAAAATACAACGCACTTCGTTGTGCGCCATCTTGTCCCGCATGTTGACGCTCCACGGCCTGGTGGTGGGTCAGTAGAGGTCCATTTTGCTGTTCTTCTCTTCTTCTCGACATAATCAAAAAGCCTTGATCTAAGTCGCTGCAAGATGCCACCGCACGTCGAAGTTCCAAGTCTGGAATGCACCAAGACACACCAAGTTCCAGCGATGGTGTCGCCACTAGACCCGGCAGACGGTCGGTCCCATGCGTACTCGTCGGATTTACGTGGCATGTACAACCTCGCTTTGATCAGCGGCGGACTGTACGCCGTCACGACTGTCCTTTCCGGAATCATCGCCGACGAGCCCGTCCAAATCGAGTTGTTGCTGTCGGTCTTCTACTCGACCCATTTGGTCGAAGTATTCGCCACCTTCGCTGCTCAAGCTCTCTTCACGTATACTGCTTTCATCCCAGTGTGCATGGCTTCGACCAAGATGCTTTCAAGTGGATTGCTGATCAATATTGTTCACCACACGCTCCAGAGTGTGCTGTTCTTCTTCACGGTGATGAGTATTGCTTGGCACGACTGGAACATCATCCACGCTGTGTCGGTGTTTCTTGAAGGACTGGTGTTGTTAATGAAGATGCATTCGTTCATTCGAACGAAGCTGGACACTTCACGCAAGGAAAACAGTCGACAGTTGACGTCAAGCACTTCACAGCCTACTTATTTATGCCAACGCTTATATACGAGCCACACTTTCCACGTACCGATCGAATGCGATGGGGTTACCTGACCGAAAAATATTCTCCATCATCGTGGGGATTTCGACGCTTTACATCATTATCATCAACTTCGTGTTGCCGCGGCTAGAGGACTCTGGAACGGAGAACCCCATACTATCGGTGCTGACTCTACTGCTGCCATTTCTTACGTGCTATTTGATTGTTTGGTTCGTCATCTTCGAGGGAATCTGCAACGGATTCGCCGAAGTCACTTACTTTGCCGACAGAGAGTTTTATTCGGACTGGTGGAACAGCACCACGTTCGACGAGTTCGCTCGCAAGTGGAACAAACCAGTGCACAAGTTTCTGCGGCGCCACGTGTATCTGGAGACCCAGCAGAGACTCAAAATCTCCAAGCTCAACGCCACGTTGATAACGTTTTTACTGTCGTCCATCTTGCACGAATGTGTGTTTGTCATCATATTTCGCGCAGTCAAGATGTACTTCTTCACTCTTCAGATGCTGCAGGTGGTGATTATCATGTACGGTCGGGGTCTCCACAACACCCGACTGGGCAACATCGTGTTCTGGCTCGGTCTGATCGTCTCCTGCCTCTCCAAGCCGTCATCTACTGTCGAGAATATCTCGGCGGTGAGCCAATCTTCACGGCGATCATGGTACCTGTGATTATCATTGGACTCACTGGGATATATATTGCGTCCGTAGTGCAGCTAAAGTGGTCGAAAAAGTAAGTCAATCTATTGGTTGTAGCGGACTTGGATCTCGCCCAAAGTTGTTTCCAACAGCTCGCAGTTGTTGAGCTTGCGGTTCATGCCCAGCATCCGTTTGAAGAACGACGAGTGGCCAACCACAGCGATGTGCTTCTCCGGTCGTTTCTCCAGTACTGAGATAAACTCGCGGATGCGAGCGTCCAGTTCTGTTTGATTTTCGCGGAGTGGGAGTACATCGTCTGCTGTCTTGGGGGCAACAATATTGGCCGGAGGTGCATTTCCCGGCCCCGTCCGCGGGAACTTCTCCATCTCGAGCCACCAGAACGGGTCCAGCATCGAGAAGTCGACGTCTACTTGAGGTAAGAACTGCTGGGCTAGTTCTGCCGGCACGCGACCAATGTCGCACGCAGTATCCAGCATCTCCCGACACGAAGGTTCCACTAGATCACACTGTTAGACTGCTAGCAACTGCATAACAAAAGAGTTCTTTAAAACTTACCGACGATGGGGATCTTCGTGTTGGGGAATGCTCCGATGGTGGTCTCAATGGCGCGGGTCAGCGGACTTGAAATGATCTGCAAATAAAAGTGAAATATATGAATACCTCCCACAACTTTGAAAATTGAGTGCTATGAGAGTTTCACCGCACCAGTTGAATTTTGTCTTCGAGCTTCTTCTCTTGGATGAGTTGGTGTAGTTTAGCTGCCTAAAACAAAAATAAAATAAAATGATGAACCATGAAAAAACATATATACTGTTAAAAGTTACCTGTTTCTTTCCTTTGGCGCTGAGCGGCGCGTCGAAGATCATGGGGTCGCGTACCCACATCCACGAGAAGTTGACGATGCTGGTCTTGCGCCACTCATTGAACGTGGACTCGCCGTGGCGGATGCAGTACAGCGTCTTGGTCGTGGTCGTCTCCATCGACTTTTTGCAAAACTTTTCTGATTGGATAGTGAAATTTACATGAAAACTGTTATTATTAAATGTCTTCGAATCTGTTTATCTTGAAGTGAAAAACTAAACGAAAGTGAAGCGCTCGTTAAGCAATCTAAAGTATCAATAATCATGGTTGAAATTGGTGACGTACTTCTTGTGGGAGGTCGAAAACCAGTAGTTTGCCTTCTGTGTTCCCGCATATCATGGCTCTGCGCTCTGGCCAGCACTTGAGGCATTTCATTCGTCCCTCAATACTGTTTGCAGTGGCACAATAAAACATGTCAGCAATTCAGGTAGTAATAGATCGTACAACCTCCAAGTGCCGTCGTACTTGGCACGGAACACGATTTTCCCGAACGCATCAAGCGCAGTTTCGTCGTCGAAGGTCTTGTAGTCCCACGCGATAATCGTTCCGTCAGCAGCAGCGCACAGAACGAAGCCGCTAACTGGCACCATCTCCAGACAAACGATCGGGGACCCTGATGGAGACGAAGAAAACGACGTCGGCGGTCGCAGTACGCCCAGCTCATACGTCTGATTAATGTTAAACATGTTCCACATACGAAGCAGCGAGTCTTCCGAGCCCGAGAAAAGGATACACCCGTGTAATGCCAGACAGCAGACCGCATCCGTATGCGCCTTGAATGTGCACAAGGTGGCTTTCTTTGCAAAGCTCCAAATCTAGTTGATAAATAGTTAAAACGATCCTCATTATGACTCTCGACCTGTTACGTACAGTGATTTGGCCCGTAAAATATCCTGCAACGAAAAATTCTTGATCTTTTGAGGGTAGAAACTCTCCGTTGCTAAACACTAGACACGTGACGTCTTCGGTTCTGTCGCGAGGGAGTACAGGGTTAAATGGATTCGCAGGTGTTAGCCCTTCGTTGGTCACTTCCCACATCGACACTAATCCGTCACTGCTTCCAGCCAGCAGAATCTCCTGATCTCGAACAGTACCCGCTAAGATTGTAGTCAGCAACAGAATCGTTTGACCTGTGCATATAATTCCAACAACTTGAGTACTTACATGTGATGCAGGTCACCGAACTTCTTCCTTCGAGTGATACTTTTGGATCTCACCCGAATGCAAGCTCCAGACTTTGATCGATCCGTCATCATGGCCGGTAAATATCCTCGGGAATCGCTTCGACGCTATCATGCACGTAATTTCAGAGTGTCTCTCCTCAAAGCGATAGTTCACTTTCATGTCGTAAGAGTCCCAGCAGCGGATTGATCCGTCCAGTGAAGCGCTAACGAACTGATACGACTCTGTCGAACTGTCTGTTGGGTCTCGGGTTTTCTCCTGATCATCCCCTTGATTCACATTACTGTCGATTATTGCAACTGCTATAATAGCATCGGAATGGCCACTACAATCCACGTACCCCACATTACGATTGCAAAGCCACTGCTTCACGCCATTTGCCAATCCTGTCAGTAAAAATCTCCCGTAGGGCCTGTTAAAACCTCTAAGCCGATAATGGTCAAAGGCATGGAAGAAACCATCTGCGTCTTGCCGACATGCTTATCTTCGAAGAGTATTTCCCAAAACCAGTACCGATGTACCACCATCGTCCCGGAACCAGTACCTTACTCAAAACCAGTACTTGTACCAATGAAAGTGCTTGTTCAATTTGGTACATGTTCGTTTCCATACTATCTTGCACGAGCACGGGATCAGCCATACTTCTATTCAGTTCTGAGTAAAAATTAATGTTAATTAAAGCGTATTCAGTCGTCTAGGAGGAACGCCATGGACATCCGCGTGGCTGCTTGTTGGGCTACAGCACTTCCTTGCTCAACTGGGGTTCTTGCTTGTTGGGATGTTGCTGTTGGAATTTTTGGGAGCTCAAAAGGCGAGGCGATAAGGTCGGAATTCAGTTCATCGCTCTCGCTGCCATGGCGACGACAAGTTCGCCGGTTGTGACCAACTTCCGTACACGATCTACAAACATAAGTGTTCTTGCCTCTGCTCTCTCCAGCACTAGCGATGCGTCGTTTGATGCGGCGACCAGCCTGCTTGTAGTATGGTGAAGGCTTCACTTCGACGAGACCTGGAGGCGTATCGCGCACAGGAAGTGCGATTCTTTTGTCGAAGAATTTGTTAGCGTAGGTACTCACCAAGTATGCCGGATGAAAAGCAACACAATGCATGTTCTCATTGTAGGTGAAGTCCTGCATGAACGTGGTTGCTGCCAATCCGGAGCTGAATGGCATTCCCAGTTTCAGCACGGTTGTTCCGTGCAGGCTTGTCAGATCCAATTGCGCGCGACTTGATGAAGTCATGGTTGCTAGGGTGTCCGGAGGTAGAAAAGCTGCTTGTAGAGGTCGTTGTTGTCAAGATTGAGAATGGTGCGATGGAGGGAGGGGTGCTAAACTTGCTGCAACAGCCCTTCCGCTAACGCTGTCCATGCCAGACTCTTCCGCTGCTAAGATTGTTGGGACGTTCGGTACTGGAAACGAATATGTACCAAATTGAACAAGCACTTTCATTGGTACAAGTACTGGTTTTGAGTAAGGTACTGGTTCCGGGACGATGGTGGTACATCGGTACTGGTTTTGGGAAATACTCTATCTTCGAAGATATTCCACAAGTGAACAAAACCTGCTGCGTCACCGAGAAGCAGCGTGTTGCCATGAGCATCCCAAGCGCACGAAATAAAACGCGCCGCGCTAGAGCTGCAAATTGTCGACGACAAAGCTCCAGAAATTGCATCGATTACCTGCGCCTTCTCATCATAGCCAAGAGATACAACAAAGCAGTTATCCGCCACCATCGCCAGTCTCGAAATTCCTAGCGAGTGGAAATGTTCGAACTTGCGCCTCAACCGGAACCGGAACTTGGCATCAATATCAGAATCTAACTGCTTATCATTCACGCCATCGGACATTACCGAACTGGAGTTTTCAGACGCGTGAGTGTAAACAGAGATACACCCCGATGAGTCACCGACAAATAGAGTGCCATTCGCTCCGGAACGAACACAAAACGCCGACGGCCAACTACTCCCAGGTTGCGATATCGATTGTGCTGGAATATACCACGGATAAAGCAGGAGAGCTCGACCCTCAGCTGGATACCAGGTTCGCACGGTATGGTCTAAGCTGCAACTGACCAGACCATTGTTCTGCTGCGGCATAACTCGCACACAAACAACGCTGCCAGAATGTTCGCTTAGTGTTTGGACACATGTATACCCGCATCGGGTGGGTAGCGACGAATCCGAGTTGCCCCAAGGATCCCACAACCTGATGGAGCGGTCAGCTGATCCCGAAACCAAAAGTCCTTGTGGTCCCAAGTCCGTTGCAAAATCAAGACTGAGCACCGCGCCAGTATGGCCTCGCAACGTGTTAACCTTTTGAGTGTCAAAAGAGAAAACAACAGCACATGAAATTATAGCTCAAACGAAGTACAAAACATGCGAGTTTTCATCACGTACGTACGGCGTCGTCACACTCGGAGTCGGCGAGAGGGGCCAGTGCAACACTGCTCCATCATGCTGCACATACGAGTTCCTTTAGTGGCTGAAACAATCGCGAGTTTATGAATTAAACGCACTCTGCCAGCAAAAACTCCTTTGTCAACTTCCACGTGAAAACTTTCAAAGGAGAATCCTTTCTCAGAGACCTAGCGGCATCAAAGTGTCAGTACGAGCATCCAACCTGCACGCAACTCCAATCGGGGACAACAACTCACTTGTGGCAGATGTTCTGCCACCACAATACGGTCTAGGCGATTGTTGCCGACTACCTCTTGCTGGGATTCGGGGTGTTTAGTACTCGTTGGGAAATCTTCGGATGATGTGTTGTTGCGATTGATGGTATTCTCATATGCGTATACTTCCCACGCAGTGAATTCTATCATGTCTACAGCTCGCGCGCGAAGTAATTCCACGACCTCGCTCTCAACGTCGGTGTCTCTTCAGACAAACTGGTCGTTTATTTTCCGATGCAAAAATCGGCAAACAGCACATCCAGCACATCTTCAACATCGATTCGGCCTAAGATCCGGCCGATTGCTGCTACCGCGTGACGAAGGTCTTCAGCAGCAATCTCGCTTTGATATGGGTCCTCCAAAATCGATCGAGACAAGCAAGACACTCGACAAGATTCTGGCGATGGCGTTCTCGTGTGATTAGCGCACCGCTCGCTGCTCCTCCAGAAGATAATTCTAGTCTGAAGCATAACACCACTCTATCCATTAGATTTCACACCGCAAAACTCGTCCAGCTTCCTGGGTCGTACCTTTGCTTCACTGCAGCCGAGAGATTTTCCACAAATGCGTCAATACCATCGCCTTCTACACAAGAGATAGCAAGCAGCTGATCACGCTGCTTCGTGTCGAAGGACGCCAATATCTTCGCAATGTTGTCGTCCTTGACCTGATCGCTTTTGTTTAGTACGGCAAGCGCACCGTCATTTAGGTATGTTTGATATTCATCCGAATGAAGAAGCGCTGCATTCTATAAGCACGAAACAGGTCGCTTGGTAGATACGTAAATGCAAAATCGAAGATATTGTCAACGTGGTCTGTACCTGAATGTCCATCATGACGACACAAATATCGGCGTCACTAGCGCACTGCTGCGCTCTCAGGACGCCTTCCTTTTCGACGATGTCGTCCGTCTCACGAAGGCCTGCGGTGTCACTGACAATGACAGGATACCCTGCAATATTCAATGGCACCTGCACCACATCACGGGTCGTGCCTGCAATAGACGACACAATCGCTGCAGGCCGACGCGCCAGGACATTTAGCAAGCTGCTCTTGCCTGCATTCGGGGTCCCAGAATTGCTACTTGGATGCCACTTCGCAGAATTTCTCCTCGTCTGCCGTCGGCCAAATGTCCACGAATTGAATCAGCTAAAGCGCGAACGCTGTAGCCGCCATGAGATAGCACGTTAGCTGTGTCAAGGTTCCAAGACGCCGTGTTACCTCGCTGCTCAAACGTACCGATCCACGGCAGCTTCGTAAGCAGCATCTGTGACGTCGTCTTCATCATCACCAAAATCGATTATAGCCTCTGTGTAGGCTAGACAACGTACAAGGCTATCGCGCCATTTTTCATAGATCTCTCCGACATCACCCGAAAGTTGACGCAGTGCTTGACTGCGCTGCGCTTCCGTCTCGGCGCTTAACAGGTCTGCGAGGCCTTCCACTTGCACTAGGTCAATCTTGTTGTTGTCAAATGCACGCTCAGTAAATTCGCCCGCTTCCGCAGCACGACACCGCTACCCAGTAACATCGTCAAGCAAAAATCTCAGTGGCAAATACTTGCATGAATGCTATCCGCTCGAACAACCAACCGGAACGTGACTCAGCGCCTCCAAGACCCCCGACACAACCGCAAGACTTCCATGAGTATGCAACTCAACGATATCCTCTCCAGTAAAGCTGCCACCATCGCAATAAAAGAAACTAATCTGTTACGAGAGATAAACCAGCAAAAGTTGTCCACAGTTTTGTACCTTTTCGGGTGTGGGAACCGCAGCACCAACGCGTCATCCAGGTGCTCCTGGGTCTTTGGGTGGTACAGCTTCCTCAGCGCAGCTCTGCAATAGATAGCCATATTAAAAATGCTAGTGAAAATTGATAGCAATTGTATTAACCTACACTCGAGGTGCCGGTAGCGCTGTGTCCTTGGTGAGCTGCTGCAGACATGCGTCGGCTTGGTCCCCAGAGATGCGGACGACTGCCACGCCAGCCTTTCCAGGTGCGGAGGACAGTGCGTAGATGGTGTCGGTCTCGTACGCACCAACGTCGTGAAGGTCGGCACTGACTGCAGAGAACCGGCGCGCGCTAGCAGCCGACAGCGGCAGGCGAAGCGCTCGAAGTCGTCCAAGCATGGTCGAAAAGTGATGGCGTTGCAAAAATGACGACCATAAGTCATATATTATGACAAAATAGAGGTTCCAACTTCAACGTGGTATGATTCCTTTCCCTTTTGTGTTAGATGGGCAGCGTGACGCCTTCAAAGTACTCGAGCATGTCGTCAATGTCGCTGCAGTCAAAGTGCTCCGAGTTGCTGGAAATCGAGTTGGTTCGACTCACTGCTGGGGTTTCATGTGGTGTGCATGGAGGCTGAGTTGGCTCAACTTCAGCAGCCTGTTGCTCGACTGCATCATCGTGCTCTGTTTCATCCTTGTTCGGCAGGTTGCTTTTACCTGACTGCGGATCAAGCTTCACGGCCGATGGGCTTGAGACTGGGGGATCGGCGACTGCAAATGCGCTGTTGGTAGTGGCGTCGGCAGGGACGCCGCCAGTTCAGCACCAGGAGAAAGCAACTCCAGCGACGGATGCACACCGGACAGACTCAAATCCGACACGTCGCTAAGTCTCTGTTGCATCTCCGGTCCACTCAGCTCCTTTCGACTCGGAGACGACGCCACAGAGGACGCTGGCGATGGTCTTGTCAGCGATTGCCGATTCAGCGACGGAGAGCAAGGCTGTAGCTGCGGTGGCATATCCATCTCGTCGTAGCAGAGTAGATACGCGTCGAACGTTGTGGTCGTCGCTGTACTTCGCTCGTACAGGTCGTTGGAAGTTGCCCGCCTCTGCTTGCGCATGGTGCGCTTAACTGCAGCTCGGTTCTTTTGCATCTGCACCGACTGCGCCGTTTCCGCTTGCGCTTGTCGTTGCCGTTGCTTGCTTAGTTCTGTCGGCTGCATGAACGACTTTCGCTCCAGTGGGGCCACAGGGTGGTCTTCATTGTCACTTGAACTGGCGCTTGAGGTGTGAGCTGTGCTTTGACGTGCTGCTTTGGGCTTCGTACCCTTCTTACCCTTTGGGTCGACATTGTCGGGATGGCTCGTACTGCGTCCACGTTGTTGAGAAGGGTTGGTATGACTGGGTTGAGGTCTTGCGTGGTGGTGGTGCCGATTGTTCTGTGCTTGTTGCTGCCGCTTCTTTTGATCTTCCTGCCACCGTTTGTGTCGACTGCTTTCAGTTGGGCCAAAGTAGCGACTGCGCGTGAGCCACTGACTCATGTGTCGATCGCGGTATTTCGCCAGCACCTTGCTCTTCTCAGCGACGGCGCCACGGATGTCGAAAATCGCTTTGGAGATGGTTCGCAGCTTCACGTCACCGCCGGCACCGGCCGAGCCGATGAGACTTGAAGACCGTTCTTCGTTCGGATCGTACAGCCACACATCCGCGCGTACTTGAGGCTTCCGTTGGCCTGCAGGAGACGACGGCAAGCTGTGCGACGTACTCGGCCACATGGTGATGATTGGGCTGCTCGGATATGCGCCGCACACCGACGCTCGTTCCGGTAGCGCGTTACTCGCAACATTTCCAGCCGTCCACTGCATCAGCAGCAGCTGGATGCGCAGCATGCCTTCATCGCCACGACTGGCACGGCGACAGCAGACTTCTTCGTAGGCATGGAACTCGCCCGAGATCTCGCGTACGTCGTCCGGCAGCACTTCTCGCTCGTTGGTACTGTCGGCGTGTGTACCCACCAGCAGTAGGCGTCGTTCAGGCGCGTCCGACAAGTGCGCCCACTGTGCGATGACCGTCGCCAGCGTCTCCTTCCGCGTCAAGTCAAAGAGCAACACGAACACTCCGTTGTCATCGACAGCCTCCTCTGGTCCCTGTAAGACGCGGACACTGGAGACGTTGCTGCCATTGCTGCCCGGTCGTCTCCAAAAGTACTGCTGCGACGTCGACGACGTCGTGGCGGCGGCCTCCTTCGCGCCGAGCGCCAACACGAAGCTGGTCTTGCCGACGCCGCTGGCGCCCACGACGCCGATACTGCAGGGCATGGCGCCGATTCTGTTGTGTCCACCGGAGGGCTTGATGGGTTCGCGGCTTGGAATATCCAAGCGGCAGATGGACCGTGGCGCCAGCTAGCAAGCGTGGGGTATGGCCAATTTAGCTAACGCCGCTTCAGCAAGTGCCCGGCACTCGCCGTTACTTGCGAGCGCAGCACCGCTTGCAAGTCGAGCCCCAGCCAGAGAACCGCGAGACGACGAAATCCAGACGTCAGTGCAATGTGGCGATGAGGTCCGACGTACGTCGCGATTGCCCCTTCCCGCCGCCTGCGCCAGCTACGTTGCCCATTTACGTACCAAATAAAATGACCCAGTTTCAAACGATTTCAGCCAATCCGGTTCTTCAGCAACACTTTGCAAGCGCCATGGGGGCGGGGCCGTCGCTCGCCAAGTTCGTCAAGAGCATGGAGGACGAGGAGCTCGCCTCGATCCTCCAGGAGGTGTGCTTCTAGCTGCTTCGTGTCGTGTCTCCTTCTTCTAATGGTGTCCCTCTTGTAGGCGTACCAAAGCGATCCGCAGCGCATTGACAGAATCATCGCCACGGTCAAGCTGCGGCATCAGGAAGGTCAGCAGTCCACTGTATACTGCAAGGATATTGACACAAACTGACAGTATATTTTGGCTGCTGCATCTATAGAAACTGGAGAGCATCCTGATCGAGAAGAAGACTCAGTCGAAGCCTCTGCTGCGGCCTTGTCGGTGGCGCTGACTGCCGCCGCGTCAGCTTCTTCGCCGGTGCTGGGGGAAGCGTGCAACATCAAGTTGCTAGTGCCGACTCCGTGCATCAGCGGGGCATTGAAGTGGTCACGGTTTCAGTTCCAGAGACTGCGGCGATGCAAGGCGTGCAGGACCCGATGAACGCGCTCGGCACATTTGATGGCCACGAGCTGCGCCGCCTGCAGCCCTCCGACAAGAACCCGAGCGGTATTCAGTTGCTCGAACAGAACGGAGACAACGCTGCAGCACCAGAAACTGTATCGGCGCCTCGCGTTCGCGAGACGGACGTTGATGGCTACCCCGTGCTGTACGGCAGTTGCGGTCGCGGAAAGCAGTATGCGCGCTGCTCGGTCTGCTATTTCCGCGGACTTCGTTGCAACACGGCGCACTACTGCGCCTGCTGCCAGCGACCTGTATGTATCCGACCCCGCACATACCCAGGCGAAAACAACCCGAAAATCTGTTGGAACGTGCTTCACATGGATAAGGACATGATTCAGCGAGTGGAAAAGAAGAAGAAGCGCAAACTGCAGGCGCTGACAGCGCCTGTGACTTCGGGACGAGTTAAACGTAGCGAGACAGAGCAGCATGATAGACCTGGCGAAAGCATCGACGAGACCACCGTTGATATTCAGCGAGTCCCTGCTCTGGTGGCAGATGTGAGTGGCGCTATAGATCTCTAATTCCTCCTGCTGACGCAATGGATCAAAGTGGAAACACGCAATGCCTCTCATTCATGGGTTATCTTCTTCATACGGGTTTTGGCGAGAAAGAAAGACATTCGATCATAGCAAAAATCGTGCTGGCGGCCTCAACAAGCAAGTACACAACGAAGGTTTGACATTCCAACGCTGGGATGCGGAACCGTCACAACCTTCCAGCAAGGCTCTCAAGACAAAGCGATTGGCAAGCTCCTGCTTAGTATCGCGGGGGCGGGCGACGCGAGCTGTCACGCCCTCGCTGTGGTGGTGGACCACGGTCCCGAAACGAACGATCGCGATTTCCTGGCGCTGGCATTCTGTCGCGGCCGCGGTCGCGATCACGGTCATTGCGGTCACGGCTTCGATCTCTCGGACGAGGTTGTGCTGGAGGGGGTTCCAGTTGCCAGAATCACCACGCATAGGACCAGGACCAGGGGCAGGACCAGGACCAGGAGCAGCTTTGCCACTGAACTGGTAGGCTTTGGCAAAGGACACGCGCATGTGCGAATCCGGATACGACATGTTGTCAAGACGAAGGAGTGCCATGATAGCTTCATCCACAGAACCCATCTCGACGAGCGCCATCTTGTTGTTCTGCAGGTAGCGGAAATCTTTGACATAGCCGTACTGAGCGAAGAGATCCACGAGAGCATTCTGGTTGCGCTGTAATTCCACAGGAATGCCTGAAATGTGGAGCATCGGACAGGGCGAAACGGCTTCTTGGGGGCTACGGCGGCGGTAGCGATGGAGTGGCGAGTTTGAGAAATCAAGCGTGTTCTCGATCTCAAAGCGATCGGCGTCGGCATGTGGCATTGATACACTGGTGTGCTTCGAGTAGTCCACGCGTAGTTTCTTGCCGAAAACGTAGACGCCATCCAAATGATCCAAAGCGGAGGTAGACTGGAGGAACACGCAATATCCAAGTGCCAAGAAGTGATCGTTGGCCAGTCAGGAAGCAATTCGAAAGCAAAATACAAGCAAAAACAACACAGAGTAAGTCACCAACACAAGCAAACCAGAGCTCAAGCCAAGCTAAGGAAGAACCACCGAAGCAGCATTCCCAAAGCACAGACCGCAGTCAGTACTTTCAGCCTGTAGCTGCACTTACATGAACATCGTCGACGAATTGGATCAGCGCAGTATCGCGTTTCCGGAACATGATCTTGATACGAACGACGTCGCCATAGCACCCAAATAACGTAAATAGGCGATGTGGGGGCTGGCAGATACGACAATTTGTTAGCAGTTTACTTCTTGCAGCATTTCAATGTCCAGGGGCACGAGATGAAATACGTACCACCAGTTCACGATCAATGTTGCTGCAAATTAACGCAGGGGATGGTCGAGTATCACCTCGTATGGCTCTGCCAGTCGAATGGGCAGGAAGATCACGCCCGCCACGGGAGTCTCGAGAGCGATCCATACTTGCAGGACTGTCGTTATAGCGAGGTTGGGGCTCTCGGCTACCGCGCACCTCAGACGGATACGGGTCATTGCGACCAACGTCTCGTCGACGATAATCGTCATCATCGCGACGGGAAGTCGGCTGTCCTCGACCACCGTCACTAGACAATTCTCGACGGTCGCTAGACAAGTCTCGTCGGTCACTCGACAGATCGCGTCGGTCACTGGGTATTTCTCGTCGGTCAGCCGGAGGCATTTCTCGTCGATCAGTTAACACGGGGCCACCCATGTCATCTCCACTACGACCATCTCCTGCACGCGGGGGCCAGACGGGAGATTCGGGTTCGTGTAATCACGAGATCGATCGTCATTATAGCGCACACGAAGCTCTGGGTGGCGCGAAAACACTATACTGAGCTGGTTGCAGCCAGTGTAGATGTCGCGTCCATCCAGTGCTGCTTGTGCAGCCTGGGCCTGATCGATCGACTCCATTTGGACAAGCGACTTAAACTCATTGTCCTTCCAGAATGTCACGATCTTCTCAACATTGCCAAACTTCTGGAACACCTGTATACAGTAAAAGAAAAATGAGTTCACCCATAGCGCAATAAAGCTGACGGTTGTCAAACCTGTTGAAGCACGTCCACAGTCACGTCGTACTCGATCTTGGACACGGAAACCATCAAGATCTGGTTTGGTGGACCAATGCCACGACGAGGACCATCGTACGGGATCATTCCAGCCCGAGCTAGTTGCAGACGTCGATATTAGTTGAGCTGTAGAAAAGGGATGAATATACGAACAATTACCTCCAGCGTTAGCTTGATATGGAGGATACTCTGGGGTTTGTGCGCGCTGCATCGGTGGCGGCTGCTGGTATGGCGGTGGCTGCTGCACATACTGCGGCTGAGGAAGATATTGCTGTTGAGGGAGCTGGTACTGCTGCTGCTGTTGCAGCTGCAATTGCTGTTGCTGTGGGGGCGCCACTTCCTGGTCTGGCCGTACATTGATCTCATCTCGGTTGCTGAACTCGAAGAAGATCTTCTTCCCGCGAATCATGGCGTCTCTCGTTTGATAGAAAGTGATGAGGTTGGCGGCGGAAGCGATGTCAGGCAGTTGGACGAAGGCTTGGCACTTCTGAGGCACCATGACGCTCTTCTCCACGACAGCGAAGGGGCAGCAGAGCGCCAGCAGCTCGCTCTCGAGGCAGTCGGCAGGAAGTCCGCGGACGAACACCACCTACGCGGAAAAGAGGCATCACGGGGGCAGGACACAGGGCATAAAGGATGAAAAAGGTGAGTGCGTCTAGGACCATGATAAAATAGGGCAGGACCAGAGCAGGGCAAAGCAGACCAGCCCAGGACAGTAGTTACCCGAGATTCCGTGCGCTGGCGCTTGGAGGGGTCGAAGTCTTGCGCTCCCAGCGGCCGCTTCATGCCGAGGCCGAGGCCGAGGCCGTTGGTTGCCATGGGGGCTTGGAGGAGCAGGGCAGGACGAAGGATGCAGGGCGCGGCTGGTAGGACGCAGGACAGGAGACGTCAACAAGACCGCAAGACCGCAGCGTCAATCCAGCCGTGTTTCTTTTCTAGCGAGGCTACCTACACGAACTGCAGAGACACAGAGGGCGAGGTATTGATTAGAGGGGGAGGAAGGCTCAAGGGCGGCGGCTAACCAAGACGGGCAAGCGTACCCGAAGCGATGGCCTTCCTGCGCGGATCCAGTGGCGCGAGATGGGCGTTCTAAAAGCAGGGCTAAAACGCTGGGCGTTATTTTGTTCGGTGGCAGCTTTTGATTGGCGGAAACCACCCTAATTTTAGCCACCTTCCCCCAAACGGGCAACAGCTGGTATGCCACAAGCAAAGTCGCGTTTCCGAGCCAAATGGCAATAGCAAGCAGCAGTCATTTCCGCACAGAGACGAGAGATAAGTGTTTAGGTAGGTAAAAACCAGTCGAACGGACGACGCCGTTGCCGCTCTAGGGGCTCCAGCGTGAGGTCGTTTCCTTCCCCTCGCCTTCATTTGCGAATCGCGGTCCGGAAGAGAAGCAGAGGCAAAGCACAGACACACACAACACACTCAGCAACCATGGGTATGGCCTTTTCGCGCGTGTTCGAGCGCCTCTTCGGCAAGAAGGAGATGCGCATCCTCATGGTGGGGCTCGACGCCGCCGGTAAAACCACCATCCTGTACAAGCTCAAGCTGGGCGAGGTCGTGACCACGATCCCGACCATCGGTACGTGTCTGGAGCCATCGCTGGCCCGATCCAACCCGTCTACAGCGATCTCAAGTGGCCTTCCCTTCATTCCAATTGAAGGGGAGGCGCTCTACTGAGACTGGAGACGGAGGGGATCTAGATATCTTTGATGTGGTCCTGTGTTTCTTACATTTTGTGTTGGTTGACATGTACAGGCTTCAACGTGGAGACGGTGGAGTACAAGAACATTAGCTTCACGGTGTGGGACGTGGGTGGTCAGGACAAGATCCGTCCGCTCTGGCGCCACTACTACCAGAACACACAGGGCCTGATCTTCGTGGTGGACTCGAACGATCGCGACCGTGTGGACGCGGCCCGCGACGAGCTGCACCGCATGCTGAACGAGGACGAGCTGCGGGACTCTGTGCTGCTGGTGTTCGCCAACAAGCAGGATCTGCCGAACGCCATGAGCGCGGCCGAGATGACGGACAAGCTGGGTCTGCACGGCTTGCGCCACCGCCAGTGGTTCATCCAGGCGTGTTGCGCGACGACGGGCGACGGTTTGTACGAAGGACTGGACTGGCTGTCGGCCACGCTGCAGAAGGCCAAGTAAACAGCACGCATCGACTTACCCACTGCAGCCGGTTAGGAGGAGATATAGACGACTATATATCAATGGGTATTAGGCGCTGCTATAATTTTGCATTGTGCTCTTTTCATACGTTGGCATGTCTTCCTGGTCGGCGCTAGCGATAGAATTGCTGCTGTATGCATGTCTTTCGAGGTCAGCTATCCGTGTCATTTGTTTCTTGCACGAGTTCTCGAGCTTGCACCAAGGAAAAGAAGGCTGGTGATAAGTTCTTGTACGTGTCCGTTACGTGCACAGGTTGCCACGCACGCGAAGGTGTTGAATCGATCGCAAATGCTTTGAGCCGCTCGGAACCTGCCAACGCATCAAAGGTGTCGCATGATACATTTTCGGCTTCCGTCTTGACGTCGACAGTCGTTTCATCTGCTTGAAGCGCATGTTACTATCTTACCACGGTGTGGAAAGGGGCTAGCACTTCATCTTGGTGGCCAATGCCAGCGATCCAGGTCAGCATGACATGCTTCCGACGCAGAGCCAGCCATCTCGCTTAATTTAGGGACGAATTGGCAGTCGAGACCCATCGGTTTCCTAAAATATATTTCCCTAAAATACGAGCGCGCAAGACTTTTATTTGCTTTGAAAAAAAAAAGGTTGCGCGGTGCTGGTGGCAGCCAAGAGAATACAAACTGCTGCTGCTGTTTCGCCGTCTGCGGCGGAGCACGGTGTGAACTGCTAATGGAAATCTTTCTTCGTCGTGGTGGCAGCACGGTGCTGTACTCGCGAGGAGCTAAGCACCCCACATGGAAACAGTTTCATAGCTATTACGGCGACGTTGTCTGGTGACAGTGTACGTCGACGCATACCTGAGGCTGGTTTTGAAATTGGCGTCGGTGAAAGGCACATCCGTGTGAATACCAAAGTCCGTCATCTCGAGCGCCTTGCGAGCTTCGTCCGTCATCTGCTCCCACTGAATGAGGTCTTGGAATTCGCCATTCGTAGTGGAAGGCACGATAATGTGTTGCCCATCCCCGGGGTATTCCGTGTACGCCATCTTCGCGGTGGTGCCGTTCATGTGGTCTCTGTGAACGGGTCGGAACTGAGTGTACGGGTTCATACTACTCGCTGACTGCGTCGAGGTGGCTAGCACCGTCGGCGTCTCCAACGCCAGGTCGTCGAGCCACACCACCACGCTCAGCCAGCGGTGTCGAACGCCTCTGTTGAACAGGATCCCTTTGGCAATATCTTTCGGGAAGTACCAGGCGTACATGATGGCCCATTTGCCGCCGTGCAGCATGGAGCGACTGTAAACCTGCGATCCTAGCTCGGAACCCTTGCAGTCCCCGCCACGCTCCCCGGTGCCTTTCAGCCCGGCGCTAGTTTCGCCGACAGCGTTCACGGCGGGGTACGGGTGACAACCGTCGCTGTTGAGGACAAGGGAAGGCTTGAACTTGACGGCAGCTTTCTCAGCGTCAGTGACCGGTTCCGGCTGCTGAAATGGCTGCACCTTGTCGTGGTCGATCGACGATGCTCCGACGCCGACGAGAGCTGCAGTCGCGAACGCGATGAACAGGGGCAGATTCATCGTGGGGACGGTAGTCGATTTGGTGCTGCAGCGGCTAGAAGATTGGAGAATGAGCTTGCACAGTTAAGCTGGGCATTTTTGTCCTGGGATGAGAAGACTGGCATCAGCCTTCAGCCGCGTAAACAGTAAAACGTGCCATACTTTTTTAACTTTTAATTTTAGGAATTCTAAATTTGACTAAAATGGGTACGAGTTTGTAGCCGCGCGACACGTCGACCCAGAAAAGGGGAGTTTTGCTTCTCTGCTCAGTTCGAGACTTTCCGACGCTTGATCAAGAAGGGCGAGGCACGAGGCCGTAACGAAGCGAGGGCGAGCGTAGCAGCACCAGACAAGCAGCAACCATGGGTATGGCCTTTTCGCGCGTGTTCGAGCGCCTCTTCGGCAAGAAAGAGATGCGCATCCTCATGGTGGGGCTCGACGCCGCCGGTAAAACCACCATCCTGTACAAGCTCAAGCTGGGCGAGGTCGTGACCACGATCCCGACCATCGGTACGTGTCTGGAGCCATCGCTGGCCCGATCCAACCCGTCTACAGCGATCTCAAGTGGCCTTCCCCTTCATTCCAATTGAGGGGAGGCGCTCTACTGAGACTGGAGACGGAGGGGATCTAGATATCTTTTATGTGGTCCTGTATTTCTTACATTTTGTGTTGGTTGACATGTACAGGCTTCAACGTGGAGACGGTGGAGTACAAGAACATTAGCTTCACGGTGTGGGACGTGGGTGGTCAGGACAAGATCCGTCCGCTCTGGCGCCACTACTACCAGAACACACAGGGCCTGATCTTCGTGGTGGACTCGAACGATCGCGACCGTGTGGACGCGGCCCGCGACGAGCTGCACCGCATGTTGAACGAGGACGAGCTGCGGGACTCTGTGCTGTTGGTGTTCGCCAACAAGCAGGATCTGCCGAACGCCATGAGCGCGGCCGAGATGACGGACAAGCTGGGTCTGCACGGCTTGCGCCACCGCCAGTGGTTCATCCAGGCGTGTTGCGCGACGACGGGCGACGGTTTGTACGAAGGACTGGACTGGCTGTCGGCCACGCTGCAGAAGCAGAAGTAGGTCTACGGAATTGCACTGCTCGGGACGGAGGTTGCTGCGTTTTCCTTGTCATGGGGTCATGCGGCAATCTATCCAGAGTATCAGGCTAAGGTTACGCAGGAGAGGTTGAGATCGAGTGACGCCGCCATTGTAATAGTGCATCTATTGGTTTGCAAGCGACTTGTTCCTGTGTGCTCATTTTTTTAAACTTCAGTGTTCGCGAGCGTTTAGCACATCTGGAACAAAGCAAAAATAAAAGGGAAATGATTGAGCACGTGGTAATACTACGTAGCGCGACTCACTTGGATAGCATCTCCTGTATCATAGCTACCTTCTTGCAACAACCTCGACTTTGATCGCTAAGTTTGGAGTACCGGTAAGCAAACACCTCTGCTCACGATTCGCCCAGCATGAGGTTGACACGCTTCATGATGTAGTCCTTGGAAGGGTCGTACGGAGAGTCCTTGCTCGGGATCTCCAGCACGGTGGGAATGGTCTTCTCGTACGTGTTGAGCAGGTGACGGATCTCTTCAGCGACCTAAACAAACAAAAAATAAGCAACAGCAGCAATTTTACATCTTTAGTCTTCAACCAAGGTCGAAATGTTACTGTCCACCGTACGTGCTGGTTGATGAGGATGATGGCAATGTCGTCGCGGTTTGACAACGATCGGAAGCTGGCCTCAATAGCAGAGATCGGAGTGGCTAGAGTAGAGAACAAAAAAACGTAAATATAAGTTAGCAATAGTCTTTAGGGTCGGAATAAAACTTCTTTTGACGGAGCTTACTTGGTTTCACGACCAGAAAGTTGGTTCCCTCGGCCGTTCGGTGGCCCACGCCCGCCAGAATGAAGCCCGTGACGGTGTCCTCGTCCCCGATCACTCCAATCAGCTTGGTCCCGTCGTTCATCGTTGTCTACAGCGCCGTCAAAGAGAGGCTTCCGCAAAACACTTCAAAGATTCGTGCAAGATCACTACAAATTTGCACCTTAGCTCTCCGCTAACGTACGATTTTCAACAAACTTTTCTAACGCTCGAGACGTCCCCACACTATGCTGCCCACGCCCGCAACGACTTCCACGACGACGTCGCAGCGGCATCTACAGGGCCTCCTCACTCGTCGCACGGCTTCCGCCGAGCCCAAGAACGCCGCGCAGTACTTTGGCCACGTGGCGGACGTGGTCCACGCCAATGAGGCGCTCACCAAGTCGCGGTACGATCGTGCACCTCCATCCAAACGTTGATACACGCTTGCCGACGCTAATACATTCGCTATTGCACTGCCGCAGGACCTACAATCTCAAGCGAAGAGCCAAGGTGGGCTACTACGGCTACGAGGCCGTGCTGAACCGCAAGAAGCGCAACAATGTCAAGCCGGCGGCGCTCTACACGTCCCGACCGGCTACCATCTCCACGGCGTCTATCGCCAGCTTCAACCCTGCAGCAGCTTTGGCTCTGCAGGCCATGATGCCACGACAGCAGCCTATTGCAGCCAAGCCGTCGCCCAAGCCTCTGGCTGCAGGAGCTAAACCTGCTGTTGTCATTCCGTCCACGACGTTGGCGACGCCGACCGTGACGTCCACTGCGTCGGCGACTGCAACGACACAGACGCAGCAGCCCAAACGATCGGACTTTGTCGTCGGCACGACGGTGCTCATCCGGGTACGTAAAATGATGCTCTTAGTGTGGATGTACTCAACGGGAGATTAATTTGTGTATTTTATGTGTACAGAATACGGCAGACTTAGTTGCATGCGGTGCTCGTAACCTGACGGGGAAGACGGGTCGCATTGTTGCAGCTCCGCAGCTCTATGGGCAGGAACTGTTTTCGGTCTATATTGATGAGCACGAAGCGCTCTTTCAGGTTCCGTTTAATGCCCTGACACTGGTCAGCCGTCCCACGCCAAGCCAGCAGCAGCAGATCAACAACCCGCAAACTGCTCAGCAGTTGCAGCAAATGCATGCACAACTTGCGGCAGCTGCAGGACGGCTAGTGCCCAACCAAGCCCAACGTGCCGGTACTTCGCAAGGAACGAGAACAGCGAGGACAGCGGAACAGATCAAGATGGAGCATTCTTTCCAGCTGCATCGCTTGATGCAGCAACAATATCGTGAGATCCAGGTGTTGCAACAACGGTATGCAGAGTGCCGTGTTTCGGATCCGTCCGCGCTGGCTGGGATCCAGAAGGAGCTGTCCAAACTGCGACTTGTGCATCTCTCGCAAGTGCAGACTCTCAAGAGTAAGCAATCGTTGGACATGCTGGGCAAGTGATGTGCAAAATAATGAAAAACACTCTGAACTTGTCAACGTGCTGGAATTTCGCTACGGTATCTTGAAAGCTACGTACTCTCAGTCTCCTTATCTGGTCTACTGCTGCTGGTAGTAGCTAGCGTACTGCGCTTGCGAGTAGCTCTGCTGGCCAGCGGTAGTTGTCGTTTCTGCTTGAGAATATGCTTGCCCTTGCACGCCATATCCCTACAACGAGCAGCACAAAGGAAATCGGTCAGTATGATCCGAACTGCGTCATCACTTCCCCTATGAAAGTTGCGTCGCTACAATCAATAGCAAAAATCAACATGCAAAGCAGCTCCTGTGAATCGAAGTCCGTCTGCCTCCCGTGCTCGGCAACTACCAGCTGCATTCTTCGGTCGAAAGGAAGGACACGGGGCAGTCGCTTCTCCAACAAGCTGGCTAACCAGCCCACACACAGTCCCTTCCTTGAGACTTCAGTTGCAGCCGCAATCCACTATTAAAGAAACGCACGCAGAATTGGGGAATTGCAAATGGAAGTACCTGGTAGTTCTGGTAGTAAGCAGCTGCAGCAGTCGAACTTGCCGTCGCGGTGGCGACTGTAGCTGCTGCGGTTACAGCAGCAACCTGGGGAGCTGAGTAACGAGGACGCTTCATGCCTGGGTCCACGCTTGAACTGTAGTCGTCGCTCGAACCAGCCCCAAAAGTCAGCACTTTGATCGTGCGTTCCCGGTGTTGGGCATTCTGGAGCTTCCACGCCATCTCGCGAGCACGCAACTTGCGCACTGTGGCGACGCTGTCGCCGTAAGTCTCCATGAACTCGACATACTGAAACCACAGGTCGTTCTTCTCGTCCATCGTGAGAGCGCAATCGTCTTGCAGTGCAATCTCGAAGATGCGAGCAACGCGAGGAACAATCTCTGCGTTGCTGACTCCAACACAAATCTCAAAGTGAATGAAGTTGAGCCACAAGAAGGCGGAAGAGCCCGCCTTCTGCACGGAGCGTTGATAGATCTCCCGTGCTGCTGCTACGTCACCCAAACTCTTGTGATGGAAAGTGGCGTACGAGACGGCGACGTAGGCGTATACATCGGGCTGGTTTTCTACAGCCTCCAGTCCCCGTTCATACCATGTCTTTGCGGTCTCTGTGTCCCCTCGTCTCCGCTCGAAGTTGCAGTAGCGCAAAAGGCCTCTGCAAGTTTTGGTGCGACATCAGAAAGCACCTTCATGTAGATGTCCTGAGCCTTCTGCAGCTTATCGTGGGCCTCCAAGAAAGCTGCGTACTCGAAGTAGATCGATGCGCGAGATTTCAAGAAGATGGACACTACGCGTTGAAATACCGCGTCAGCCGCCTCAAAGCTGCGCACCTTCTCGAGCCAAGCAACGTAGCGCACCCACATCTCCTCGTAATTCGCACAGGCGATCACGCAGCGCTCGTATAGCAATTCACAGTTGGCTTCGTTGCCTGCTGCCTCCTCAAAGTCCAAGTAGGCATGCCAGTTTTTCAATGCGGCTTCGCTTACCGGCGTCACGTGGAAGTAGGTGCGATCGATCCCCGCTTCGAAGGCCTGGCGACGGTAGATCTCTTCGATCGTCTTGTTCTTCACTGCTTCGACTGCATTTACGATCTTGACACGTAGAAGACCTTCGTCCATCATTTCTTCTCCGTCCACAGCAAGCGCTTTGAGCTCGTCGGGCGTTGCGAGCGCCTGCAGCTGCTGGGCCAATACGAATTGGTTGTACCTCTCCCAAAATTCTTCAAGGTTGCGCAGTGGCTGGTGCATGATGCGTTTAAAGACCTGGTTAAGACGCGGCATGTCGTTCTGCAGGACCCAACGCCGCAACGATCACGTTAAAAGCCCACTACCACCACATTTGGTACAGCAAAAATACAGCAACTTACGTTAACCGTCTCCAGTTGGATGAACAGCTCCCACAACGGGCCAGCCAGTGGGTCAGCTCCACAAGCTTCCACAGCTCGTTCCAAAATACTGTCAACATAGCACAAACTCGTAAAAAAATCCAAATAATGAAAAGGTATCCACCACTTTGCAACCACGTACGGACGCGTCTCGTCCGCGGGGCAGTGCAGCGTGCTGATAAGGAATTCGCAGTACTTCATCCACATGTCGACGCTGAACTTGACAGCCACGACGCCTCGCTCGTAGATCTGGCGAGCCTTGCTCTTGGCCTGTGCCAGCTCCACAATAGGGCGCCCTCCATCTTCGGTCAACTTAGTCCCAAGCGAGTACTCGTACTGCGCGTACTGTATAACAAATTGCAGCAGCTTTTAGCGACACTATTCACTATTGTAACAATGACAACAGTTACTCACCTTGTTCCAGTAACCGAAGCACAGTGGGAACTCGGCCAGAAACTTGTCGTACGTGGCTTCCACCGTCTCTTGAGAAGTTTCGTCCTGTTTTCATAACAGCAATAGATTATGATATAAAGTATTATATAGTTTATATTGTTTGTTAGATTCTCACCTCACTCTGCACGAGCGCCAGCAGACTGACCCACGAGTTGAAGTCCAGCGGGTTCTTGTCCACGGCCTCCGTGAGTTTCTCGAGCTGCGATGGGGTCGCGGCCTCAGCGGCAGCGCCATTGCTATTAGCGGCGTCGGCTGCGGGGTCAGGAGCGTGGCGGAAGCGTCCATGGTGCTTGAGTTGGATTGCGAATGGTGCGGAGGGTCATGTCTGTATTCTATTCAGTAGGTTCATTTTTAGCGCACGTCACAGAAAACAGAGCTGTAGCAGATAGTCTAGCATCGTGTCGTTTTTTTATTGCTGTGTAGACAGAATTTAATTAAACAACAGTCCAAACCCCGAGAACTTACATCACTGCGGGCGTCTCGCGAGCCGAAAGCCACCGTCAGTGATCTTCCAGATGCCGAATGTGTAGCACAGCCGAATGAGGAAAAGCTCACGCAGCATCTGAAGTGACGCGGTAACAACGCTGAGTTTCGAGCCAGGTATCTCAGTCCACTGAACCGCGACTTCCTACAATAACAAGCGCCATATCCGCGTTAGCTTTGCGTCCAAAAATCTGTGCAAGATCGTCCATACACACCTTTATGATCATTTTGCTGCTTGAAGCGAGGAACAACAACTCCACATCAAACGACCACCGTTCGATATGCATGGGCGGGAACAACACCCGCGCCGCAGCACGGTCGAAGAGCTTGAATCCGCACTGCGTGTCACGCACGTTCTTGATGGACGCGATAGTCGACACGAGCATATGAAATCCGTGCATCAGCAAGTTCCGCAGAGGTTGCGCTGCAAAACACGCCAAACCGTCAGCACCCAACTACCATACACAATAGCTCAACCCAACTCGCACCTTTGCAATTGCCTGCTCCTCCAAGTGAGCACGGCTGCCGCAAACGACGACGCCGGTATTCCCACCCTCCTGAGCTTGGTCCATTGCTTCGGCCAGCTTGTCGTAGTCTCGGATCTCCGTCGCATTGTCTGCATCCGCAAAGAGCACTCTCTCTCCCCGAGCTCGCATGACTCCCTTCCGGACGGCTCCACCTTTGCCGTGGTTCTTCTGCAACCTCAGCAGTCGGATGCGCTCCACAGAGTGCAGCTTGACTTCGTTCATGACCACACCCACCGTCTTGTCGGTGCTGCAGTCATCAACCACCAAAATCTCGTAGCTGAAGTCCGGGTTTTTCTTCTTCTTCTCGTCCAGGAACCTCACTGTGTCTTTGAGCGTCACTAGGATACGCTGCTCCTCGTTGTACGCCGGCATCACCACAGTCAGTGTCACCTCTGCTTTGTCATCCCCTAGCGAGCCGAACTTGCGTCTACAAAACCACAATCACATAGCAATTGAGTATGGATCACAGAAGAACGAACAGCATGTCGATGTACAATTTGGAGCTGGCATCCTTGGCATTGGGGTCCTCGAACGTCTCCTCCTGTGGAGGGTCCACCTCTTGCGCCAGCTTCTTCGCCTGTGCTACAGGCTCGCGGATCCAGGCCAGTAGCAGCACAGCGCCGGTAGCGAGAGCGAGAGACGCCACAGCCAGCGCTGCGTTGATCATCAGCGACGCCATCGAGCAAGTGATACACTGTGCACTGCAACGTGTCAAGTCTACGTAAAAACATCAAATGGTGCAATCATTACAAAATCCATGTTTATCCGACCATCTTTAAGACGGCGTCTTGTGTCCCCAGCGACCTCGCAGTCCTAACCGTTTGCGCTCTTTCAGCTCCTGTTGCTCTTTTTGCTTCTGTTGCAAGTCACGAGCCAGCTCTTGTTGCCGTGAGATCACTCGCAGCTTCAACTCCCTGGAATATCGTTGAACCTCAGCTCGAAGCGCGTCTTCATTCACTTCAGCCACGGCGCACGGCCCTGAGCCTCCGGCAATGCGAAGAGCTTGCACTTCTGGGATGAGGAAGTCGTTGGTGTTGAGCATCAACGACGGGATCCCGTGCGTCGGGAAGCGCTGGCACCGCCACGTCAGCACCAAGTTTGCTGCTTGGACGTCCAGCTTCTTTCTCTCCGTCTCTTGGGCGCTCCTGAAGGCCTCTATCCGTGCTGGAGTGCACTCGTTCTCTGGCTGCGAGGACAGGTACTGGGCCCCATAGCTAGTCAATGCCAATGCGTCCTCCATCGCGTGGTCACTACAACCACAGCAAACATAGAAACGTAAGTATTAATGCATTATAACACAATCTTTGCTATGCTAATTCTCCATTGACTGCTTGCCTGGTGTGCGGAGAGTCTGCCGTATTGATCACTTCAGTCATCAGATCAGTAACTCCGAGCTTCAGCTGCCCCGGGAGCGTCTTGTAGTCGTCCGACTCCAACCACGGAGAGAGAGCAGCCTTGTTAATCATCAACCTACTTCTTGGTCCACCGTTGTCGCTCTCCTTTGCTGCATTCGCAGCCGTCGAAGCCGCCGGAGCCGCTCGCCGAGCCATCACGACTGTGCAAGATGCAATTGTAACAGATGGCTTAATTTCAGCCAATCAAACGCGCTGATTGAACTGCTTGGTCGCCAGTAAGCAATTGACTGGCAAGTAGACAGGAGGCGGCGTCCGACATGCGTTATCTCCGCGCCAAGGGCATCCGCAAGGCGCTGCGCCAGTTCCACTTCTTGTGCGGCATCAAACCTCCCTACAAGGTGCGTTTCCAGCCGTCTAGCGTCGCTATTGGCGCTGTAGAACCCTCTAAACTGACTGTACCACAACCTAGGTTTTGTTGGACGGCAACTTTATTGCCATGTGCATGCAGATGAAAGTGGACATCCAGGAGCGTGTCCCCAAGTATCTTCAAGTGAAGCCACACGAGTGCGAGTTCTTCGTGCCCCGTGCAGCTCTGGAGGAGCTCAAGATGCTCGGAGAAGTCACCAAAGAGGCGTATGACGTTGCCAAGACGTTCAAAGTGGCAGACAGCTACGACCAGGAAGAAGGAGACAAGGAGACACCTGTAGATGTGTCCAAGACCATCCTATCCATCATTGGGGAGCGCAACGAGCGCAAGTTTGTCGTGTGCACCCAGGAAGTGGAGCTCCGCAAGGCGCTGCGTGCAGTGCCCGGTGTGCCGCTCATCTACTTGAACCGCTCAGTGCTCGTGTTCGAGGAGATCTCGCGCGCGACTCTTGCTATTGTCCGCAAGGAGGAGAAGGCGAACATGTCCAAGTTGGATGTGAACGAGAAGAGGAAGCTGGAGCAGATGGAGGAAGGCGACCGCGACAGAGACGATCAGGACCACCAGCGACTCGCGAAGAAGCGGGCAAAAGGACCCAACCCGCTGTCGATGAAGAAATCCGCCAAGAAAAAGGTGCGCGCCAAGAAGAAAAAGAACTGAGCTCGGAGCTTGCGGTATTATACATGTTTCTATTTGCCGCTATTAGCTGCGGATACTACTGGGTCTCTTATAACTGTGCTATTGACGTTTGCTGCCTTGGTCTAGAAGTCTTTATCCCACTCGTGGCCGTCAAACTTGTAAGGAGGAGGGACCTCGTCGCGTTCATTAATGGCATCGAACTTGGAGGTATCGAGAGGGTCCGCCAGCTTGGGTTGGTATGGCGCGATAACTTTCTGCTGCAGCATGGCGTCCCAGTCCAGCTTGGCGAACCAAGCATGGGAGCGGATAGCACGAGCTCCACCGTGCGTAAGTCCTAATCGTTTGGTCAGGTCCCGTTCCAACAGCTTCGAGATGAGATCTCGGCAGGAAGGGCTCACCCACCCTGGGAATGTGAGCTTCTCCTTGACGATGTTGCGGCAGATCTGCATTTGGTCGGTCTGGCTGGAACCTGCAAAAGGCGAGTGGCCGACGATCATCTCGTAGATGAGAACTCCAAGAGCCCAGTAGTCGACACCGCGGTTGTGGCCCTTACCTAGCACTAGCTCGGGAGCAAGGTACTCGGTGGTGCCGCACAGCGTGTACGTTCGGTCTTCAACAACCTTTGCAAACCCAAAGTCCACGACTTTGAGGTATCCTTGCGGGTCGATCAGCAGGTTTTCGGGTTTCAAGTCGCGATACACAATGCAGCGTTCGTGCAGGTACTCTAGTGCCATGAGCACGTGACTGGCATAGAATCTCGCGTGGTCGTTTGGTAGTTTGCCTGGAGATGAAGGCGAGCAGTGCAAGTATGTGAAGAGCTCTCCGCCCTGCACAAATTCGATGAGCAGGTACAGGCGGGCGGCATCCTTGTACGTTGTGAACAGCTTGAGCAGGAAGGGGTGATTGCACTGCACCATGACGGATTTCTCATTCAGCACGTTCCTCTGCTGCTTGTAGGCGACGACAGATGCTTTGTTGAGGACCTTTAGTGCATACGCTGCTCCAGTGGGCTTGTGCTTCACCAACTTGACTCGCCCAAAAGTACCCGACCCAAGAGTGCGCAGTATCTCGAGCTCGTCGAGCTTAATCTGCTTTTGCTCCTCCATCTTCAGAGCATTCCTCCGCTCTTCAGCTTCACGGTTCAAGATCTCTTGGATCGGACCCAGCAACTCCACAAACTTGCCTTGATCAAGCGAGAGACACTCGAGATGGCCCGTTGCAATGACATCGGCTTGTCGTGGTTCACCATGCAGCAACGACATTTCGCCAAAGAAGTTACCGGTGCACAAGGTGGCAACCTGCCGCTTCTCCGAGACAGCTTCTCCGCTTTCATCGGTGGATGCGATGGATTTCGTGACGACAGCCGAGCCGTTCTTGATGATGTAGAACGCCGTGCCAAGGTCTCCCTCTTTGATCACGAATTCCCCGTCTTCGAATGCAACGGGTTCCAAAGCCAAGAAGAGCTTCTCCTTCTCAGAAGGTGAGAGGACTTTCAGGATCGGAATGGCCTGCAGCACGCGCATGCTCATGTTGTGGTCGATGACCTCACGAAGACTACCGAGCAGATCATCGAACGCTTGACGGTCAAGCGCCATGAGAGTCACATCCGTCTCAGCAACGACATTCGCGGCACGGGGTTCGTGGGTCATGAGCGCTCGCTCGCCGAAGTAGTCGTTCTCGGCCAATCTCACAGACTCCATGCGGTGACCGTCACCGACGTCTGTACACAAGACAGCACCGCTCTTGATGATGTACAAGACGTTGCCCCGCTCACCTTTCTTGATGATTCGGTCGCCCTTGGTGAACTTGACAAACTGTGCTGCCTCGGCTAGCTGGGTCAGCTGGGTTTCGGTCAGCCCGTTTAGCAGCGTGACTTTGCGGAGTGCATTCTTGCACTCGCCAATTTGCTCTGACTGGATTCGCGCTACTAGCCGTCTGAACGTCACACGATCAAGAGCCCAAAGTCGACCAGACTGTGAACAGCTCACACTGGCAGTACGGGGGCAGTTGTAGACCAGAGCAAGCTCGCCGAAGGTGGCGCCACGCTGTACCGAGTTAACGATGTTGCCTTTGACCGAGATGGAGAACAGACCGGTCTCAACGACGTAGAAAAAGTCTCCCTGATCGCCTTCGTTAATGAGAACTTCGCCCGCGACGACATTTTTCTCGGTCATGAAATCGACGATGGCGTCGATGTCGCTGGTGCCGATCGTGTAGAAGAGAAAGTTGTTGAGCAGCGCTTGGCGGATGATGCCAGTGGACTCAAGAGATTTCACAGAGCCCTTCATTTCGAGCGGTGTGTCGAATTGGACGCTCTCACCGAAGATGTCACCACGACGTTGAGCAGCTTTTCGCTTCTCACGCAGCAAGATACTCATCTTTCGCTCTACAAGAACCACTGTCAGGTACTTATTTCATAATGGAGTTTCAATGGCAAAACGTACCAACAGCGTCGTCGCTTACGATGACAGGATCGAACGTCTGCCCCACTTGGTTCGGCACGGAATTGATGCAGCCCATTTGTGACGACTAACGCTAACGCAACAATTCTCCGAGCTTTCACGAAGCCAGTCGTGGAATGAAGTGAGTTGCTATGAGACTGTCCAAGAAGACATCCTCGACCTCTGATGTGAGACGTATTCGTGGGATCATCCTCAGATGAAGATGTCGTAGGTGAGCTCCATATCTTATCTTCATCTTCTATTTGCAGGCAAGAAGTGGAATTAGTGTCGTCGACGGCATTCAAGGCGTTTTGTTTTAACGACCCTGCAGAACGCGCAAATGAACTCGGATCTCGACCCTGCTGGGCAGACCATGGACGACGACGTCCAAAAGACAGCACGAATTCGACTGCCAAGTGTTGTCCCTGTACTGGAAGATGACACCGACAGCTTCATCTACGACGATGACGGCGAGTCGAACGACGACGAGGCAGAGTCGCAGCTTGGCGTCTACGTGCAACGGCTCGAGAAGGAGAAGAAAGAGCTTCAAAGCGAAGTAAAATTGCTACAGGAACAAGACAAAGCCCAAACCTTGAAACTCGAGGCTTTTGAGCGTCGTGTTGAGATGTTAGAGGCGTCTTTGAAAGATGCACTAAACGACGGAGAAGCATTTCGTCAGGAAAAGATGTAGTGCTAGCCATCCAAGCGAGCGAGCGCGAACGGATGGCTTCTCTCGTGGCTCTACTCGAAGAAGCGCAAACCCGCTACGAAGATGCAGAACGTGCACGACAAAGCGCGATTTTCAAGCTCAGTTCGCTACAGGCGGCGAGGGCTGACGCCAGCATCAAAACTCTGCTACCACCGACACCAACTAATATGAAAACAACCCCAGCGAGCTCTGCTGCCGATGCTTTTGTTGATGGGTCGATCGAATTCGGAGAGCGTCTTGAGAAATACAAGCGCGAGATCGAGTTACTTCGCCAGCGACTCGAGCTGGCTGAGGAACAAGCCGCTGAACGGCAAAAGATGGCTGTATCGCTGGCGCTTCACGAGGCTCAGCTCGATTACTCAAATGTGGTGGAGCATGTCAAAACGGAGTGTGAACGTCGGATAAATGAATGGAGACATGACGAAGCTGTTCGTGCCAAGGAGAAGGAGAGTGCAATGGATGAAGACCGCTACAGTATCCGCCTGGAGATGAAACATGCACTTCAACGAGCTCAAATTGACCAGCGAGTTGCTTATTTGCAGTCACAGACTGAGGGTGCGACTAGACAATTTGCAGTAGGAGAAAGCGATTTCTCGAAAGGAACATTGGACGAGGTGCTAGTGCGAATGCAGCTTGAACAACTGCGAACTCGACGCTTTGAAGCGCTAAAGAAGACGCTTCTTATCCGCCGAGCCAAACTGCATCAAGCGAGCAAGGAAATGTTTTGCCGCTGGAAGATACAAGCCTCCAACACGAGGATGCTGCGGCTGAACGCTGTCTTGCACATGCATCGCATCGTGGTGCATCTCGAAACTCGAAAGAAGTTAACGTGTTTCAACAATTGGAAGGCGCAGATACGACAGATGCAAATGCACACGTTCCAGGCTCAGGCGCTTTCGTGCTGGAACCGCATGACTGCAGTCGAGCGTATTAGCCACGTTATGGAACAAATCACGGTACGTTTGATGAACTGGTTCGTGTGTCTGGATTGGACTTCAAGCTAAGTGAACTCGGTGTGGCTTTATCTGCTCAGGTGAAGCGGACGGCATCGTACTTCTATCGCTGGCGAGAGCTAGCATATTCTTTACCAAATGCGAGCACGAGCGGCAGTGTGGAACAAAAAGCCAGCAAAGCTGGAGTCGACGAAGAGTCTGTGAACTCATTGCACCAAGAAATCAAGAAGCTACACGACCAACTGGCCTCGTCGAAATCGGAGGCATGGCGATACAAGAGGCAACTGCTGAAGCAGTTCCTGTAGCTGACACTTCGATAGTGCAAAACAAAATATTTTGCCCATGAGGCAAGTCTTCCGAGACATTGCTAGCACTGACTAACAGACAATTAGCCACGATAGCCTGGATAGCCAGGTCGGCCTTGTCCTTGCAGCGAGTATCCCTGAGGCGGGTATCCTTGTCCTTGTTGATAGCCTTGTGGCTGGCCGTACTGCCCTGGCGGAGCTTGCTGTTGCGGATACCCAGGCTGTGGTTGGCCGTATGGAGGAGGAGCTTGTTGCTGTGGATAACCTGGTTGCGCAGGGTATCCTTGTTGTGGTTGTCCTGGCTGCGAATATCCGGACTGCGAGTAACCTTGTGGTGGCTGTCCGTTCTGTCCTGGCTGCTGCAGATATCCGGGCTGTGGCTGACCATACTGTCCTGGAGGAGCTTGCTGTGAATATCCGGACTGCGCAGAGTAACCTTGTTGCTGACCGTATTGTCCTGGAGGAGCTTGGTTCTGCTGGCCTTGTGGGGCGTATTGCTGTTGGACTGGTGTGGAGTGTGCAGCAGGTGGAGATTGAGCGTTCGGAGGCGGTGCATTTGGCGCTGGTCCTGTTGGCTCCGCAAACGTCTGATACGTTGGCGGCAGGGCTGGATTTGGTGCAATTCTGCGGACTTTCATGTACTGGCATAGCTGGGATGGGATCTCGGCAAGTGTTTCTCGCGTGAGTGCCTCAGGGTATCCGGCAAAGCGCGAGTAAGGCACAAACTGAACGCTGGAGCATGTACAAAACATAACAATATTAGCGAAAAAGGCAACCCCTAACACAGCACGGAAGAACGTACATATCACGCGCAGACATTCTGCCATTGCTGGCACGGAGCCTGCCGCCGTCCCCATCCAGCGCATTCATCGATGAAAAATCGGCAGGGCCAACACCGATAATCACGATAGAAAGGGGGAGCTGTTTGACGCTTCGACCAGCGCGTCAATGGTAGCCTGCATGTCCATGATCGCGCCATCTATCACGATATAATGAGGCGTTAGCACAAAGTAAAGAATATATATCACTATCGACGTGTTACCCGTGATAATCAGTAACACGAAATACTTCTGCTTGCGTGGATCGCTCATTTGCGCCGCGATCCGCATCGTTTGATGGATAAGCCTGTCATAGGAGGGAGCGACTGGGTGAGGCTAGACTACAACGTACAAGGCATTTCACCGCAAAGACTCACGGCGCGAAAAACGTCGGTCCATGTAGACGAATATGTCCGAGTGATGATGTGTAGAGCTGTCGAAATTAGTCAGCATAACCCCGTTGGCAATCAAACCGAGTGCATTTTACCTGCAGGACACCCTGAGAGCCAGCAACCTCAGGATTCGACGGGTTCAAATTCAGCGGAAAGCAATGATCGACATCATACGCTCCTGGTGGGATGCCTCCAAAGCCGTACACTGGGAACTGCTTATCGGCGTCGTACTCTTGCAAGATGGAGACCGTCGCTGAGATCGCATGTTGGTACTGGTTCGGCCCGCGAGGATCAATGTAGTGAAGACTGCGGATATAAATTGCAATAAGATACTGCTCCATCATCGAGATTACCTTGCATTCACACAGCGTACCTGCGTGGGTCGTTTGGAGGGCCGTTGGATGCGGTGTAGTCGATGCCAACCACCAAGTTCATCTCGAGACCGCCGCGAACTGGAACAAACACACACAAATGCTATCAGCACCTAGAATGGTAGTTCTCCCACGAGTCTTTACGTACGGTAGTCGATGAAAGAGTGCTCGTTGTAGATTTCGCCCTCTGACAGCACCAGCAGCCCTGCGTTCGTGTACTTCTTGCCCTTCTTTTTCTGCAGCTTTTCATTATGCAGAATAAAGTTGGTACCTCGTTTTGCCAGTAGTTCTTCCAGCGTCGTGTTCACTTGACCAATGAGTTCCGCTCTTCCGCCGCGATCTTCATCGAAAACTTGCAAGCTCAGCGATCGACGGTAGTCGCCATTGCAAAGCTGGTGCAGCGGGATCTCAAAAGGTTTCCAGTTGGGGTTCAGATTATTGTCGATCGTCTCGGTCCTGTGGACCTGCGTCCAGGAGCTGCCGTCTTCTCTGAGGCGACTGATGACCAGGAACGGGTCGCTCTTGCTGAACATGCCGTCCATATTGGCCAGTCCTGAGGCGGAGAAGCGCAGTCTAGCTGCCTCACTAGAGGCCTTGACTTCTTCAGCCTTTACCAATAGCGACCCTTGGTGTTTGGACTTGTTTTTGCCTCTGGTTAATAAAAGGAGCCGCTCTGGCCGTGGGCACCCATGATCTGGCCCAGAGAGAACTCTGCCGAGCCGATAAAGTCCTGGTCCTGCAGCCTGTTGGGTGCCGAGCTGTCCTGGTCGTAGACCTCCACCTTGAACTGCTGCGCGCTCTCGAAGCGGAACTCCACGACGAAGAGCTTGGCCCATACTGGGTTCAGGTCGTCCTTCTTGGCCTCCGTCTGGCCGATCTTGCTCCAGGCGCCGCCCGACAGCGCGTACAGCACGGCGAACGGGTCCGACTTGGAGATGATGTCGCGGTCCTTGAGGCTCTTGGCGCTTAGCGAAAGCTCCACGGACGACGTGGGCGCGCGGGCAACCGGAGCGCCATACATCGTTGCAGACGTGATATTGAAGAATGAGGATACGGGATTACCACGGTCGACTAAAAAAGTGGGTGCAAATCAGAAAAAGATGTACCTGTTCTTATTTTAAAAGAGCATGGAGCTGCGTCGACGTCAGCGGCGCTTCTAGCTGCGCTACGTCCTGGTCTCGCAGAACGGCGTGCTTGTAGATGCCTAGCGGCGTGGCGAGGTTCATGCAGCCGAAGAGCGTCTGGCTGGCGTTGGGGATGATCTTATCCGCGTGCACGACGGTGCTAAAAGTAACAAATAAGAAAGGTGTTAAAATCTGTGAGAAGAGGTAGAACGACGTCGTTCTGCACCTCTGCGTGGTGACGATGGAGGTGGTTGCTTCGCTGGCGCTCAGTGTCGTCCAAAGTCGCAGCATACGCGCTCGCGCTTCTTCTCGGTCCATTTTGACGCAACGTGTTTAGAATAAATGACAAATTGATTGGACACAAGAAATTCTATCCATGAAGCTTTGGGTCTAGGCCTCGTTGGCGTGTAGTTGGATGTCGATGAGGTTCAGGTCGTCCTGTAGCTCAAGACGACGTTCTTTCTTGCTAACTTCCGCGTCGGGTCCTAGGAACAGGATTTTGTCGAGCTCCTTCTCAGAGGCGGCAGCGACGGCAAGAACGTCGTCTGCCGAGATCAAGCCTTTGCGGTGCGCTGCGAGAGCTGCGCCGGCATAGGTCCCGAAGAACTCGACGCCCTCTCTACAAGAAAATAATAGCAATGTTAGTGACGAAGACACCTCAACACAGCAATATAAAATACGTACGCAGCGTAGGCTCGCTTGCGTCCACCGTCTCCAGTTCTGGCGAAAATCGGGTTTATGTTGTGGATAAAGGTGGCTAGCACTTGCTCCGGGCAGCTCTTGAGCAGCCTTGACGCCAGCAATGCGTCGCCCTGACCCGAATCACCGAAGAAAACAAACTTGAACTCGGGGAATAGCGACGCATAGCGACTGAAGTTGTCCAGCTTGAGATTGGCGATTTTCTCGTTGCTCACGAGTCCTTTCACCGACCCATTCAGCACCGTCACGTTTGGCACGCCCAAGCTCTTGAGATGCTGCAGCGTCAGATAGCGCCCAACACTCAGCCATCCACGCGGTCTCGCTGTGAGGAATGTGATCGACGGTCGCACACTCTCACTCTTCCCGTCTTGAACCAGCCCACGTGAGAGTCGGGCGTACAGCTCCGAGACGCCTGGGTACGGGATGTGAAGCGGGTAGCGTCGATCGATCCAACCGGGAAACAGCGTGTCGTCAATGTCGCTAACCACTTTCACCAAGTTTGGCTGCATCTCCTTGACCTTGAGGCTTTCGACCGCGATGTGCTGCATCATTGAGACGATTTCCGTGACGTTCTTGTTGCCGTAAATGAGGTGGATGAGGTCTCCAGAGTGGAGAGGCGGCTCTTCCGGCGCATTGTGGTGCAGCACAGCGACCTTCCCCGATGCACCGCTTTCTTCAAAGTGAATATGGCCTGCGGTGTCGATGAAGGCTTCTTCGTCCGAGTGGATCATCTCTTTTAGAACAGACAGCTCCAATCCGTAGGTGCCGCAAACCACATTCTTCGCAGCAGTGTGCAGCATGGCCTTGTCTCGGATAAGCGGCGACAGCAAGCAGTGCTGGATGGCGCGGATGACCAACGAGCGGTTGGCAATGGTGATCTCCTCGAGTCGCTGCCTGGTGAGAACGTCCAGCACCTTGGCGCGCTCCTGGGCGAGCACGAGTGCAGCATGAAGCCCACCATCGTCCTGCAGAACTGACTCGAGACCTCGGGCGATGTGGCTCCCAAGATGCCATTCAAACTGGCCGACGACGCCGCAGCGAGCACGTTGTGGCAGGCCAATGGGTCGTCCACCTGTCGGTTGCGCGGCTTGAGATGCACCTCCTTCTGCTTCTCGTCGCTGAACACGATGGCCGTGTCGTCGTCTTTCAGCGTCTTGTAGCGCCATGCAGTGCGTTGCTTGATCCCCTTCCACTTCTGTTGCAGGCCGTCGGCTGCCAGCGCCCACGTCGAGGCCTCTCGTTGCTACAATTTATCGAACTTGTTAGCCATTTACCAAGTCTACAGCGCATTTAACCACGCACCATTGCCCGACGCATATCTAGATGCGATGGTGCTATTGCTGCAGGGTGCAGACTGCAAGGAGAGGCCGTAGAACGCCGTGTAGACGCCGTCGGAATCGCATGGCAGTGGGCATGACGCAGTCGGTTGTGCTGAAATGACCGTACCAATTATTGAGAACAAAAGGCAACATGGCAACATGGTTTGGTACTACATTTTTACGCTAGGTCTCGCTCGGACAAAGGAACTCGAACTCGGCCATGATGGGCACGTGGTCGCTGCCGAAGACAGAGTTGGGGATACCGTTGTAGTTGCCGTGTAAGCCCGACGGCAGACGACCCGCACGGTTCAAGCTGTCGGCCATGGCCAACCGGTTGAACCAGTTCCCCGGCCCTTCCTCGGCTCGCAGCTCGCTCTCTGACGGGATCTCCAGCACTCGCGAAGGCACCAGGTTATGTCTGGAGTACCAGATATAGTCGATCGTCCAGCACCGTCGAAAGTTCACTGTCGTGTGCGGTGGTTCGCCCTTCTTGCCTTCTTCCACCTTGAGCGCTTGAAGCGTCTCGTCGGAGTGTTCCAACGCACTCGCAAGTGCGTTCTGCTTGTAGTTACCGAACGCACTTCGAAATACCTCGTTCACGCCTTCCAGGTTCGGCTTTTGCATGAATGAGTTCTCCATGTACTCGTAGATCGGCGACTCTGGCGAGTTATTGAAGTCTCCGCAGAGGACGATGGGCAATGTGTTCGGACCCGTCGCCGTACCAGGTAGGTCGCGCTCGTACTTGTCCTTGACATCGCTGCTCATTCGGATCACCTCTTCTTCCAGCTCAAAGAGCTCGGCCATTTGGTGGTCTACCTTCCTGCAGTCGTCCAAAACAAATGAGTTAGCAACAAAGATTGAACTGACAAAAGCGTTGCTGACGTACTTGGCATTCCACCACAGATGTGTACAGCCAACGAGCACGAACTGTGCAAAGTGGCGCATCTTCAGCAGCGCCAAGACAGCCACGCGGTCATGCGGGTCGTGGAAATTCACAGCCTCAAACTCCTTTAGCTCGAACTTGTCCTTCCTAGCAATTTGCATATCGTCAATAAAATCGCCACCTTACTGGATTATACCATCTCCGTACTTGTAGAAAATCCCGCAGCCGTCGTGCTTCTTCTCGCCAGACCAGTTCGACACGTGGATGGACGGCCGCTTCACGTAGACGCTCTCGTATCCGCGGTCCAGCAGCTCCGGTTTAAAGAACCTGCACAAAGCACCACGTTTAAACCGCTTCTCTCATGGTAACACTTCAATTGCCACGTACGTCCAGTAGTCGCTGAGTTCCTCGAGACACAGCACGTCGGCGTCCAGCGCCTCCAGCTGCCGCAACAGCGCCAGCTTGCGGTTCTCCCAGTTGAGACTGGACTCCAGCACGTACGGGAAGTGGTTGCGCGTGGCGAGGTTGCTGGCCAGGATATTGAGCTGCACCACTGTGATCTTCTGTTTGGACAGTCGGCGCGCATCAATTTGACCCAACTCTTCCACGCAGGGCAGCAGTCTGGCTCGGGTCGCTGACGAGCTCAGACGCTGCGAGCGACACGACGCGTGCGTCATGCGGCACAACGCGCGCCACAGCCTCGGGTTCTGTCTAGAGAGCGACACGGAGGCCAGCACCGCCACACCCATGCCCAGACACACCGCCGCCGGGCGGCCATGCAGCAGCGCCACACTCATCGGGGAGGTCTGAGAATGCGTATGCATCAACTGAAAAAGAGTCGGTATTTGTGTGCACCACGTAATTAGTGATTTGTATTGTACTATTTAGAGAGGTTTTAACGGTCGCGAAAGATGATTTTAAGTTTCACACAAGATCAGGACATGATTGCTTTGTTGACTGTAATCTCAACATGGGTACACGAATTAGCAGGTATTATGTAGATAATTACGTCCGCTGCGAGATGACTGGCAGCGGTGCTGTTTGCCGACGTCTGTCGTCACCGGTCATTTTGGATTCAGGTTACCGACAGTCCAAAGCAACTGGTGCGTTCGGCCTTGTCTTGTGTGTGCTGCTTCCCTGTTGCTGACGCTTTCGTGCCTGCTGCAGCCCTCTATCCACCATGTCCCTTGTGAACAAGCCGAAGACCGTCGAGGCGGAGGAGACCCGCATCCACCGCATTCGCATCACGCTCTCGAGCCGCAACGTCAAGAACCTGGAGAAGGTGTGCGCTGACCTCAAGCGCGGCGCCGTCGACAAGAACCTGAAGGTGGCCGGCCCCGTGCGTCTCCCCACCAAGATCCTGCGTCTCACCACGCGCAAGTCGCCCTGTGGTGAGGGTACCAACACGTGGGACCGCTTCGAGATGCGCATCCACAAGCGTATCATCGACCTGCACGCGCCTTCGGACATCGTCAAGCAGATCACGTCGATCTCCATCGAGCCCGGTGTCGAGGTCGAGGTGACCATCGCCGACTCGGCCTAAGCGCAACGTGTCGACGTAGGGACGAGTTGACTCTCGCACCGCCACTTCTCCAGCGACTGCTGCCAACGAGGCGTGATGGGGGACGAATTGTACTAAACGCCTTCGTGGCGGCAATATAATTCCAACCCCTCGTCTTTGTGGGACATCCAAACCTAGACTTTCGACTGCTACGTGCTATGGTGTTTGTACAGGTGCAATAGAGGGGGAACAGAACAAGAGAAACTATGTCGAGAAGCAGGGAAACTTGTTCGATGGTATTGGAGTCAAAGGAATCACACGACGCCATTGCACCATGAGTATCAGAGGCTCACTTCCGGTTCGGGTTCTTTGAAGATAACAGCGGCAGCGAGTTTCGCGGCAAACTCACAACCATGACGAATCCCTTCCTTAGCAGCGGGACTGACATCGGTGGGCAGCATGACAACATCGTGAGGCATGTTCTCCAAGAAATCCACCTCCCAGTTGGTCACTCCTTGCTCCTTAGCCTCAGCGATAATTCGCTTGCCTTGCTCATAGAAGCGCTCGAGAGTGCCGTACTGCACGAACATCGGCGGTAAGTTGCGCAGATCGCGGTTGATAGGCGACACCAGCAGCCGCTCCTTCGGGTCTGTCACGTTGGCCAGATACGTCTGATGCACTGCGTCGACGAAAGCACTCGGCATGATGCAGTCCGGGGTCTTTTCGTCGCCTCCTTTCTCCTCGAAGTCAACACTGGGCGAGTACAACATGCACCCCAATGGCAGCAGCTCCGGTGTCGAGTCACGGAGACGCATGCAGTTGACAAGCGACATTTTGGCGCCAGCACTGTCGCCGCTGAATAGAACGTGGTCCGGAGCGATGTTCTCGTTCTTCAAAACGTACTGGTACATGGCAAGACAATCGTCGTCAGGCGTCGGGTATGGGTTCTCGGGGCTCTTGCGGTAGTTCGACAGCAGCACGTCGACTGCAACATCAAGTTGGTACATGCTCTTGAGAAACTGTTGCAGCATCGTGTGCGTCTGGTTGGCGAGTTCCACGTCCTGAAGCGGGTCCGACATGGCGAAGCCACCGCCGTGGTAGTGAATGACCACAACACGGCGCTGCTTCTTCTCCGGGTCTCGCAGCCACATGTGGTCCATGCCGTTCGCGTGGATCTTCTCCGGACGCGTGTTATGCTTGCGGCAGTTCGACTTGAGGATCATCTTGCCGTGCATCGCAAATGGCTCGCGCAGCAGGTGCGCATTCTCGAAAGCAATAATCTCGCCGTACTCCTCGAACATGAACCGCATCATCTTGCACGTGATCTCGAATGTCAGCGTCCACTGCGGGTATAACGGACGGAAGCCTCGCAGCATGAACTTCACCGTCGTTGAGAGGATGTTCAATTCCAAGCGAAGAGCGACGACTGGGATCATGAAGACCGTGCGGACCAGCGACCGAGCCATAAAGCAAAGTGACAGGAAAACCAGCACGAAGATGACGGCTAGAGCAATGCCTAAGCCTTCAGCCACAGCTGCGGTGCCGAACTCGATCACCAAGAAGGCAATCGCAAGAGCCGAAACGACCGCCGTGAAGGTCGACTTGAGCACGTGAGCGCAGGAATTTTTGACGTCTCGGACTTGTCGTCGATAGCCACGGAGATCGTGCCGTACGACGTGGGCGGCTCCATATTGATATCGCAGCAGCAAAGTCTTGACCCGGTAGAACGAGGAATGAGCTATGGGGCGTCTCTCTTTACTGCCACACCACCGAGGGCGAGGGAAGCTTATCATCCATCCGAGGGAAGTGCTTCCTCCAAAGAAGTGGACCTCGTGAAAACCTTGACAAGCAGCAACTACCAACCGCCAGCCAATAGCTTCTACCAAGCAGCTAAGCTCGCCCTCGCAGAAGTCTTGACCAGCCAGACGAGATCTTCAGCCTGGAACATGGCAGAAAGCAACGTCGAGGATACCGAAGGAGCAACGGTGGCAGCTTGGGCAGCAATGTTTGATGCATCTTCAACTTGGATGCATTCGATGACTCTCTTTGACCTGACGAAGGTTCAGCGCTGAGGTAGCCCCGATCCCATGGAACCAAGTCTTCTTGCCAACAGTCTCTTGGTGATCTCGACAAGATGGCTAACTGTCATCGTGCTAGAATCCCACTCGCTGTCCCAAACAACGCCCCACAATTCCCATACTTACTCTCATACAAATCGAACGGGTGGGCGTGCTTCCAACCTTTTCGCCGTGTTCAACTACCACTGCCACCCATACTCGAATCGCCTCCCCACCCTTCCTGTCAATCCTCCATGGCTCCTTCGCCGCTCGTGGTGCTCTGCGGCGACCGCGCGCCTGATGCGCTGGTGCAGACGGCGGCTGCGTTGCAGTCGGGCGGCCTCCGTGTGGCGTCGCTCTGCTCCCCAGCCGTCGCTGCAGCATTGACAGCTGCCAAGGTGCCGCACGTGGCCGTGGCCACCCCCGCCGACGTGCAGCTCATGCTTTCGGACCGTGTGACGGCTGTACTGGCGCTGCCTCCAAGCTCCGAGGACGTCCAGACAACTCACGCCCGTGTGGCCCAGTGGGTCTCTGGCCCGTACGCGTTCGTGCGCACCGCTGCCTGGAACCACAAGCAGATCGCCGTCGTCGTGGACGAGCAGGACCTCGCTACTGTGCAGAGCAAGCTCTCCAAGGACGCGTCGTTGGCCTACTCGCTGCGTGAACGTCGTGCCTTGGCCGAGAAGGCCTTTGCCAAGTTCGCGGAACTGGACCAGGCCATCGCTGACAGTCTTGGCGGCGACGACGAAGTGGTACACGACGTGCTGCTGGTTGGCAATGGCGGTCGTGAGCATGCCATTGCATGGAAGTTGGTTCAGTCTGCGTCGGTGGGACACATCTACGTGGCGCCGGGCAATGCTGGCACGGCGGACGAGAAGAGCGGCATCTCCAACGTCGACATTGGCGTGGGCAAGCACGACGAACTCATCGCTTTTACCAAGAGCAAGGGTGTGTCGTTCTGTGTGGTCGGACCGGAGGCTCCGCTCATTGACGGTCTTGCTGACAAGATGAACGCTGCGGGCATCCCTACGTTCGGGCCGAGCAAGGCAGCGGCGCAGCTGGAGGCGTCCAAGGCCTTCTCCAAGGACTTTATGCGTCGTAACGACATCCCGACGGCTGCGTACGAAAACTTCACGGACTACGAGAAGGCCAAGGCGTACCTGGACTCGATCGACCACAACATCGTCGTCAAGGCTTCGGGCATTGCGGCTGGCAAGGGTGTTTTGATCCCAACCAACAAGGAGGAGGCCCACGAAGCTCTGCGTGAAGTCATGCTGGAGAAGGCTTTTGGATCTGCTGGCGATGAGGTCGTGCTTGAGGAGTTCATGACTGGAGAGGAGGTATCGCTACTGGCGTTTTGTGACGGCGAGCGTGTTGTGTGTATGCCCGGCGTGCAGGACCACAAGCGCATTTTGACGCCGACCAGGGCCCCAACACTGGTGGGATGGGTGCCTACGGCCCTGCGCCGTGCCTAACCAGCGAGCTTGAGCGTGAGTGCGTGGGTATTGTCGAGCGTGTGATTGCCGCGATGAAGAAGGAAGGCATGCCGTACGTTGGCGTCCTGTACCCCGGCTTCATGCTAACCCCGACGGGGCCCAAGATCGTAGAGTTCAACTGCCGCTTTGGCGACCCGGAGACGCAGGTTGTTCTGCCGCTGCTTCACAGCGACCTGTTCGAGATCATGCGCGCTTGTGTCGAGCACCGTCTTGAGCGTTCGCTGGTGTCGTGGAAGAGCGGCTCTGCTGCCACCGTTGTGTTGGCGTCGCAGGGATACCCGAACAGTTACCCGAAGGGCAAGACCATCACCGGTCTCGAGGAGGCTCAGTCCATGAAGGATGTGGATGTTTTCCACGCCGGTACGGCTACTGCTGCGGATGGCAGCGTGATAACATCGGGCGGCCGTGTGCTGGCTGTTACTGCTGTTGGTCCTTCGATGCAGGCCGCTCTCGAGCGCGCCTACGAGGGCGTCTCGAAGATTTACTTCGAGGGTGTGCAGTACCGCTCGGACATCGGCCTGAAGGGTCTGCTGCACGGTGCTAAGAAGCTGAAGTTGGCCGTACTGGGCTCCACGCGTGGCAGCAGCATGCAGCCGATCATCGATGCCATCGAGGCGGGTGAGCTGAATGCCAGTATTGATATTGTGGTCAGCGACAAGTCTGCTGCCGGCATTCTGGAGCGCGCCAAGACGCATGGAATTGAAGCTCAGGCTTTGTCGGCCAAGGGTTTGTCCCGTGCTGAGTTTGACGCCAAGGTGTCTGACGTGATCAAGGCAAAGAACGTCGACTTGGTGCTCCTGATCGGCTACATGCGCATTCTGTCGGGCGAGTTCTGCAAGGAATGGGAGAACAAGGTGCTGAACGTGCACCCGTCTCTGCTTCCGGACTTTGCTGGCGGCATGGACCTCGCTGTGCATCGCGCTGTGCTGGAGGCGAAGAAGACTGAGAGTGGCTGCACCGTGCACTTTGTGACGGAGGAGGTCGATGCTGGTCCGATTGCTGTGCAGATGAAATGCCCAGTGCTGGAGACGGACACGCCAGAGACTCTGAAGGCTCGTGTGCAGCCGCTGGAAGGAGCTGCCTTCTTGCACGCTATCAAGCTCGCACAGACAGGTTTGCTACCGAAGAGCAAGGCGGGCAAGAAGCAGATCACTTACGCAGATGCCGGTGTGAGCATCGACGCTGGCAACGAGCTTGTGAACATGATTAAGCCGCTGTGCAAGTCGACCGTGCGTGTTGGTTGTGACGCTGACCTGGGTGGCTTCGGCGGCATTTTCGACCTTCAGGCTGCGGGTTACGAAAAGGACACGGCACTTGTGGCTTGCACGGATGGCGTGGGCACCAAGCTGCGTGTTGCTCAGCTTGCGAAGAAGCACGACACCGTGGGCATTGACCTCGTTGCCATGTGTGTGAACGATCTGATCGTGCAGGGCGCTGAGCCGCTCTTCTTCTTGGACTACTATGCTTGCGGAAAGCTCGAGGTGCAGGAGGCTGCCGATGTGGTCAAGGGCATTGCTGAGGGATGTCGCCAGTCGGACTGTGGTCTGATCGGTGGTGAGACTGCCGAGATGCCTTCCATGTACCATGACGGCGACTACGATATGGCCGGCTTCTGTGTTGGTGCCGTCCGCAAGAGCGCGATCCTGCCGCTTCCTGTGCAGGAGGGCTTCACCGTGCTGGGTTTAGCGTCGTCGGGTGTGCACTCCAATGGCTTCTCGCTTGTGCGCAAGCTGGTGGAGGTGTCGGGTCTGGCGTACAGCGACCCGTGCCCGTTCGAGGCTGGCAAGACTCTGGGCGAGAGTCTTCTCACCCCGACCAAGATCTACGTCAAGCAGTTGATGCCGACTGTGAAGCAGGGTCTGATCAATGCGCTCGCGCATATCACCGGTGGCGGTCTGCTGGAGAACATTCCCCGTGTACTGACCAAGGATCTGGCTGTGGATATTGACTGCGCTAGCTGGCCCCTGCCGCCGGTCTTCAAGTGGCTGCAGAAGATGGGAAACCTCTCCAACGCTGAGCTCGCCCGCACCTTCAACTGCGGTATCGGCATGGTGCTGCTGCTGCCTGAGGCCAACGTGGCCGAAGTGACTCGCCAGGTCGAGGCGACTGGCGAGAAGGTTTACCGTCTGGGTACGACCATTGCTCGTGCAGCTGACGCCGAGCAGGTTGTGTTGCATGGCGCCATGGCATAAGCGATAAGATATATCGGTGTGAGGCACCGCCAACTTTTGTGCGTTCACGTTTCAATATTGGTATTTCATCTTGTATGTACTGTAGCTGTTTTCCGCTGTAACATTTTCTAGCGATGCGAGGCTACAGAATCGTAAGTGGAGCTCTTCTTGAAAAGCCACAGCAACGTTAGGGAGCCAAATAGAAGCTCCATACACTGGAGGAAGATTGCAATGCTGTTGATTGCGATCTCCACGTCCAGACTGCAAAGATTGAGGTTTGAAATCGCCAAAGTAAACCAGAGTGAAAGCACGAACGTACATATGCGGCTGCAGTCGAAGGAAACAAATATTGCTCGCAAATGCAGGCGCAGCCAAGGCGATTGCGAGTAGAAGCGGAGCTCGTTTCTTGGTCTTGTTGCCCTTAGAGTCTAGACAATTGTTGAATCATGTTAGAACCGTTTGATACCACTTGGCACCGGCAAACACGACGCACTTTGGCGAAGGCGCGTGTTCTCGAGGATCATGTAGAAGGCTAGAAACACTGTACCCCCGACTACTTGTCCGAAAGAGAGTGTTTCCAGCACAACACCTGCAACACATATTTCAAAATCAAAATGAGTATCTTGTAGCAGAAGGAGGTGAAAGGCAGAAGACGTGCGTTTGTAGGCAAACAGCGACGCTGAAAGCAACACGAAGCCGTGGAGGACCCACTGGTGACCGCACAACAACACTTGCAGAAGCAGCGATGGTAGCTGCCATCACGCTATTAGAAAACAAATATTATTCAGACTGCAAAACTTACGAAGATCGTAGGACACATTTGGAAATTCCCCGGCGGTTTGCGCTATATTCATGGATCTCTACGGACGACCTGCTCCGCGGCGAACATCGACCCCAGCTGTGGTCTTCCTCAATGAGCGTCCAAAGTACGATACAGGCGACGATATGGCGCAATATTTAACATGGGTTCTTGTGCAGAGCGCATTCGTTTTCTTCAGGATTTCCGCCGCCCGGTGTAGACTACCGCCGTCGTGAAGATGAGAATTCGTCCGAAGTTTTACCCGATCGCCCTGTATCGAACCAGCATCATCATGTTGTACACCAGTGGCCAAGTAGTCGATATCTCAACAGGTAGGTGACATGCACTGCACATTGTGCAGTAATCAAACCTTTAATGTTTTCACACTATGCCTGCAGACCTCAGAGTAGCAGCGGTGTACGACGCTCCGAAGCGGTTTCTGGTAAGGACAAACAACGACCACGAACAGCACGCGACGGGGTTCGGACACTACCTGCTGCGAACTTATCTGCAAAAGATCCACGTGTTTCACGAAAGGTAGTTGTTTGAGCAGCGAAATTGTGATGAAAAACTAATTGCTTTGAGTTTAGCAGACACTGCAAACCGTAGACCCCTGGACTTGGACGTTCGGCAAATGAACGATGAAAGAGAGCCATCGCTCGATGAACGATATTTGCAGCAATTGAAAGCAGATATCCTTCATCTCCATCATGTCCGTCTCCAATTAGAGAAAGAAGCTGCTGCTACCGGAAGAGATACTGACAGACACTTGGGAATTTCGTCTGCATCTCAAGCGCCAAATCACGTCAAGAATTTGCTGCTTCATCGTAGCATGGACCTACCAACGAATTCCGAGACAGCCATTTCCGATATCCAAACACAACTGCAGCGGTATAACAACTCAACCGACTCAACGCAGGTAAACACACAAGTTATGACACACTTTTCTGCAAAGCTTCTCACGTATTCATTTGAATATACCGCAGCTAACTGCAGCGAAAGTCAGTCTTGAAGGTCTTCTGGCGGATGCATTGACCAGCTTAATGGAGTTGTGCTTAGCTCGGGACGACACCGAAGGTTTGATAGGTGGTTGCACCGACACAGACGACGGGAGCAACAAATTTAAACTGGAGCTACTTCGTCCTCCTGCTAGTCAGCAGCACGGGAAGCATCGTCGTTGCCCTTTGCCAACGGTTGTGGGACAAGTCCAGTGTCTATCTACGCTGGTGGAATTATTAGCGTTCTTCAGCAAACCGAGGTAATACGTGTTGTGTATTTTTGTTTGAATATGCTAATGTTTCTAACACTTGTGAAAGCAGATCTTAAAGCGCACTGTTCTAGCATGCACAGGGGAAAAGAAGCTGTTGACTAAAGCAATCATCGATAAGGACGCCCAGATTAAGCATCTCGCCGAACAAATCGGGGTCTTTAAAGATGTACTGGCTCGGAAGGGGCCGCAAACGGAGAGGATAATTCGTGTACGAATTCCCAACGAACAGCCAATGCAAGAATCTCGCCAAAATGACAATGCACCTGACACTGGCGCTTCAAAGTTAGCTCAAGCGACTGAGCAGCTTGTTCGCTTGGCAGAACTCGAAAAAGAACGAGTGAAGTTTCTATCGTCAATTCACGCAATGAAGGAGCAGAATGACAAGTTAGTGCAGCAGGTAAATCCCTATCGTTCCTGTTTGTTGCCGGTATAGTCAAGATACTTAATTTTACGTTGTTGCAGTTTGAGAAAACAGCGTTTGAGCTACAATACGCTCATGAACGGTTTGGAAATATGGAGACAATGCATCAAGAATCGATGGACGTGAAAACTAAAGCATTTCTCGAACAGGTATGCTCCATTTTGTAAGCTGATGCACTGATAACACTTCTAACTGAGATCGCTTCAAACAGATTGAATCGGCCGAAAAACGAGCCTCGGAACTTCAAAGTTCGGCCGTCTCAACCTCTGAGAGATATCGTGCCTTAGAAATCTCTGCTTCACAGGAGAAAGCTCAACTGAGACGAGACAAACAAGAGTTGGAACGACTCATCCGACTCAAAGAAGACGAGGCTACACAGCGACAAGCACAAGCCACAATGAAAGCCGACATGAAGGCGCAAGCAACCGCTACACAGCTAAAACTTGTCACTCAGCAGTGTGCGCAAGTTCAGCAGTCTCTGTGTGATCTTCAGTCCGAGCTAAAAGTGATGCGAAGAGAGAACAAGAAATCCCAAGACACCAATCACGCTTTGGAGCAAGAACTGAAAGCGCGAAATAGCGACATTGAGTCGCTATCTTCAAAATTGACGACTGCAAACAACACGATTGCGGCTAAGGCGGTGCTGATGCAGCAGAGTGAAAAAGAATTTCTGCTAGCTCCCAAGAAATTCAGCGTCAGCAGGATCTGCTGGAAAAACATGGACGTCAAGTCCGAGATCTGGAGGCTAAACTGAGTCGGTCCATTCCAGTTGACGACGAGGAGCTGCAGAGTCGACAGCAGCGTGAGGAAAGCACTTGGAATCAGAGAGTATCAGCGTTGGAGCACGCATTGGTAGCCGAGCGGCAAAATACAGCCTTGTTTCAAGAACAACAACGCAAGGCCGTGATTATGGAGAAGGAAAGAGCTGCGCATGCAGTGAAGCAAGCGGAATCTGTAGCTGCAGAGCTGGCTACTGCCAACTTGTGCTTGTCGGAACGAAAACGGCAGCGAGATCAAGAACAACATGCGTTCGAGGAGAAATTGAAAGAGTTGGCAGATCGGACAGCAATGTTGGCATCTGACAAGGAGAGCCTACAGCGCGAACTAGATCTATTGAGACGGGTGAAACTGAATGCTGATGAAGAGAGCGCTGCCATAGAGAAGGCACTCCGCGAAGAGCTTGGGTCCGTGAAAGCCGAGCTTCAATCGTTGACGGAGATTCGAGCGAACTTGGATCGAGCTCTCGCTCACGCATTATCTTCCCCAGCGGCAAGAAGCCTCGACACCAAGCAACGTTGTCAGAAGTTCGTGCTGAGCTGCAGAAGGCAAAACAGAAAATCACTGCACTGGAAGAAGCGATTTCAAGCAATTGCAGTATCCGAGCCAGTGAAATTGATGGCAAGTTAGCCCAACTCAGCGCTCGAGAGAGGCGCTTCACTGAAGACCAAAGGTTCGTCTTATCTTGTGCAAATGTCGAGTACTCTTGGCGGGTATCTGACACTCGTTTTTGGCTCCAGAGGATTGAAGAAACAGCGAGCGGATGTAGCAACTGAACGGCGGCAGATTCAAACGCAGTGCATCAAGTTAGAAGCAACTGCATCCAAGCAAAAAGTTGACCATGACCTGATCAAGCAGATTGTTGTGCTGCTAGCCCAGAGGCTTCATGTGCTGATGGAGCTTTTCAACGCTTCACTTGCAGCAGAAACGCCGAGCACTCTCATTGACACCGACAAATGGAACAAATTGAAGGAAGAATGGACAAACCTCCTCCAGCAACTGGAAAGCGTGGACTGGGAGTTGCTGAGCATGCGCGATCGACTCGAGGAGCTGCATCAAGAATACGTGGGCTCCCCATTCGCTCCGATCGGTGAAAAGCTGCGTCCGTCGCGGTCTTCGCTGCTTTCGGGCTTCCACGGCCCTAATCCGTTCTCGGACGCCGTTTCTGCCGGTCGAGACACGGTACCGGTGGCAGACGAACTGAAGGCGAGTCACCTGCTGCGCCGACTTTCGTGCCCCGGCGAAAGTTTCGAGAGTCGTGTTCACCAAGTGAAAGGTGCGTCTTTAGTAGCCACGTGATCGATTTCTCGTTCCATCCTCACTTTGCTGTTGTCTTGGCCAGCGGAAGAGCATGAGACCTTCGCGCTCGCCCTCGCCAGAGAGATGACGGCCATGAAAGACGGCTACGAGCGGCAGCTGGAGCAACTTCGAGGCGAGCTCTACAAGACGCAGCAGCTGCGCAAAGAAACCAGTCAGCGACTGCGTGCCGAGCTAGCAGCGCAGCGTACGCGAAGTGAACGCGTCATCGCAGAGCTCACCGAGCGTCTCAAGGAACTGGAGACGTCGCTGGAGGAAACGCAGGCGCAGCAACCTCGAGCGGAGTGGGAGGGCAGCAAGTAGCGTCATCGAGGGGCGCCAAGCTGCACGCGTACTGTGCGGGGGCGTCGTCTGTGACGGTACAGACAGCGCGCCGGAAGAGGACGGGAAGACACATGTGACGCGGCGAGCGATACCGCATCGAAGATGGATATCGGAGCCCCATGGCCACGGTCTCCAATATCGCCGAGGCCTCCTTCTCCACCAAGCTGGCCTTCTTCACCAAGGCTGGATCTTGTTGGGGTGTTGATGGAGGCGCCCTGATTGGACGCGCCCCATCGTGCTCCGTGCCGGCGTTCCCTTGGCGACGAAGAAGAGCCGCCATGCGGCTCAGCTGAGCGATCAGATGGCTGCATTGTCGGCGGCAAAGGTAGCAAGGGCCTTGCCGCATGTTGCCATGCAGCGCTTGATCGTCCTGCATCCATCCACCGGCTGGGCGATATCGAGGCGAGGCCAAGCTATTCTGCACGAGTCTTCCTTGGCGGCGGACGCGAAAGCTTCCAGCGCTCGCATATCTTTCACATTTTGGTGTGATGAGCGCTCCGCATGCGAACGAGGCCCACTTTGCTGGCCGCGACCACGCTCCAGCTCTCTTTCCTGCCATCTTGTTGCGGGCCCCACTGCCCCACGCGCTCGAAGGCCACGGCGTCTTGCTGTGCCGACACGAGTCGTCTGCGGCCGTCGAGTTCCAGTCTGGAAGTGCGACCCTGGACTGGAAAGGAGAACACCGGCACGGCACCGCTTTGTCATTCTCGTCAACCCGATCGTCGAGAAAACCTCCAGGTGGCCGCGGCTTGATTGTCGGGGGATGCGTTGCTCATTACTGTAGTCGTGCCTCCAATTTACGCCCCGGCTATGCAGCATTGTCCCCACCTACCCTCAACGCCCATCCCCACCTCCGCTGGATCGATTTGCTGCATGCCAGCCGCCTGCGAGGCGGCATTTTCCTGTCTCTGTTGTGCCGGTGTCGTCGCTGGACCGAGTGGACGGCGCCAGAAAGCTCACAGCAGAAGCTCGCGTTCGGCTGACGCACTGCAGAACGCTATCTCCGCGAAGTTTTGGTCCGCCGACGGTGCTTTCTTCGCGCCGGCGCGCACCTGCGCATTGACGAGAGCAGAAACAATTACGGGTGTGCCAACAGAGACGAGCCATTTTGGATCTTTTTAACACTTTAAAATAGGGGTACGACAACCTCCCCATAAGAAAATACGCTTCATAGGAATATTTGTTAATTCCCGAATGACCACTATATACAACCCCTATATAATATTCCCCTATAGAACTATAGGCATATTGGGGGCTATACAGTGTTAAAAAGGAAGGTTATCCGGCTGGAGAGGAGACATTTGCTTGCTTTTGACCCAGCTCTTCGCGGTATCCGCACCGGCGATTCTTCTTGCTGTCTACTGTTGTGAGCTGTCCGAACATTAAGCGCCAGACCCCCACCACCACCACCACATTCTTATAGAGGGTTTGTCTGTACCCATTTTAAAGTTTTCTCCAACATACTTTATCCAAGTAGTTAGCTGCTATCGTGCCGCCGTGTCGCACGTGGCATCTCGCCGTTTCGTTTCGCACGGTTTGTGTAACTCGTCTACAGTATAAAGATCGACTCGAACCGCGAGCGCGACTTGGCGTACCTCGCTGCACTGCTTTGAGCATGCAAGTAGGAAAACAGCGGCGCATGCAGGCCAAGTCATGCCGCAATCCCCGTCCGCGAACGTCTGCGCGCCACAAACGCTGTGAAGCCTTTTGCTCCCTGCTCAGATTTGACTTTGAAGTATGACGCCCTGTCTGCGCGATCCCGCGAAACGAAGTTGCCCTTTCTGGCAAAGAGGGGGGCGTCTCATTATGTTGACGTAAGGAAGATCCTCTTTACAGTCATATACCTTGTGGAGACCCAGCCGGGTGGCGTTTAGGCGACTTGCATGTTGTGGTGATTTCCTCGCGGCAGCTCTGCCTTGTCGAGAGTGCTGCTGCGTGGTTATTGTCGATAGAGAGAAACGGAAGTTGGTATGAACCATAACAGAGATGAAGGATTCATTTCCTCACGTATGTATTAGTTATTGGTATAATTTACATTGTGATTGATCTCCAACAAAGAAGGCCTATCATGGACACCGTGAAGTGTCCAACGCTGCTGAGTGAGAGGACGATGACTTTACAGATTTAGAAGTCCGCACTACTGTTGTTAGATCCTCGCCTTGCGCACGTATCGATGAATGCCAATATTATATTCTCAAACGAATGTATCATCCAACTCCGTGCCCAACTATTAATAAACCCTGCCTCTAAAGCTCGCGCGGTGATTGTGAGAACCCCTACGACGTTGAAGAGAATGACAGTCCGGACAGATGCAAGGCAGTCACACCAGGCGCAACACACGCCTTTCGCGGCTGGGCAGCCCAGCACCGGCAGATTATCACTGCTGGGAGGATCTGCACACTGTCACATGTGCCATGTGGCCCTGTCTGGGCGCCTTTGCCCATCTGCCATTTCTTTTTCTTTCACTTGGCTTCAGTATGGTGGGGAGATGTCCTCGTCCCTGTCGCTCTACCGTCACCTAGCCCTACCGGTGTTCATTCTCGGTTCCGCTCTCTTGGCTTCAGTATGTGACTCTCGTCCTTTGTATGCGCCCGTAATTGGTCCCCACTCGAGCGCCGTCACTCTTCATTTCGCGCCGCGCCCCGCAGGTCTCCGCTCCCCTCGCAAGTGATCGTCACACCGCCGCAATGGACTGGATGCACCCGCGCGACCAACTGCTGCGCGTATCGCCGCCCAACGCGCCCTCCTTCAAGCTCGTGGACGCCAACAACCGCGTGCGCGAGCTCACGGACCCGCTCAAGCGCCAACTGGGCGCCTCCCCGGTCATCTACACGCCCAACATGGACGACGGACTCTCGGCCGCCGAGCTCGAGGAGCAGCGCCAGCTCGAGCAGCAGCTGCAGGTGCAGAAGGAAGAAATGTGCTTCATCTCGCCGCTGCCTCGTCCCGACGCCAGTCGCCGGGACGTGCCAGCTACGTCGCACGCCTTCACCTACGGCGGCTCCTCCAGCTCGTCCGTGTTCCACTCGACGCCACCTCTCGCCCCACCGGTGTCTCCGTTCGCTAGCATGGCGCTCTCGGCACCCGCCGCCCCCGTGGGCAAGGCGCACAACCCCTTCATCACGGCCAAGGTCGAGAGCAGCCCCAGACTGCCGTCTCTCAACGCCATGCGCAGCTCCCCGGCACGCACTTGAAGCCGCTGGGCATCGCCCAACGTCCGCCGCCGCTCTCGCTGCGGTCGTTCTCGGACGTGTCCACGCTGTCGTCCAGCTCCCAGTCGCCCTCGCCCTCGCCGCTGCTGCACCAACACCACCCCAAGGCCCCGCTGCGCTCCATGTCCAACTCGTCGCTGTCATCGGCGGCCTCGACGTCCCCATGCTGTACTCGCAGTCTCTGCCTGGCGTGTCTTTCCTACAGGACCGAAGACGTCCCCGCGCGTCGTTCGACGGCGCCGAACGCATGTCGCTGTCGTCAGAAGATGAGGAAACGGGCATGCGTCTATTGAGCTCCAGTGTGGGACGCAGCGAAGGCACCAGCGACGCTATGACGGCGGCTGCCAATGCTGCCGCCCTTGCGGCTATGAACAACAGCAGTGCGCGCAGCGGACGCGTGTGCCGGTACGCCAACTGCAGCAATATTGCTCGCTCGCGCGGCCTCTGCCGTACCCACGGCGGCGGCAAGCGCTGCTCGCACCCGAATTGCAACAAGAGTGCACAGGCCAACCGCAAGTGCATTGCGCACGGAGGCGGCACTCCGTGCTCTTTCGGAGACTGCGAGAAGACGGCGCAGTCCCGCGGTCTGTGCAAGGCCCACGGCGGAGGCGCGCTGCAAGCACCCGGATTGCCCCAAGAGCAGTCAGTCCAAGGGCCTGTGCCGCGGCCACGGCGGCGGCATCAAGTGCAAGGCCGAGGGCTGCGAGAAGTGGGTGCAAAAGAACGGGTACTGCATCAAGCACGGACGCGAGCGCGCGATGACTTCCTGAAGCCCCACAATCAACCACAAGCTCCGGGCGAATCTCGCCTGAGCTGTGCTCGATCGTGGAGCCGGTGAAGCTGAGCAGCGTGCGAGTGCTGTGGAGTGATGCTGAAGATTTGATTTATTCGGTGGAGACAAGAGACGTTCCCGACGGGAGCGCGTGCGTAAGAAGATCACAGAGGAAGGAGATGGGGGTGTACGGCAGGAGTTCCGTGTGGCGTTTGCAGTAGTAATTCTCGCGTAGCATGTACATATATTTTCTTATTTTTTTAATCCATCTCAATCTTCATGGCATTGAAGGTGTTCAAGATGTTGAAGATATCTCGCTCGAAGTTGGCAATAAACCAGGCAAACACAGGCTATTTTCAGTTGGGAATGGAGGTCGAAGTGCGAGTCGTGCGTGCGCGCGTGTGGCTGTCCAGCTCGTTGTTCCTTCGCCAAGACGGCTTCTTGTCGCTCGCAATTGTTGAAGAAGTGGAGCATGTGGCTCACGCGACGCTGCGCTCTGTAGAAAGCAGCACAGGAGAGCAGCTCTCCATCGAGGATGCAACGGCGCAGCACAACAAGCACAAACACATTCGATCGGTAACGATCGCGTGGGAAGAGCAAAGCGTTCCTGGTGGGAAGTGTCAAAGTTTCCACATACCGGAGAGGAAGGCGAATCAACCTGTAGTCCTACCACGACTACATTTCCAGCTCTTCGCCTTAAAACCTCGATCGCGAGATGGTGCATCGGCCAGATCACGTCCGCAGACGACGTATATCGGGTCAAGCGGATGGCAACTCAGTGAAAAGGATGTGGAAGCGTTGGTCTCTTCTCGAGAAGTAGTATTTCTCACTACACTACTAGACGATCTAGGCACCCTGGAGGTGAAACTAAGATGTACCAACAACAATGCAGGCACGACAGCAACAGAAACTTCCGGCTTTAGCATCAACTGGAGCTCTAGCGAGGCTCTGCAAAAAGATATCGCAGTAAAAGGTATGTCTAACGTACTCTGCTCTACTGTTCTGTGTGCTCATATTAATGATATCTCCTGTTTCTCTAGCTCGACTGAAAGCTGAAGCGGACAAAAGTTGATCGCACAATTGAAGCAAACCGCGATGAAAGCCGCGCAACTTGCTGAAGGTCGCCAAATTCTGATCGAATACTTTTACCGCTCGCAAGCTGTTCGTAAAATTCAACGGCAGTATCGAGAGTTATTGAACAAACGGCGTGAGGTGCTTGCCAAGCTTCGACGAGAAGAGGAAGCTCGGATCGCTGAGAAGAAGGCCAAAGTGCGCGACAAAGTCGTTGCACGGAACCGACAGCGAGCTCTCGAGATGCGAGCGAAATTGAGCGCTTATGCCGATAACAACAACGCCTACGAAACGAACAAGACCTGTCCAAAACGACAGTCATCCACTCAAGAAAGCAAACTGGTCGCCGAGTTGATGAAAGCCGAGCGAATGAAACTCTACGAAAAGTTGGAACAGCTTGAAAATCAGCGCAGACAGCTCACACGAAGCAACCAGAAATCTCCGAAGCGGAAAAGGGAGAATTTATTCGATGACGAGCTTATCCAGGCAGTTCAGGAGCTGCATTTCTCCAGAAGTCATACCAGCAACCAACTCATGCAACAATGACTTCAATATACTTTTCTGGAGGTTTTTATTCCTATATCGAGGAAGTTACATTTTTCATTTTTCGTTCACGCACTGAATCATGGCCCTGGCACACACCTTTGGCGACGCTGGTGCGTCGGTACCGCAGCTCCACATCAAGTACGCTATTGTCCCCATGTTCTATTGCCTTCCCTCTATTCAATGATGCCTTGTTATCACCCAACTCTCCGCCACAGCAGAGAAATAAGAGCGTTTCTAAAGGGTCCAATAACTCACATTTTCCATGCTGGTTTTCTGTAAGGAACTTCGTGTGCTCCGCCAACTTGGGCATGCGCTTCGACCTGACAAATCTGCTGATGAAGTCCCACCGCAAAGCGGAGCTTGTGCCGAAGAAGAACTGTATCCTCATGAAGCTGCACAACCCCAGGGCCACCGCCATGCTCTTCGCCAATGGCAAGTTGGTCTGTACGGGTGCAGAGACCGAGGAGGCCATCAAAAACGTGGCTCGAAGGTTCACACAGGTGATCCAGAAGATGGACTTCCCAGGAGTTAACCTCATCGACTTCAAGATCCAGAACGTCGTGGGTTCCTGCAAGCTTGGCTTCCGGGTGCTCGTGGAGGCACTCGCCTTTGCGCACAGCGACCGCTGCACGGTGAAGTGACATTATGATGCTGTCGGTGCTAACCTTAGCTTATTTGACAGCTGATGGTGTTGTTTGTGTATTAGTACGAGCCGGAGCTGTATCCGGCTCTGATTTACCGACTTGAGAAGCCGGAGGTCAAAGTGCTTGTGTTCGTGAGCGGCAAGGTGGTGTTTACGGACTCCAAGGAACCGCGTGAGCTGTATGAGGCTTGCGAGGCGATTTTCCCGGTGTGGATCTATTATTTTGTTGTTGTTGAAGCGCACCTGCTGATTTCGTGGCGTGTAGATCCTCTGCCAGTTTAAAGACCCCAAGCCGATTGATCCGAGCAGTATGAGATCAAGTGGCAGCATGATGTCGGGCCATCATTTTACAAGCGATGAATCGCACCTCGACGACTAGAATCGTAAGCTAAACACCAAACACCCACAACCGTTTTTCTAACTTTATTGTTGAGTATTTAGAATTTTGTTCTGCGCAGTCGCAAAGAAAGCGTGTTGATAGGAATGTCGGAAGACGACTACTTGTGCCCACGTGGTGCGAAGGCTGGCGAGTATGTCGGCTGAGATAGTGTTAGGGTCTTCGCGTGGAGTAAGTGTGGGATCCGTGGGAGTATTGTGTTGTTGTTGAAGCAGACCCTCTAGATGCTCTTCTGCTAACGGTTGAATGGTCTGCCACTGATCTATGCGAGTTCGGAATACCGCAAGATGAACTGAGAGCGGGTGGATGTAGCAGAGTTGACGATTCAGAGGAATCACGAGTTGTTCTATCTGTGTGGCGATTTGGATGACCATATTGTGATAAATGGCGGACGTAGTCGCTGGAGAAAGGCATGAAGATTCCTCTTTCCGGGATGGTAATAACGTGGAATATTGTTCATTTCTCAGTGAGTCCAAGAGCCACGTAAGCGCTTGCTCCTGGAGGAAGGAAAGAGGTAATGTTAGCGGCTTCACCTACAGACTGAGGTGGGAATACGCACCAGTGAGAAGAGCTGCAAGATGACACTGTGCTTAACGAGTCGGCTAATGCGCTCGAAATCGTCTTGAAAGAGGGCACGGGTTGAGTGTTGGTGTGTGATGTCCAACTCATACATGTGCAAAAGATCTCCATATTGGAGTGCCAATACTGAATGCGGAGTCCATTCTTCGCGAGGAATGCTGGTATCATATGAAATGGCTTCGTTTCCTGAATTGTCTTCTTGCATGTTCTTCGTGCAGAGGAACGCTTGTTCTTTGGACAAGAATATGCCGTACTCCATTATCCGAAAGCTTATCAGCGGAGACAATCGGACAGCGTGTTTTGGGTCAGCAGTGGATTGGTGATGAAACGCGTACATCTTGGATATTTTGTGAATAGCAAGGAAATTGCTTCCTTCACGAGTTCGTGCTTCCGCCAGCTCCACCATAATTTGCACAAGGCACTGCGTTTGTGCAGTTTCCGCAATGATTTTCTCAATGGAGTCGTCTAAAGTCGAGGAAGATAGATCGAGGGTCGTAATGGTCTGGTCATGAGGGTCGAGTATATTAGCTTCGACGCGCAAGTGCCAGCAAGTTCTTGTCCCGTCGTTTGGACAGCCACGCATAGCAACAATACGCCCCAAGTCTTTCCGTACAGCTTCTGCGAAGAATGTCCGAGCTTGGTCATACTCATTTCCTTCCACTACGTAATTCTCAATGATGTCAGCTTCCTGCAGCAATGGCACCTGGTTGTCTTTTTCTTCTTGGGAAAAATTAAGTGGATGGTAAAGCACTATTGTGGGAAAGATCCCTACCGAGTAGGAACTCTTGTGTGGTCTGAAGGATCCATCGTGGAGAATGCGGTGCTGCTTAAGCCAACGGAGAAGGTTGGTTACTTGTTCGCTGGCGACTATATGAAGTAAATTAGGGTTGAAAGTGAGCAAGCTCTTTCCTTCCAACGCGAAGAGTGGCGTCGATCCCAGCCGTACAATTTTCGTTACGGTCTTGGGTGGCGTTGGCTGTATATCTTGCTGCCAAACTAGCTGTCGAAGGGCGAACACCTGGAGGTGCTTCGACATATCGATGAACGGGTTTGGTGGGAGATGGATCGCGACCGTGTTCATAACGGCGCTTTCGAGGGCGATATCAAGGCAAGAATCAACCACTGCTTGCGCAAATACAGCTTCCGACAGGATCGTTGAAGGATATCTGCGTTCCTCCGCTGCCAGTTCTAGCGCTCGGAGTACGTCGATCTCATCCAAAGGCGTTTGGTCGTTTTCAGCTTGTAGCACGGTGAGATTTGATGTCGATTGCGCAAGACGAAAGAAATCCTCGAAGGCAACTCGGACCACGATACAGAGCATCTCGTTCAGGCGGCTAATTGCTTCTACAAACTCGTTGATTTCGTATTCATCCGTTAACGAGGACGTGTCTTGAACTCGACGGTGAAGATGACTCAGCATCATATCAACGGGGATCATCACTGACGTTGCGGGGACCAAACAAATATCTTCCAGGATATGTTTCATGCGAATATTCAGACTGGCGAAGCTCTTTGAGCCATCACTGCCATTACAGAGGTAAGCTTTGGACGGCGAAGATAATTCCCCACGACTTCTTGTGCTGCAACAAGGACTCCCAATTGAAATGCAAAGGATTCAACCAGAAGACTCACTTGTTGCCGGAGTCTTTCTTTAGGGAAGTTGAGGCGACGAAGATCTTCAATTATAGTGTGGAAAATCCCCAAGAAACCTGGCATTGGCTTCGATTCTTTCGCTGCCGGCATGCTTTCGGTAATTGTGGCTGACTGGGATTTCTGCTTTTGGTGTGATTCCTCTTGTTGTCGAAGCTGCACCTCCATTTGAAAATGCGCCATGATCTCAGTAGCACCTTGTGGATCGAAGAAAATTCCTGATGTGAGTGCACGACTTCCTGTAATGAACGATCGTCGAGATATTGAGTTTTTGTGATAGATATCTTGCCTCCATTTGTCGAAGTAAAGTGAAAGAAGAATGCTTGCTCGAGTTGGCACAGATATTTTTCTTCAGTGCTACGAATGGTAGTGCACTGATACCGGCTGAGAGTAATGTGGGAGTTTGTGACTAGTGCTGTCTTTATCGCGTTGACGAAGGAGACACGGTTATCAATGACGCGCTCCATAGTCCACAGTGAGCTTTGGGCATCGGAGCCAGCCGAGGATAAAGCAGTAATACTGATACCATCACATGCAACACAACCGTTATAATCGCCAGCATTCTCAGGTGTTTGAGCTGCAAATTTTACAGCAGCAGTCATCGCTTCGTGGAGCTGTTTGAGCAAGAAGCGCGCGTAAACTGCCATGGATTTCTCCAGTTGAGCACCAACAACAAATACATGAGTTTCCGTATCGATAGCACACTGTGGCAGGTCTCCTGCTCTGGAACCAAAGATGCTATCCCCAACAAGAGCTCCATAAGCAGTCACTTGGCATTCATCGTCAGTAAATTCTTTGTGGAAGAGCAACCCTTGGAACGAGGATTGTACAAGTTCCAACAGACCGTGTAGGTGCTTCGCAGTAAGTAGTTCAAGCGTCGCTTGTGTCCCCCATATCGGCAATGCGAACTGCTCGTGCTCAACACTGTACACTTGAAACTGCGGCGATGCGGAGTTTTGCTCACGGAGGGCGCTCAATTCCAACGAAGTGTCTACGAGATCAGTCTGTAACGCAAATTCCTGTCGAAGTTCGTGCATTCGCATCGTCTGGAGAAGCTCAGGATATGGATTTGCAGGCAATCGGAGTTGTGTTTTGTATCTGGCAGCCAAGTTGGTCATGAAGTCCTGGATCACCTGCAGCAGTTTGGTGTTGGCGAAATATTCATCCATAAGATGACCACGTTCTTCGGCTTGTGTCAGCAGAATTGAGCTTTTCGTAGTCTCAGTAGCATTCTTGTTCGGCGGTGGTATCTCTGCGATTCCTCCAGACGCCATGAAGACCCGTAAATCTAGCTAGGCTTGAACCGACGCCGCTCCTCCTGTTTAGATAAAGCCCAGTGCATAGCATTCCTCTCTTCAAAATTCAAAATATACGTCTATGCATTGACTGGACCGGGGCCTGCGTTGTCCATCAAATATTAGAGCTGTCGTGGCTTGACACCGCCTGCTTACTTGATCTTGGCAGCGTTCGCCTCTGGCAGCCGCTCGATGACGTACTTGCGGTTGGAAATGTACATGATGGGGACACCGGGCACCTTACGGATGCGGCGTTTGAGTTCCCGATCGCACGTCGCGACCACGTAGCAGCGGTGCTGTTGGACGCGCTGCACCAGACAGTCATCGGCGTACGTGCCCTTGTGGGTGCACGGCAGTCGCTCGAAGCGCGGGTCCTTGGCGAGGCGCAGCGCCACTCGGTACTTGTGACCCAGCTTCTCCAGCTCTGCCATCACGCAGTCGGTGATGCAGGGCGTGCTCTTGGCCAGCAGGCAGTCCATCATGGCCGACACCACCTCGAGCTTGTTTTTGATGGAGAAGTTGATGAAGTTGGTATCCACCAACACGTTGTAGGGCGGGCCCAACGCCGAGTTGTACTTGAAGAACATGTTGGATGGGATCTGGTCACTGCAATGCAGCAAGAAGGCACAATAATAATGAGTCTCCAGCACTGAAAACGAGTCCGAAGCAGCAACGGAGCTTACATTTGCTTGGGCTCAGCCTCCTTGCGCTTCTTCTCGTCGATTTTTGCCACTTTCTTGCGCACCGAATTGCTGCAATAAATAAACAATAAAAAGTATGTGAGAAACCTCATTAGGAGGCGACGAAGAGTTTTGGTGGCCTACATGCGCGTGTCCTTCGGGCTGATCATGCGCTTGACGGCCGCGAACTTGCGCACCTTCTTCTGTTTCGCCTAGTAACGTACACCACAACATCACACAGTCAATCGCTCCACTCTTCTCCGCCTTCATACGCAGCAAACCAGCCCACCATGTTGCCTCAAGTCGTCGTCTTCACTACTAACCAACCACCAGCCAAAAACACTTATTTTGGGTAAAATTCGAAATTTGGGTATACCATGTACCCATATTGCAAGATTGGCGATGCCGGCCATGGAGGACCGCCGCGGCGTGACGGCGTTCAACATGGAGGACGAGAAAGACGACGGCCACTTCGACGACGACGGCAACTTTGTGTGGGACGACGAAGCCAAGAAGGTGCAGGAGGAGGCGTGGCTGGACGGCGTCTCGGAGCAGCAGATCGGGGCGGCGCGCAGTGCCAAGAGCCGACGCGACTTCCGGGACGCCCAGGGGAGGAGAAGCTGACGCTGGAGACGGCGAATAAGGCGCTGGCGACGCTGCTGAAGCCCCGCGAGACGGTTCTGCAAGCACTGAAGCGATTGGGCTCCAAAAGACCAAGAGAGCGCAGGCAGGCAGCAAGCGGAAGCAGCGGACCGAGGACACGCGGTCCGAAGAGGAGAAGCAGCAGTTCGAGCAGGTCACCGAGGCGGCAGACTTCCTCATGCGCTCGGGGAGGTGGATGTGTACAGTCAGATCCGAGAGGAGTTTGTTCCGGAGGAGGAATTGTTGACGAGGAGACAGGTCAAATTTGCAGACCAAACCGAAGCAAAGAGCGAGGAGAACCCGCCCAAACAGGAGGTGATGTGGGAGTATAAAGCTACAGACGGACAGATCCACGGGCCGTACCCGACATCGAGTTTCATTGCATGGCAGCAGCAGGGGTATTTCAAAGGAGAGACTGCTGTGGACATGCGGCAAGTCTGGCATGGTGGGGATGAAGCGAAACAGCAGCCAAACAAGAAACAAAAGAAGGAGCCTGAAAAAGTGTCGGCGGAGCAGGAAATGCTAAACGACTTTGAGGACAGCGACGACGAGGATGAAACTCAAAACGGAGACAAGAAGGAGGAGGATGAAAACCCATGGAAACGATCCGATCAGATCGATTTTTCCTCATATTAATGATAAAAGCAGCGGTTATCAATATGACAGTATCTGCTCGAGATCGGTTCGAATGACCTCGTCGGCTTGAGCTACCGTAGTGCAACCAGTTGGGCCGCGGCACAAACAGCTAGTCGTCTTTCTTGGAGTGAGCGCCAGCACCAGACCTCCTCGTCACGGCACTAGGACTCATTCGTCTAGGCGAGGCTTGGCTGCTTCGCTGGTCAACATTGCGGCGACGCATGTCCCGGTCAGCATCCACTTCATCACCCGAACTGGACTCGCTGGAATCGTCCTCCATCAACGGACGTTGACTTTAAAGCAACACGTTGAAGTTAGCAATAGCAGTGATCGTATCATAGTATCTCAAGCTTCCCACCTCTTGACGTCTCTGTTTGCTGGCGCGTCGTTCCTCATCTGGAAACGCATGTACATCTCGTGCATCTTGCTCTTCATCACTATGACCACCCCAAAGCATCAGTCCAAAGCACCACCTCCAACTTCCACCGCAGTCAGTCGCCCTACCTTCGCTCATACTGCTGAGCTTCTCGCTCATGGCGTTGTACGTCTCCGTGGCGATCTCCGTCGCCGTCTTCTCCTGCGCCTGATGTCCCTGGCCGCGTCTCGACTGCTCGTGGAAGTGCGACGAGAACTCCTCGCTGCTCAGAACTTCATCTCGGAAGATCTCGTCCTGCATCATCTGCGCCAGGATGGCGTCGCGCTCCTCCTGCTCTGTCAGACCGCGCGGCTCGGCGTCCGGTAGTCGCAAGAAGTCGTCGGGCAGCTTGACGCGGCGCCGCTGGCCGCGGGGCGATGACGTCGGAGCTGCTGCCTGTTGGCGTCTTGGGGACGCTTGAGCCGGCGCTGGCGGCGGCTGCGCTTGGTCTTGGTCCTGGGAGACGTCCATGGATAACAGAGTGTCCACCGTCGTCTCCATGTGTCCTTGATGCGCCTCCAGCACATCTGCCAGCAGCTGCGCGTCCCACGACGGGAACATGCCGCGCAGCACATCGAGGTCGCCGCCGTGTTCCATCTTGGCTACGTTTCTCGTTTTGGGTATTTGGGTCGAATCAAATATTGAGTCATTTTGATCATTCTACCCAAATAATTCACATGTACCCAAAACGAGTCACAAGCAGAGCTCCTCGAGTGTCATCATGCGAGCGACACAGTTGTGCGCGGCGCTGCTGCTGGCGGCGCTACTGAGTGAGGATGCGGTCTATGCAGAGCCCAAGGCCAAGCCAGACAACACGTGCCGCTCGGCCGGCGTGCTCAAGTTCGACCAGGAGACGCACCCCATGCAGCGCGTACTAAAGCTCCCCATCGCTGCTCTTTGGGATTGGACTAGCACTGACTCTTACTATGTATGCAGACCAAGGGCATGGAAGTCTGCAGTAAATACCGCAAGAGCACGTGCTGCAATGCCAGCCATTCTCATGCCCTGAGGCTGTACGTGGGGAAACTGTCACTTTAAGAGCTGCTTGAATTGTTGACTTATTATTTAATCACTTTTTGCAGGAAGATCCGGGAGCCGGTGGTGGCCAAGTTCAGCAAGAAATGCCAGCGCTTTACGGAAGAGATGGCGTGCTCGTCGTGCCACCCGCTCATGGGCACGTGGCAGATGAAGAACGTGTGTCCGAGACTGTGCAACGACTGGTACGACGCCTGCAAGGACGAGTTCTACTCGTACGGCGGCGCTGGCACGTTGTCTCCTTGCTATGGCAACGCGCTGGTGTGTTCGCCCTTGTCGGGGATTGTTGACTCTGGTGCAGACTTTTGCACGCACATGGGCTTCCACGTGGGTGGCGACACGGACGTGGAAGGAACCGAGTGCTTTGATGGATCGGTGCCCGATCAACTGGGCGAGGCAGAGCCAGAGGAGCCCTGGCAGGACCAGCTCAAGCGGGTTTGGGAAGAACAGTCGGAGAACCCGTCGCCTTCGTTCATTGCAGGCATTTTCGTCCTCCTGACCATGCTCTTCATGGGCAACAGGTTCGCCAGACAGATGGGAGACCCGTTTGGTGGAGACCAACTGAGTCTCGAGGAGGTTCGACGTCTGCAGCAGGAACGATACGAGCGTGGCGAATTGGTGTATGAAGACGAGACTGATAGCAGCAGCGACGAGGAATACGCTGCTCGGGGCCAAGTGGGCGATCAAACTGAGAACGAGCTGCAGCCGTCGTCGTGAGAAGCTGGCCGCGTACGCAGGAACGGAATCTGCGCGTTCTTGTTGTTTTCTCTTTGATAGTTAGAGGTTTTTGAGGTCTCCAATAATTGCGTTCTTTCATCATCACTTCTTTCTGTAGTACAAACGATGCCTGTTCAAGTAAGTGTACACGGACATTTGTTTCTACTTGAGCCACTCTACTGTTGACACTTTCACCTATCACACTTGCCACGATGTTAGGCTGCTTGCTGTGTCTCCCGTTTGAAGCAGAGGACTGCCTAAACCGCGACCTACTCACGGAGCAGAGCATCTAGCGCTCAAAGAGCAGATCCGACGCCGTGCTCCACGCTGAAGTTGCTCACTTTTTAGCCTTGTTCAGCTTGCTCTTCTCGCCTTCCAGCTGTCCGAAGCAACACTGCGTTAATTCCTGTCGCATTAACACCTCCCTCTTGAACAAACGCACCACTTTCTTGACACGAGAGAGCACCTGAGCGTTGGCGCTCACACAGTTCTGCGGCTGATACGGCGGCTTGATCACGACCTCGCCCATCACGCGGATGTTGGCGTCTTCCCACTCGCACGGCATGCTGCAGCAGATAAAGTATTCAATAAACCGCCATCAGCACCGGTCCTAGCCATCCACAGCACTTTAAATATCTCCGTACGTCTTGTTCAGAGCGTCAAAGATGGTCTGCGCCTCGGTTGTGACTCCTGGCCAATAGAAGCCAGCGCTCGCTCCGCCAGGCCCTTGTTGCGCTGTTCCAGCCGCAGTAACTCTTCCTCCGAGATGGCCGGCAGCACCAATTGCAGTCCAGCAGGAGCAGCTTCCAACACTTCGATCTTCTGCAGCGCCTCGAGCTGGAAGATGCGCGTCTTGGTCTTATTGCCGTCCTGTTCCTCTGTGAAGTAACAATTAGACCCAGTAACCGAGCTGCCTTTGAAGCTGCTGACGCACCGAGCACGAGGAAGCCGGCCACCGGATCCACCGTGAAGATGACGCCTTCAAAGGTGTCAGTTCCCGACGTGACTCGCACCTTGGCGCCCACGGCCTTGCCGTCCTGCTGCAGCTCCTCGGGCAGCACGGGGCTGGCGCGGTGCTCATCGCCATGATCGAAAATGGCTCGTTACAGATTGACTACCTGGGCTGTATTTGTGTCGCCACTTAAATGACTACCTGGTAAACCTACATTCATAGACGGTCACGGGAGCCACAATTCTACATAGACGGTCACACGAGTCGATCGAGGGGCGGAGAATGCGCGTTTTGGAGGTGCGATCAAGAGGTTTCCAACATGGGCGGCGGTCACTACGAAGGTGCGTAGGCGGCTTCAGCCTTCAGTTCTCGCTATGCTATCACATGGCATTAGTAGCCACTTGCCTTGGCTCTCTATTGCCGCAGCAACGACCTCTGTGTGCCCCCTGTAGCCTATGAATAAGCCGACCAACTAAAGCCAACGTTTGTTGTCCTTTAGCTCCGCGCGTGCCTGCGCGCCAGGAAATGGTGGACGCTAAGCTGCCGCTGCATTACCGCGACACGTGCGCTGGGGCTCTGATCCCGCTGAACGAGTGCCGACGGGCCACACTCTACCTGCCGTGGAAGTGCCAGGAGCTGCGCCACGCCTACGAGAAGTGCCAGTACGAGGAGTGGAAGACCCGCGTGGAGCTGCTCAAGAACAAGGAGTAGGCGGTTGGCTGGTTTGGTAGCTACTGCAAGACACTGCTGCGCTGTTCTGCGGACAGGGAAGCACAGACACACTGCAAAGAAAATTAAGAGTGGATATTGAAGTCATGTGTAGCACATTTTGCGATGGAGGGGCCTGCTACTTGATACATGGATGCTGGCATAAACCTTAGCTTTATTTTTCAGGACTTGTTGCATTGGTTAATGTAAGGTTTTCAGGTAGAATGTCATGTTTCCTGCGCAGGTGGCAAAGCATGCCGACATTGACAAGGTATGTGTTTCTTATTTAGCTCGATGTTACCTTACCATGCTGGTATTTAAACACTTCGCTAACTGCTCCATCTGACAGCGACAATGTGTCTGTATCGAAGAAAAATTACTGCGGTGCCGTCGATCATGCGGAGCTCGTTCCACGCTGACTCGCTTTTTACACACCGGCATACCCGAACAGAGTGAGGCTGGAAACCATGATGAACATGCCCGTGAACATTCCGAAGGCGACGATATGGCTCTTGCCGTTCGCGAATTTGTACGCTGTCGGGATGAGTTCCTTGATGCAGATACATACCATGATCCCGCACACAATACCGAACAAAATCCCTTCCGAGATGGGGTCCATACCGTCACCGATCGCCACCCAAGCAATCACTCCGCCAAGTGGTTCAGCAGCTGCAGATATGGCACACCACATGATGCCACGCCAGCGTGCACCCGTGGCAAAGTAGATTGGAGCAGCGACAGCGATGCCCTCAGGGATGTTGTGGAGACCGATACCAACAGCAAGTGAAAAGCCGACGGAGGAATTCTGGATGGCTCCAACGTATGTGGCGATGCCCTCCGGAAGGTTGTGAATTCCGATTGCAAGAGCACTCAGCACGCCCATACGCTGTAAAGCCAGCTTGGATTGCGAGTCCATCTTGATGTAACCCGTGGCAGGGTCTGGAGTTTGGGTCTCCAAGTCGACGACCACACTGCTCGGATTGTTCTTGCTGTTTTCAAAGTGCTCCATCGACTCGCGAACGCCTCCCAAGTTTTCAACCTCGGTCAAATCGTGCTCAGGGGCGATTTTGTGTACGATAACGTCAATGGCGTAGATCAACACAATACCGACAGCGAAACACCCCGTGGCTCCGAGCCAGGCGTGGCCTGTGGCAGTCTTTTCGCTGATGTCGTCACTCTTGAAACCTTCCGTCAGCAAATGCACAGACTCGCCAAAGATCTCCACCAACGAGATGAATATCATCACACCCGCAGAAATGCTGAGTGCGACAGCCAAACTGACCGGATTGGCGAGGTGTACCAGCTTCTTGTGGAACACGACCATCCCTCCGAGGACTGTGGCGAATCCAGCAGCAATATTGAGAGCGAAGGCAACACCAACGGCGTGGCCGGTTTGAAGCATGGTCGACTGGGAGTGGAAGAGGATCCGTTGAAATGCTCACGAGCTTGCAAAAGAGAGAATGGGCTTCAGATTAACGTGCTCGAAGCTAGTATGAGTTACTGACATGCCTACAAGTGCTCTCGTGGCAACGGCAACTGTTGCTGGTGAGCGACGCGCTGCCTCCCACCAGCATTAACATCGGAAATGATCGACAATCCATTAATCCATCATCAGGCAGCGCTGATTTATAGGTGTCGCTGGCGCTGCTAAAGGAGCGGATCACTTCCGACCGCATATCGATTGGCTTGTGGCGCGAGGTTTTAATCCAGACAAGTTCTTGTACTCGATCATCTGGAGCAGTTTGACTGGAGAGGAAGTGCCAAGTGGAAAAGACTTTTTAATTCGTATCTGGAAACAACTGGACTGCCGATTAGTCGAACGTGATTAAACTTTTAATCCGGAGCTGACAACGGAAATCGTCTGCCAAAAACTCTTCTGGCATCACATGATCGTCGAACTGAAACGAAACCGGGTGAATGTTTTCTTAATCGGAGACCGCTGTCATGGTGCTATCATCAACTCTTTCAGTCGGTAGTCACTTGATACGAATACGTCGGTTATGCACCAGCGTAGCCGAAGAGCGTGAGACTGGTGATCATCACGAACATGCCGAAGAAAATGCCCACGGCAACGAGATGGGTCTTGTCGCCTGCGAATCGGAAGGCCGTCGGCAGCAGCTCCTTCACGCAAATACACACCATGATGCCGCAAACGAGGCCGTACAAAACGCCTTCCGAGATGTGGCCCATTCCGTCGCCGATTGCCAGCCAGGCGATGACCCCGCCCAGAGGCTCTGCAGCGGCGGAGACGACGCACCAACCAACACCACGCCAACGGCTGCCTGTGGCAAAGTATATAGGCGCCGCAACCGCGATCCCCTCTGGGATATTGTGCAGACCGATGCCAAAGGCTAGCGAGAAGCCCACCGAAGAGTTCTGAATCGAACCAGCATACGTCGCAATGCCCTCGGGGACATTGTGGATGCCGATCGCCAGTGCACTGAGCAGACCCATGCGCTGCAAGTTCCTCTTGGCAGTCTCGTCCATTTTGAATAACATGCCGGTGGTTGGGGTCGTTTGGCTCTCCAGCTCGGGCAGTGGAGTGCCGACATCTTGACCGTTCTTGGAGTCGTGGAACTCATACTCATCTTGTAAGTTGCCCAAGTTGTCGATCTCGGTGTGGTCGTGCTCAGGTGAGATCATCCCCACAATGATGTCGATGATGTAGATCAGAGCGACACCCACGGCGCTGCAACATGCAGCAGCTAACCTACCGTGGCCTGTGGCGGTGTCTTCTGTCATGTCGTCGGTCTTGATGCCGGCGGTGAACGAATCCACCGACTCCCCGAAGATTTCAGCCAGCGAGATGAACATCATGACGCCGGCGGAGACGCTCAGAGCCACAGCCAGACTGAGCGGGTTGGCCAGGTACACGAGTCGCTTGTTGAAGACGACCATGCCGCCCAGAATTGTAGCCGCACCGGCAGCAATGTTGAGCGCAAATGCGACGGCGACAGCGTGGCCCGTTTGAACCATCGTGGAGAGAAGTAAGTAGAGTTTGGAGCCTTGAGGCGGAGGTAGCAAATCGAATAATGGTGGACGCTGAGCACTACATCTATAGTCGACACGAAGGCGATTCACGTGCATTTGAACGGAGTCAAAGACATGCCTTGCTACGGAGAAGGTATGGGTGGCGCAGAGTTCATCGAGACGTAAACGCTTTGCAGTTGCGAGACATTGCCATGCAGAGCAGCGCTTGCTTGTGGGTCCTCGGGCAACAGACTAAGATCGAAAACGTTTGGCTGGTCGCAAGCTACCGGCTACGTGATTTTGCAATGGTCAGGGAGTGACATAGACAATGATTAAGACTGGCAAGCTCTGGTAATCCCATCAAGAGCACGCTCATTGGCACGAGGCACCACGCGTTGAGTGCTATTGGACTCCGCCGTTGGAGATGAACGCTGACCGCGCCAGATTAATTGATGTGGGCCATCCAGGTGGTCGCTGGACTGGAGACAGAAACCAGCGGAAGTCGTGCATGCAGTGCAGCCGGCTCAGGTGAATGGCATATCAACAGGACGTTGTTGATATCGCTGCATGGCGAAGGCAATAGTATCTGCCAGACAAGGCAGGCGAGCGTTTCATGCCACGGCAGTCGATGCTCGAAACCCTTTTCTTTTGTCTTTTTCGTCGTCAGCAATGAGAGACCACGTAGCGTTCCCACTTTTGTGAAATAAGTGCTGGGGTCAAGTACTTGCACCGCACCAATCTGACGCCGACAGATACCTCGATTCAACGGCAGCAGAGCAGTTCAAAGGAAGCAAGTTGAAGTTCGGTACCCTGGTTTTGGTACATTTGCGTAGATCACATCATTCAAAATCCCATACTAAAAACACTCACAAATAGACATGGACACCTCGGTGGCGCTGCCCGCGGGGCAGTTGAGCCCTAGCAGCAGCTCGGCCAGCTCCAGCGACGATGAGCCGCTCAGTCAGTCGCTGGGTCTCCCCCTCTTCCTCCGCCTCCTCCCGATTCACCTCCGCCAGAGATGGCGCCGCCGCCGCCTCCTCCGGGACCTCCTCCACCAGATGCCAAAGCGAAAGCCAAGAAGAAAGCTGCCACTAAAACAGGGACGACGAATCCTAGATCAAGACGCAGTGCACCTACTTCTACAGGTTCGAAGCCTCGCACTCGCAGCTCCAGTCCCATGAAGATAGAGAGGACCCCAGAGTCCCCACTAAGAGACGAGGACATAGAGAGCGTCTACAGTGAAGAGGAGCTGGACGATGTGGATATGGAGGCCTACACAGACGAGTCCGATGTGTACGAGGAAGACGTGGAGGCCTCCATGTTCCAGGAGACCGAGGTGGACCGTCGCAAAGGGTTCACTGACTATCTGCTGGAGACCCACTTGGACTCAGCAGAGTATCCTTATCCGTCCTATTTGGGCAACTTGTCAGGGCTCTTTACAGACGACAGCGCCTTCGGGAAGAACCCGGAACAGTTTATTTATTGCAACAACTTGCTGGTGGGTTTTAGTTTTGTTATCGTTAAAGGATCTGTGCTGATGTTTTTGTTTGCAGATGAATCCAAGCCAACTCGCCCTACTGAATGATCGGACTGCAGCTTTGGAGAAGGAAAAGCTCAAGCACGTCCAGAAGTTGGCAGCAATGAAGGCGAGAGCAGAGAAGAAGAGGAAACGCGAGCTGAGGAAAGAGGAGATCGTAAAGCCGCCTCCTAAGAAAATTGAGCTATCTCAAGTGGCTCAGAAGGCGCTGGAAGCCAACCGAGCGAAGGCAGCTGCGCGGAAGCGGAGTCGAAAGAAACCTGCCTCCACGGCGACGTCTCCAGCGAGCACAACATCGAAACCTCCAAGCAAAGCGACAGGTGGGAAGAAGACTAGTTCTCAGACAGCAAGCAAAGCGCAAACCAATGGAAAGGCAAACGGCAAAGCAAAAGCTGTGTCTGCCAATACTGCGAGCAAAAAGAAACCTGCTTCGACTGGCGCTGCTAAGAAGCCAGCAGTAAAGCGAACTAAGACGAGCGCAAGCTCTTCCAAGTCAACCAACGCTAAGAAGGCCGAGCAAAAGACACCCGCGCCGGTGGTACAAAACGCCAGCTCCTTGCCGCTGCGATCATGAAAACGAAGCCCCCAGTCAAGGTGGAGGAAGAGGGCGGCAACGAAAGTTCTTCCTCCTCGTCCTCTTCCTCGTCTTCGTCGTCATCTTCTTCATCCAGCAGCTCGCGGTCTTCTTCCTCGAGCAGCTCGTCAGATAACGACACCGCCGACAACTAAGAAGGAAAGTTTCTCGCCAATAACTGCGTGGAAAGGATTCATTATGCTTCCACCTCATCTTTAGACACGTTCGATTCCTGTTTGTCGGCCCAGATCTTGGCAGCTCTCTCGCCGAGTCTGAACAATTCGTCCAGCACCTCAATTTCCGGTGGGAAGAGCGCATACCTGGCGAGCTGGACGATAGGAATTGGGAACTCTGGGTCGATTGAAGGACTGATCTCATAGTCGTCTCTCCTCAGCAAATGCGCGTGGAAGGCGCAGACCTTAACGTATCCGTCCACCTCCGGCACGAGTGTGAACAGTCCTCCGTCGACATGGTACTCTCCTCGGAATTGCGCGGTGCCTCTTTGCGCCAGATACCACGGCACATAACACGACGCGATGAGTGCGTCGCACAGATCCTCCGTCGAGTGGAAGTCGTCGGTCAGCACCAGCGATCGCTCGGGCCATAACTTCTCCGTGGCGATGGTCAGGCGCTTGCTCAGCGTCTCGACCGGCAGGTCCCCGAACTTGACGTGGAAGATGGCGCGCAGTCGCTCCTCGAGCTTCCAGACGGTGCCCTGCGAGTGGCAGAGCTGCGCCATGTTCTTGGTCTCCTGCAGAATGTCCTCCATCGTGGAATTGGCCGCCAGACTCAGCGCAGCGATGGCGCCGCCTGATGCGCCGGCGAACTTGGACTCGGGACGGATGAAGCCGGCCTTCTGCAGGCCCTGGGCCACCCCAAGTGGTACGGGATCAGGAACCCGCAGCCACTGAAAGCGAAATTGTGCGCCGTCGGAGCTGAAGCATCGGAGAGCAGTCGCCTGCCAGCAGCTGCAAGAACGGAGCGACGTACTAGCCGCTGCATGGCAACTTCAGATCTGGTGCAATGTGTGTGCGGTCGAAGCTGTGCCATACTTACGAGGTGACATAATCACAGAGCTACCGTAAACAGCAGAAGTGTATATCAGATCTAAAAACAGACTTGGATGCAACCGACGGCAACACAATTCAATCAGCAAGATGAGGGTCAAGTTCGCGGTGCTGGGAGACTCGTTCGTGGATGTGGTGGCCGGTACACTGGCGCCCGAGCAGCTGCCCAAGTGGGGCGGCGACGTGGAGTGCTCGCTGCCCATCCAGATGCAGCCGGGCGGCTCGGCGCTCAACACGGCGACGCACTTGGCCAACCTTGGCCGTTGCAACCCCAGCCATGAGCTGCGTGTGACGCTGCACACGGCGGTCGGTGAGTGACAATGCTGTGGATTACTATGCAATCATTTTGCAATGTATTGACGACTGCTGCAGGCTGCGACTCGTTCGCCAACGTGCTCAAGACGCATCTGGAAGAGCGGCAGGTGACGCTCAGCTCGCCGACGTTGCAGGGCACGCCCACGGGCGTCTGCATTGTACTCAGTGGAGTGGTGAGTGTATAGATGTTGATGGTGGAGAGGAGTACAGAGTGGCTAAGGTATGGAGATTTTTGTGCTCGGCAGAATGATCGAAGCTTTGTGACGCACTATGGCGCGTCGCGCAAGTTCAGCATCGAGGTGAGCATTGACAGTTGATTTAGTGCATTAGTGGGGCGGCTTTTAACGCGTGGATGGTCAGCATATCGATGAGCCATTGGTGCTCTCGGCGGACCACTTGCACATTGGAGGTGAAATGTTTTCGGAAGCTTTCGACAAGGAGGCGGTATTGATGAAATGATTGTAAAATAGGTTTCTACAGTTGTGCCAACCTGCGGGCTAAGTTGAAGCCGTTGCTGGAGAAGGCGCGAGAGCACGGCATTACGACGTCGATGGACACAAACTACGACTCGTCGGAGAAGTGGGAAGGGCTGGAGGATCTATTCCCTCTACTCGACGTGTTCCTGCCCAACGAAGTGGAGGCCATGAAGATCTCCCGCACCGACTCTGTGGACGCTGCGATGGCGTATTTCTCGCAGCGTATTGGTGGCGTGACGGTCATCAAGATTGGTGCTGGTGGTGCGATGGCGCACTGCGCTAAAACGCAGCAGCAGTGGAAGCAAGGCAGTTTCCGTACGACCGTCGTGGACGTGACAGGAGCAGGCGACTCATTCAACTCGGGATTCCTCGCTGCGTGGAAGACCAACAACGGAGACGTGGGCGATGCCTTGCGCTGGGGTTGCGGAACTGCTTCGAGAACGGTTGCCGCTCTAGGCGCGTGTGCGTTCCCGCTTTCGTACGACGATGTGCAGGGTGTGATCTCTGGCATCCAAGGAAATAAGTAAACAGCCAAAACTTCGAGGGCATGAAGAGAATTAAATTGTTGCTCAATGACCAGCTTGCTTTGCATAAAGTTCAGGCTGCGTTGCTCTGCTTCACTGCTTCGTTGGTGATCTCAGGCGAAGTCTAGCATCATCTTGTGCTAGCGCCGATCGAATTGCCTCCTGTTTGTTGAAGAGACGAACGCATTATTTAGTATACGGTCGATGATGAAAGCCTTGCTTGTCGTACCTGAACACCCTTGCTGCATGGATCACCATACCAAGCAATGCTCTTATCCTTATTGACAACGAATAATTGCGGCACCGTGAAGAGGTCACAGCGTACAAGATATCTACAGCAAAGCAAGGATAGAATAGGTCAGAGTCAAGATCACCGGTACCAAATTCTGTTGAGTCGCCGCACTCTTTGCTCATGAATCCCTTTTCGAGGCCGATGCTGAAAGGAAACTCTTTCAGTTCACGAAAGTTGCTGGCATTTCGCCCCTTGACTGCGTAAGCTTCCAGCTCTTCATGTGACTCCTGCGTCAAGCCGAGGAACTGCACGGCTACAATGGCAATCATAACAAAAGTAATGTGAGTTCCATACAAGCGGGTCACTGTAGCCCCACTCACCTTCACCGCTCATAGCTTCATGTAGATACTTGAATATTTGCAGAGCTTCGCGCGACATGCTGCACCAGGTCCCCTATGGATCAAAGCAGCAAGAATGAGCCTTCGGATCCTACCAACCGTGCACTCAGTTGCCACTTACGAAAAACAAGATGCAGGTGACTTTGTTCCGCGCCAATTGTACTGGGTCGCCACGGAGGAACTCGACCTGCTCGATATCATGAGCAGCTACACAGAGGAGTGAGTGGATCTCCAAGCATAGTACCGTATTAGTAGTATGCTTCATCTCCACCCTGTTTCAATTGCACATCGTGTATCATCCGCTCGTACTTGGCCTTCCACCATCCGCTGAACAGCACGACGCCGACGACAGCCACCACAAACAAGTAGTCCTTAATCAGCCAGTCACCGGTGGAAATGTACGTAAGCCATGCAGCAACGGTGCCCAGCAGCGCCGCCCGTGCCGGCACTCGAGTGTTGCTGGTGCCCATCGACGACGTTTCACGATTGAGCATATCTTCCGATGTGCCGATAAATGGGTACCAACAACTTCAACTTCATAGTTGCCCTTTAGTGAAAGGCTTTTACGAAAGCTCTACAGTGTTCTATACAGTGTTCTTGCTCTCGTCAGAGTTGTCGTCATCGTCGCTGAACATGTCGAGCACGTGGTGGTTCTGGCGCCCCCACATTTCGGCGTACTTGCCCTTGGAATCTCTCAACAGCTCCTCGTGCGAGCCCTGCTGCACTACGCGACCCTTGTCGAACACGATGATCTCGTCGGCGTCCTGGATCGTCGACAAGCGGTGGGCAATGATCAGAGATGTGCGGTTCTCGCCGATAGCAGCGAACTCGCGCACGATCTCTGACTCAGTCTCTGAGTCCAGCGCACTGGTGGCCTCGTCGAACAGCAAGATCGGCGAGTCTTTGAGGATGGCGCGCGCAATCGACACACGCTGCTTTTCGCCGCCGGAAAGTTTCAGACCTCGCTCACCCACGCGGGTGTTGTAGCCGTCCGGGAAGCTCTCGATGGACGGGTGGATCTGCGAGACCCGGGCCGCGTTCATCACCTCCTCGGGCGTCGCACTCAGACGGCCGTAGTTGATGTTATAGAAGATCGTGTCGTTGAACAAGACTGTGTCCTGCGGGACGATGGCGATGGCCTGGCGCAGTTCGTTCAGACTCAGCTGGCGAATGTCCTTGCCATCGATCAGGATCTGACCGCTCTGGGGGTCGTAGAAGCGGTAGAGCAGACGCAGAACCGTCGACTTACCAGAGCCACTAGTGCCTACGATTGCGACGCGCTTGCCGGCTTCTACTTTAAACGACGTTTTACGCAGGATCGGCAGCTCCGAGCGGTACGCGAACTCGACGTCACGGAATTCGATCGTCTTGGGCTCCCTTCCAGTCAAGGACAGCGTCTCCTCCGGGTTGGTGATGACTGGCGTCACCGCGCCCAGTTTGAACATGGACTCCATGTCGGTCACTGATTGACGCACTTCACGGTAGATGCTGCCGATGAAATTCAGCGGGATGGACAATTGGAAGAGCAGGCCATTTACGAGCACAAGATCGCCGACCGTCAAGGTGCCAGCCGCGATTCCTTCGCAGGCCATGTACATGATGGCCGTCAAGCCTACACTGAAGATGCCGTTCTGGCCGGCGTTCAAGAACGCGAGCGACGTTTGCGTCTTCAGCGCTGCCGTCTGGTATCCCTTGAGGGACTCGTCGTAGCGTGCAGTCTCGTGCTCTTCATTGCCGAAGTATTTGACGGTCTCGTAGTTCATCAATGAGTCAATGACCTTGGCTCCAGCCTCATTCTCCAGGCGGTTCATCTCGCGACGAATCTCGTCACGCCACTGGGTCACCAGCACCGTGAAGGTCGTGTAGGCCGTCAACGTGCCGAGCGTCACGCCCGCGTAGGGCATTCCGAAGCTCGTGGCCATGATAGTGCTCACCAAACCGATCTCCAGCACCGTCGGCACGACTCGGAAGGCCATGGCACGCAGCACGAAGTCGATGGATCTCGAACCTCTGTCGATGATGCGGGACAGCGCTCCCGTCTGCCTGTCCAAGTGGAACTTCAGATCCATGGCGTGCAAGTGGTTGAAGACCCTCACCGCCACCTTGCGGATGGTCTTTTGGGCGACGGTGGCGAACACGGCGTTGGCCAATTCGGAGGACGCGCTGGCACTGAACCGGGCGAGGCCGTAGCCGAGCACCATGGCCAATGGCACTGCGATCTCAGGAGATCCAGCCAAAGCTGCGGAGGTTTCTCCCATGGTGTTGACCAGCTCCTTGAAGATGAAAGGGACCTGGATGGTCAACGCCTTGGCGGCCACCACGAGACCGGCGGAGATGAGCACCTTCTGCTTGATCTCCTTGGCCTCCTTGGAGTCCCCGCTGGGCCACAGATGGCCCATGAGGAAGCTCAGGATCTCTCGGGAAGTGTCGGGAGGTCGGTCCAGCCCCATGCCGCTCAGGGCGTTCAGAGGTTTGGGTTTCTTCTGCTTCTTCTGGTCATCCAGAGCCGACGTTGAGAAGCTCAAGACGGAGTTGACAAGAGCGGGAAGTAACGGCGAGCGGATACGGAAGGAGGAGGACGCGGCTGAGGCGGTGCGGGCGCGGTGCACTGCGTCTAGCCGCCGCACGCCCTGCAGGAGGAAGCTGCGCCCGTGGAGCAGCGACATGGAGAGCCAAAGCTGAAGTGACGTACTGGTACCAGCGTGCCGACGGCGCGTGCCAAGTCTTCGTTTAAGTACGTTTTCGTAAACGATTGCGGAGATCAAAGAGAATGTTGGTCCTAACGTTGCCTTTTTCGCTAGTCGTGCATTATTGGCCAATGGAATTCACCTTCACTTGGTTGCTATCGATGTGGTCCTGATCGAACCAACGTTGGTTGACCTGTTTTCAGTTGCTTGCCTATCACCGTCGTCTGTCATTTACAAGCCGAGGCGTTCACAACACTCAAAAGTCGGTCCGCAGCGACGTCTTATCCTTTGTCACCGGATGGCACAAGCCGCGTCGGCACATTCTGACCAAACAGACGTCGGCTGTCCAACGACTATTTCAAACGTACTCTAAGGCGTTGATGAGGTTTTGCAACGTTTGCCTATATCTGGCCAACGCATTTCAACGCCCATGAAGAGATCGAACACCACGATCGATTAAGATCTCACTTTCAAAGCTGCCAAGTTCTGCTCCATTGACAAACTCCACCAATTCTCCCTGTCGACATGAAACTCGACCGCACTTTGCTACTGGGAGCTCTCGCTCTTGTCGGCGTGTCAGGCTCCAATTGCGGTGTCGCGTCTCATTTGAAAGTCATGAGCTTCAATCTGCGCACGTCGATGGCCAACGATCCGTGTCCGAGTGGGTGCTGGGAGCAACGCAAGTGGCGAGTGAAGCAGCTCGTGGACAAGTACGAGCCCGACCTCATCGGTACGCAAGAAGGAGCGCCAGACCAGATCCAATTCTTCCAAGACCAATTGGCCTTCGCCAGTACGGGCGAGTGTGCTGGCCCCTGCCAATGGAACGAGCGTGACAGCATTTTTACAAGACGGACCGATGGGATGTCCTCGAGACGTCGACGTTCGCTCTGGTACTGCCGTAGCAATCACTTTTCTATTGTTATTGTAAACTAACTATTTTCTGTTGTTTGTAGAGCGATACACCGGATATTGTGCCATCCAACACGTGGAACTTGCAGTACCTGCGGACGTTGGTGATCGCTCGCTTCCAGGACAAGTCGACCAAACACGTCGTCTGCATGCTGAACACCCACTTTGACATCTCACTAGGACAACCACAGTCGTCTCTTTTGGTCGCCAGGAGGTTGAGTCAGCACTGTCAGCCTTCCGACACCGTGGTTATGACGGGAGACCTCAACACGGTCCCTGAAAGTGCTGCGGTTCAGTACCTTGTCGGCCAAGGTCCGTTGGATGGGGCTAACTCTCCGATCCCCCTGTACGAGACGTTGACGGCTGCCGGCGCTGGAGGCCCGACCTGGATCGGCTCGTCGTTCGGGAACCAACCGGCCGGCAGCAAGTTCGACTACATCTTCACTCGCCACGACAACAACTCGTGCCTGCTGAGCGGCACGGTTCTGGTCGACACCTTTGACGGGTATTCGAGCTCGGACCACGCCGTTCCTCTGTCGGAATTCTGTCTCGGAGCCAAATGCTCGAGATGCATCGCGTGGAGATTAAACTGAGTACGAACGCCACGCTGCCATAGGCGACACAAATACAGTGACGACAACTTTGTTTACATGTTTGTCGCGCTGCGGCCGATGATCTGCACCGTGCAGTCGTTTCTTGCTGCGAAAGTAAACTTTGCGGCGTTGTAAGAAATCCCGGGAAGCTGTTTCTGACTACTCACCAGCGATAGATTAACATATCCGTAGCAGTTTACGCGGCCAAGTTGATTATGAAGACCCACTAAAGACGCGACAACCAGTAGTCTAGGAACTGCTCAGTGCAGCAGCAAACCAAGGTCAATTCACTTTTCAATTTGCTATCCATTACGCCAGCCTGCTAAGTTTTCTCAAGAGATAACCGAACCTCTAGTGATCATCGATCACGCAGCCACCTGACGAGGCATATGTTTGTTGCACTTCCCTGGCCCACCCACAAACTCGTGCATTTGTGATGGCTCCATCGGGGCTTTGCAGGACTTTAATTGACGATTCTCGCCACACAACAACCAAGCTCTCGTAACCCCGCGTTAAGCATCTGCTTCCAACACATCTCAACTCGCATCCTACGTCCTATCTGAGCGACTAAAGATTAAAGCGTGCGCTCCAGCAACGAGTGACGACCGTCCTGCAACGAACTCCAGTTATCAGCCGATCACCACTCGAGACCATTCCTCACTCTCCAATTTGCCGGTCTCCGATCATCTCCAACTTGACGATGCAGTTCTCCACGTTGCTCCTCGGTCTGGCCGCTCTCGCGAACCCCGTTCTTGGTGGAAACCCCGACGTGACTCCGCAATTTAAGGTCTTCAGCTTCAACCTCCGCACGTCACTTGCCAACGACAAATGTCCGAGTGGATGCTGGGAGCAGCGTCGTTGGCGTGCCAAGCAGCTCGTGGACAAGTACGAGCCCGATTTCATCGGCACCCAGGAAGGAGCCCCCGACCAAATCGAGTTCTTCCAGACCAACGTGTCGTACGCCAGCGTGGGTGAGTGCGCCGGCGAATGCAAGTGGAACGAGCGTGACGCAATCTTCTACAAGCCCGAGCGTTGGGAGGTCCTCGAGAACACGACGTTCGCCTTGAGTGACACGCCTGAGGTGCTCGGTTCGAACGGATGGAAGTTGCAGTATCTGCGTGCGGCCGTGATGGCTCGCTTCCAGGAGAAGGCCAACGGCAACGTCGTCTGCCTTTTGAACACGCACTTCGACGTGGATCTGGGCCACAACGAGTCGGCTGTACTGGTCGCCCAGCGCTTCAGCGAATTCTGCAAGCCGACCGACGTGGCGCTCATGACCGGCGACTTCAACGCACTGCCCAACACCACCGCCATGCTGTACCTGGCCAACGCGGCCCCCATCAACGGAACCTTCACGCCGATCCCCATGTACGACTCGCTCACTCGTGTGGGCCATGGCCAGTCCACGTGGATCGGCTCGTCGTTCGGCAACCAGACCTTCGAGCCTTACAAATTCGACTACATCTTCACCCGTAAAGACCCGCAGACGTGTCTGCAGAACGCCCTGATTTTGACCGACACTTTCGACGGCTACTCCAGCTCGGACCACGCCGTGATCATGTCCGAGTACTGCATCGGCACCCTCTGCAGCAGATGCTTCCCGTAAGCAGCACCTTCCACTTGGAAGCAATCCTCTACGGATACCTTGAATAGCAAAAATACACAGTTCCTTTCGCCGTATACAAGTAGTTTTGGCAATGAAGCGCCGCAGTGATGCGTCTGTGCAGATCCTGGTGCTCTCCGTCGTTTGCTTCTGCTGTCCGGGTCTGTTCAATGCTCTGACCTCCTTTGCAAGTGGGTTGTCCGATCCAACCGTAGCGTATCGAGGAAATGTGATCGTGTATGTAACTTTCGCGAGCTGCAGTTTGTTTGTATCTGCACGGTCTCAAATGTGAAAGTGGCGTTGTTACTTGGAACTGTCGGCTACGTTTGCTACGCTGCAGCACTTCTGAACCTCCGAGTATCAATCTGTGAATATCCCTTCCAACTCTACTATTTATCGTGTGTTGCTCTGGGGGTGTCGGCTGGATTCTTGTGGACTGCTCAAGGACGGATGATCATGAGTTACGCTACGTCGGACAACCAAGGCTCGTATCTGAGCACGTTTTGGATCATCTTCAATCTGGGAGCAGCGTCCGGCGGAGCTATCAGCTTTGCTCTCAATGTCTTTGATGATTCCGGAGCAAAACAAGCGTCGACGTCTGTATACGCAGTGTTTCTCGGTATGATGAGTGGAGGAGTTCTTCTCGTACTGTTTGGTATTGTCGACTCGAAGCACGTGGATCGAGAAGACGGCACCGTCGTTGGTATCATTCGCCAGGGTGAAGAGGCGATTACAAGTTTGGGAAATGTTTATCGACAGTTCTCATCAACGCAGCTACTTGCTCTGCTTTTCCTGCTCCCGTTGTTCGCTTACAGCAATTGGTTTTACACGTATCATTCCTTTTACAACGTTTCCATGTTCAATGCACATTCGAGTGGGTTGGCGAGTGCGTTCTACTGGCTGGCACAAATGGCGGCGGCATACATTTCTGGTCGCCTTCTTGACGGTCAAGTGATTGCTGGGCTGCAGTCTCTGATTGTTGTTGCAGTTCTTGCCAACGTCATGTGGGCTGCTGGTTTCTACGTCCAGTCTGCATTTCAACTGCGATATGACCATCCTCGAAATGTCGATGTGGTCTCGGAGTTCACTACTTTTCTGTCGCCATTCCTGCTCTACGTCTTCTACGGATGGAACGATGCGCTATGCCAAGTGTGGATTTATTGGTTTCTGGGCACACTTGGCAAGCGAGACCCAATGGTCTGCGGATATTTCGCAGGAGTTTATAAAGGTGTTCAAGCTATCAGCTCCGCTGCTGCGTGGTATATTGGCGCAGTGAAGACGGAACCGCAGCATCAACTCCTCATCAATTGGCTGCTGTGCAACGTTGGAGTGTTCGGCGCCTCCATGTCGCTAAGAATCTTCGATTCGGACAGCTTTGACAAGGAAAATAAACCACTTCTACAACAAAATACTGACGGCATTGACGGTTAAACGAGGCGCTACAGTTGCGACTGGAAGTCGAAGCTTTTTCCTGACGTGGAGAGGCAGTCAGAGCACTGGGATCCAACGCAGAACGTCGACATTGGGACCGCGTGATCGGAGCTCGAGTATCCATCAAAAGTATCTACCAGAATTGAGGCGTTCTGCAGACACGTGTTGCTGTCGTGGCGTGTGAAAATGTAGTCGAACTTGCTGCCTGTAGGTTTGTTGCCAAAGGAGGAGCCGATCCAGGTCGGACCTCCCTGGCCTGCGGCTATGAGCGAATCGTACATTAAAATCGGCGACGGTGATCCGTCGATCGATGCCTCGTTGCCTAGATACTGCATGGCAGAAGTCTCAGGTAGTGCGTTAAAGTCTCCCGTCACGGCCGTCAGGTCGCTGGTCTTGCAGAACTTGTTGAAGCGCTCGGCAATCAACACGGCCGACTTGTCGTGGCCTCGATCGATGTCGAAGTGGGTGTTCAACATGCACACAACACCACCACTTTTGCTCTGAAAGCGAGCCATCACCGCCGCACGAAGATACTGGAGGTTCCAAGTGTTCGATCCGAGCACTTCAGGCGTATCACTCTGCCAAAACAAATTGTTAGTTGTCAATCGACTGTAGAGTAGAGGAAGTCTCGCCGCTTACCAAGGCGAACGTCGTGTTTTCGAGGACCTCCCACCGGTCCGGATTGTAGAAGATGCTGTCGCGTTCGTTTGAAGAACACTCGCCAGCACATTCGCCGACACTTTTGTACGCCGAATTGGTCTGGAAGAACTCGATCTGGTCGGGTGCTCCTTCCTGCGTTCCGATAAGGTCGGGTTGGTATTTCTCGACCAACTTCTTGGCTCGCCACTTTCGCTGCTCCCAACACCCGCTCGGACATTTGTCGTTGGCGAACGTTGTGCGCAGGTTGAAGGTCATGACTTTGACTTGGCACGTTGTCGACTGATCGACATCACCGCCGAGAACTGCAACAAAGAGCGCTGCAAGACCGAGAAGGGTCGACTTGGTGAACTGCATCGTTGGGATTCTTGACGAATTGAAAAGTGGTGATACCTTTCCGACTTTTGGACTCTATTAGTTTGTTGTCGGGTTATCCAGTTGGTCCAACGATTCTTCTCACAAAACAGCGGGGCCAACTACGTGAGTTCATTCAACACGGACAGCAAAAAAACTTAATTAAATCAGAAACGTTTTGCCTGCTGTTTTGTAGTGAGTTCAACGAAGAAACACACTGCTAGGAAGCTGGCGCTTCCTGGAAGTCCAAATGTATTGTGATGCCACCAGGCGCAGTCAGTCGGCCTGATGGTGGTTTCCTAACTCCTATCTCTGCCAGCCTAGCATCGCGTGTCATGCGATGCTCCGTGAGTGGGCGGAGGCTTGTCTGTAACCAACCTACCACTACACTGCCCTCCCAAGCCTTAGCCACTCATGCTTGCTAGCACCGCACGTCCGGTTGTGCGTTGAGCGGCGGCCTCTCCGTTGGCCGTCCTAAAGCTTGGTATGTGAGGCGATGTGCCTCTGTAGTTTTCTGTTCTTAGATGCTGCGGCAAACTGGTGCAGCAGCGCTGGTATGTCCTTGCCCAGTTGCTTTACAGTTTCCCATGAGTCTTCGATCGGCTCGAGCCCCTTCCAGCCGACGAGGACTTCGTAGTCTTTCTTGTCCTTGGACCACCGAGCTTTCTTCAGCTCCTCGACTGCCAAAACTATTCCTTGGGCCGCTATGTGGTCCCGTAGCTCTTCAGTCACTTGGAGGGAGCTGTCAGCATAAAACTTCAATCGAGAGGAGTGGACATCCATTTCCACTCCGGTCAGCAAGTGTCGGACGGCGAAAGAGTGTGCATCCGCTCTGGTTACTTGATAGGGGCCCACCCACGTAACCAAGAGTTTGTCATTGTGCTTTTGGTCGACCCGCGATCGCAGCACGTAGTCACCGACGTCAAAATTTGGGCGTCGGGCATATTTTTGCATTTTCTTGTTCCGCTCAGTCTGTCGAGCACGTTCAATGCTCATCAGCTTATGGAGATCTTGAATGCTTTTCCGTAGCTCACCTAGCCAATTCGTTATGGCTTCAGGCTGCTCGGGCACTCGCATGATCTTTTTCTGCTTCTTGTTCATGCACAATGCCAACGGCGAAGGCAAGGGCAAGCCGCAGAAAAGTTCCACTGGAGCTCTGTGTCCCAACGATGGAACTGCTGTGTGGTTCATGTTTGCTTGCAGCATGGGGACGAAAAATGTCCAATCGTGCGTGTCGACTTTGTATTCCAGACACATTGCACGAAGGACTTGAATGATGTCACGGTTTGCTCTCTCCACGCTACCATTTATCCAAGGTGAATACGCGACAGAGAACTGGTGCCGTGCCTTCAAACGCTTACATAAGTCCGCCATCACTTCGTTTTTAAAATGGCTACCTTGGTCACTTATCCACACCGGTGGCACTCCATACCTACTGTGCCACGCGAGAATCGCTTCAACAACAACAGTGCTTGTAGGACTAGCGCAAGGTGTGAGCTCGGTGAAATACGTGGCCTCATCTTTTAAACCAGCAGGTAACGATCGCCAGCAAACGTGTCACCAAGTGACAAAAATCAAAATGCAATGCTCCATTTCGCTCGTTCGTTCGGTGTGTAGGGCCCCATGGCCTTTGGATAATCTTTCCGCCCTTCACGTGCTTGCACATGAGGCAAGCGGCCAAGAAATCATCCACTCTAGCACGCAAACGAAGCACGTCGAAGTGCCTTCCGACGCATTCCATCATGGCTTCGCGTCCTCTATGGCCTTGAGGACCACAGTGTGAGACCACTAAAAGCCTCTGTAGAAGATCATCAGCCTGGCGAGGTATCCACAGCTTTCCATTGATACGCCATCCCGTTTCCTCATCGCCTACAGCAGACCGCGGCCGATCCGCTGCGTGCAACACCTGAGTAGCAGAGATCGCGGCAAAAGTAGGCCATTCAAAGTCGAGGTCGTCAAGGGGGCGCAATTGCGGGAATTCTTCCAGCTGACTCGGCTCGGCGTGCGCTGCCGCCGCCTCTTTCTTTGCTGCGCGGTGTCTTCGTTTCCGTCGTGGTTGGTCTCCTTGTACTGGTTCATCTCGCTCGCGTTTCCGCAATTTCATAGTCTGTAGTCGAAGAATGCCATCATGGCGGCCAGCCCATCGGCTTACCATGTCTGCCCAGACATTTGATCCACCGTCGATATGTTCCACGACGTATCGGTACTCCAACAGTTTCGTTGCCCACCGTAATAATTTCCCTCGTATGTGCTTTTTCACTTCTTTGCCAGGTGCAAACACGTAGACTAAATTTCGGTGGTCACAGTATAACTTGAATCCACCTGGACGTAAGAGTAAGTAGCTCAGTTTCTCACAGGCGCACACAATGGGGTAAGCCTCTTTTTCTATGATGCTCCAATTGCGCTGAGAACCAGTGAAGCTACCACTTAAACATGTGAGCAGTTGATGTGTTTGTTCGTGCACTTCCTTGGTGGGCTGCCAGTGCTCCACTTGGCTGACTAGGACGCTCCAGCCCGAATCCGACGCGTCCGTCAACAGACAGGTCACTGCTCCCTCCTTCGGAAACGCTAGTGTCACACTCGCTGCCAGTATCTCCTTCATTGCGTCGTATGCTGCTCTCTCCGATTCACTTAGCTCAATAGCAATCCCAACCGCTACTCGTTTCGTTCGTTTAGATGCTCGCGATAGCGACAAATCAAGTGCGTCTTGGAGCGGTCGAGACTGACGGGCGTAGTCGATCAGTGAATCCCGCATCCAATTCGTAGCACAAAGAAATTGTTGTAGCTCCGCGGCCATCTTCGGGTATGGCATCGCTTGCAAAGTTCGGATGCGCTCCGGGTCATGGTGCACGCCGTCACCATTGATTAGCTTGCCACACCATCGCACTTCACGCTCAAATAAACTGGACTTCTTCGGACTAATCTTGAATCCAAAGAAATCGAGCAGTTCAAACAATCGCTCGAGTTTGTTGAGGTAAGTACGGGCGTCACACGCAAATAGCAGTAAATCGTCAATCCAGACGAGTAAGTACTTGTGGAGAAGTTCCTCTAGGCACTTTTGGATTGTCGCCTGGAAGAAGAGCGCGGCATCTGTACATCCTTGCGGCACACGACGCGGGGTGTAAACTTTGCGATGTGTCATGTATGAGAGCCACTCTTGACACTCCTCGGCGAGGGCCAACTGCCAGTAGCCCTTGATAAAATCAAACAACCCAAAGTACTTGGCTCCTTTCACGACTTCGAGGTCCGTTTGCAGGTCGGGCATGACGCCGACAACTGCCTCGATATGTGCATTCACTGGTTTGTAGTCGGCGGTTTGTCGAAATTCACCACCACTCTTACGAACAGGAAGGACCGGGCAGGCCCAACGACTCTCAGTATTCTCGTATACCCAGCCCAGACGCACTAATTCATTGTTGAACTGGTCAAGGAAATTCCGCACTTCAGGTGGGTATCGCCTTGCTTTGCATCGGTATGGCTGCGCGCCAGGTTTGAGGCGTATCTTCATCGGCGGCACTCGCGCGGGCGGGTCGTCCCCGAGTTTCAGACGCCAGATGTCAAATCGTGTCGCGCTTCGCCGTAATTTACCTGCTAGAGCTTGAGGGAAACCCTTAGTCAACGCATCCTCGATCAATTTCTCCACAGCGGCCAAAACATCATCTTGCAGTTCTGCACCACTCCCAATTTGCGGTTCATCCGCATCATCAAATTCATCATCTTTTTCATCACGAACAGCATTGGCAACAAACAGATCGAGCTGCCTCTGCACGTCAATCCCCAACATCATCAACACATCATTACCCAGTAGAAACTCGCTTGAATCCCCAGGAATGACGAAACATTCGACTGGTTTTGCGATACGAACACTACCGGCAACTGTCCATAGTCTCAGATGTAAGTTCACCACCATATTTACTTCGATCAGCTTGCCATCGGCTCCTTTGCACTGGAAAGGTTCATCTAGTTCCACACCTTTCACCTCCGGGCAAGCTTGCAACAATTTCCTGTACTCGATCATGCTCATGCCGGACCTATCGGCGCCGCTGTCGGTGCAGAAAGCCACTGTGTAGGCGTCTTCCAACACGACTGAGCGGGTCTGTGTCGGCAGGCATTCAGCAAGTCGTCGTAAATTAGCGGTGCCTCCCCGCGCGACTCGTGCCTCCTTTGTCGCCTTTCTTGGGGTCAAGTCGCTCACGGTCTTTCTCGGTCGCCGTGGGGCAGTCACTGAGGTAGTGCTTCCCATGGCAATGAAAACAACCTGTTTGGGGGCCTTTCTTCACAGCGGCCGGCTTTGGCCCAACAGCCTTCACAACAGAACGGGTAGCGTTCTTCGGTCGCTTTGGTTGATGCTGCTCTGGACCAGCCGGGTTCTGTCTCTTCTTGTATTGACCTGCGTCCTTACTGGTAGCTCCTCGCTCACGCTTCAGAGCGCGGTCTTCAATCGCTTGTTCCAGTGCTTGCTGATTAACTAGCTTGGGCAGTAACAGGACGCTCGTTTGAGCTTCCGGGCATCGGTAGTCAATTTCATTTTTGACTTTCTCCTTTAAGCCCTTGGGAAGCGAGTTCACGAGCAGCTTGCACTTCTTCTTCGCTCCCTTGTCACCTTCGAAGAAACTGGTAAAACCATACTTCTTGATGAGCGAGTTACACGAGAGGAAGTAGTCGGTCACTCGTGACTGGATATCCGTATTCGTCATTTTCATCTTCAATTCCTGCAGGAATAATTCATTCACCGGAGGCAACACCTGGTTCTGATAGCTATCCGTGATCTCGTGAATCTTCTTCAGCAGGAAATCGTCATCCACGGTGCTCTTCTCCACGCCCCAGCTTGCTTCGCAAAGCGTCTCCAACAAATCGTCATCAAACGAACTTTTCACACTCCTCAGCACCGCATCGATGTCTTCTTTGCCGTCCTTGCATCGCTCCTTCGTTGCCTCTTCGTACTCCTGACGAAGTTTCAACCACTCCACCAACGCATCACGGGAGGTAGAGGTCACTTTCGGGGCAGTGACGGTGGCGAAGATCGGCTGCGGGACTCGGGGTACGCTGGAGGTGGTCGTGGGGTCCGTCGTCGGGGCGGTGGCAGCCGCTTCCGCGGCGTTCGTGTCGTTGGAAGCGTTGCCGTGGGCACTCTCGTCGTTGGAGTACGTAGTCATGTTCGGTCCGTTAAAATGCCTCGTCGCACTCTCAGCTAAAGAATTCTTTGTAGTGAGTTCAACGAAGAAACACACTGCTAGGAAGCTGGCGCTTCCTGGAAGTCCAAATGTATTGTGATGCCACCAGGCGCAGTCAGTCGGCCTGATGGTGGTTTCCTAACTCCTATCTCTGCCAGCCTAGCATCGCGTGTCATGCGATGCTCCGTGAGTGGGCGGAGGCTTGTCTGTAACCAACCTACCACTACATGTTTGCAGTTTGCTTTAAACAAAAATGTATGATATGGGCGCCGAAATAGTTGTTACTTGGCTAAATATGTTGTGAGTTTCCAGGCTAGGGCGTTCATTTAGTCCGCGAACAGCTATGAGTGCTGGAGTTCAAGAGGTAGCAAGGCCTTCGTCCCAGCCAAGCGGTCTGCTCATCCTTCACGTGGAGCATGTCGCTCTCGCTGGTCGACTGCTCACGATCGAGATCTTCGAGGTGCCACACACTCCGGCATCCACACCTTCCTCGCCAGTGCGGCCACCCTCCCAATCCAGTTCAGTCAGCACGTCTCAAACCTCTGGGTTCCGGGTCGCAGCGAGAGACGACGTCGAGAATGAATTTTCGTTATTCGTGACGCTCCAGAAGGCCGAGTACTTGTATCGAGCAGCGTTCCCCGTCGACGCGGCTGCGAGCGACGTCATCACTCTGGAAGCGATGTCGAACGGAATTCTCGCACATTTGAATATTATCGGTAATCGACAGCGAGATGTCGGCAAGTTGACATGCAGAGAGCCTGAGCCTCGGTTCGAGAAGAAAGCGAGGGTGTCTCCAGCCAATCTGAGTCCGCAGAAGCGCAAGAATCCGCATATTACGGCCAACCACCAAGACCAACGAGCTGTTCGGGTACAGAAGACGTCGCTCCGAGCGATGGAAGCGGCGGCGAAGGCGATGCATCGATCGGAAGCGGACGCGGTGGAAGACTTTTCTAATGCAAAAGTTGACCGCAAAAGCAGCGAGGCGAGTCTTCTGCATCGTATGGCAGTGCCCGACTCGAACCCGATCTGGAAGACGGGGCTGGAGACCAACTACGAGGAAAATGAGCCTTTAGTCGAGGAGAACAAGTTGGCCGTCGGGATTCACGCGCAGTGGCAGGAATCGCTATCTTCTGTCAAGAGAGCGCTTCCAGAGCGGAAAACCAAGCACAAGGGACTCGAAGAACGCCGCCAAAAAGGCCGCCAACAACGCATTATGGCCGCGCAAGCAGCTCAAGAAGCCTCCTTACTACATTTTAGTTCGATGGACGACATCGAGGAATCCGACCTAGAAGCTCCGTCAAGACGGTCGTCGATGGTCGATGCCAGTAGCATCGAGAGACGAGTTTCGCAACCGAGAGCTTCGTCTGCTCCTCGGTCGTCTGCGGTGGTTGGCAATGCCTACGCTTTGAAAACGCTTGAGGACTTGGAAGTATCCGAACCCGAGCAGTTCTTACGAAGACGCACGTTTGAAACCAACAGAAGCGTCTTGAAAGCAGGCGGATGGAAGGATGACAGTTTTGCAACGATGATTGAAATCACGGACGAGAGACCACCGTTCGAAACTGCGCCAAGTCGAGTTGGCGTATTAACGACCGGAGCACGGCGAGTGATGCTGGTGAACTCTCTACATCACATGAGCGAAGCAAATGCTGAAGTGAAACACGAGCGAAAGTCGCTAGCACCACTTCAACAAGTCTCGCTTGGTGGATCAGCATCAGCTCCCGTCCTCCCAACTTCACAAAAAGTGGTTGATGAGAAGACAACGGATATTACCCAGATTGGTAGTGAGGAAAGCTCGACTGATTTGGTCGAAGAACGAGTTGAAAACAGTCGAGCAAAATCTGTCAGCATTGAACCTGCAGCAAATCAATTAACTCCACGGGCATATGAGAAGACTGCAGCTGCAGAGCTTCAGCTGAATGGTGCTGCAGATATGGAGCAAAATAGTGTGAGATCTCGCTCCAACTCTCTGGGCTCTGTACGCTTGGAACCTCTACCAAGTTCTGTAGCGTTCTCAACTTCACTAGCTCCAGAGAACGCTGTCAGAGCTCAGTTAATTCCTCACGATGATCTATCGGTGGAAAAGGAAGAATCTATAGCACCTCCTGATCCGGAAATCGTTGTTTATTCTTCAGCGAAAGATGAAACTCAAAGTATAGGTATTCTTGAGGATTCTGCAAACCAGGAGCAAGCTGACGATGAACATGAGGAGCGTAGTGATAACAAGAGTCCAGCCCCACTAACGTTTGCAACAGCACCAGCCGATGAACCAACATTTCCGCAAGAATTAACAGCTTCCCAAGACGATTTGCCCTCGACAGCTCGGAAACTAGTCTCTCCTCGTCAGGCTTGCTGGGCAGAGCAGCTTCCATCACAGTCACCGGAGCTACCTAAAAACCATCTAGATATGCTATCCCCAGAAAGTGAGGACTCAAAATGCAGCATGGCGGAGCAAAAGCCAAATTCCGACAGTATTTCTGCTACTGATGCAGTGCAAGACGAGGGGCCGAATTTGCCTCCAGTACAAGTGCAGTTAGGAAAACTGGCAGATGAACCGGCTCCGACAGAAACAATTGCCGCAGTTCAAGAGGGCCTACCGTTGACAGCTCGAAAACTAGTGACTCCTCGCCAAACTTGCTGGGCAGAAAAGCTTCCATCGGAGCTGCCTGAAAACCGTCTAGTTGAGTTTCCGCCTGAAATTGAGAACGTGGTGGCGTCTGAAATGCAAGTCGAAGACACAGCTCAAGAAATCCTTCCAACAAAAATGAGAGCTCGGTTGAAGCAATTCAGGATCCCCTATCGCTTACAAACTGTCGCAGTGAAAGCGATGCGGTGCCGCATGGAGTTAAAGCGAACTCGATTACGTCGAACATTGCTGATGAAGAGAGCCAAGAAAGCGAGGCACACAAAGTGGGCGTTAAGGCTATTGTCAGGACCACTCCACTCGTATTAACCAGCTCCGTGGACGAGCTTTCTTTGCCGATGGTAACCAAAGACGCAAATGTTATTGATGAGAAGCAAGAAGGAGCTCGTCGTGAGTCCGCAAGCATTTCAGAGATAGATAACTACATCCCCAAACAGGAAGTTCATGAACACCGGGACCATCGAGATACAACAGTGCCTCCATCCAATTTACAAATAAATTTGGAGTCGGTCAACACTGAAGACGCGAGACAAAGCGGCAAGCTTTCAAGCAAAATTCATGATCCTGTTGACAAGACACCATCTAGCAACGAAAACCGTGGTGAAAATGTCGAGTCTGAAGTTTTGCCACCGAGCGCAGCTGCATTAAAACCAATGAACCAGGCAGGTCATGTCGGTGAAAAGCCTTCGCGAGGAAAGAAGCATGAAAAACAGACAACCAGTTCTCCCATTCCAGAACTCAAACGACGAAATACCTCCGACAACATGAATAAGGAAGCCTCTCGACGGGTGGGTTCGCTTGAAAAGACAAAGATCTCGCCCGCTACTGTGACTGTAGCAAAACCTGCAACAAAACTGCGTATCGAGAAGAGTTCGAACCTATCCGAGCTGTCTTCTGACGAAGTGCCGAGAAGGAATTCAACTCGCTTATCTGGAACCTTGGACCTTAGTGGTGACAACGAGGTCGCTGCTGTATTGACTGCAGAAAAGGATACTACTCATCTGGACAAGTTTCAGATTGCCGCTGATGAGGAACCAACTGAGCAAGATGCTGCCGCTGGTATAGAAACTCCTGCTGATACTTCAAACAAATCTCACAGCAACAAGACCCAAGTCAGTCCCGATAAACGCGGTAGAAAGATCGATTCGAAAGGATTGCCGTCAAGAGCAAAGCCGAAGAACCAGGCAGGCCAAGTTCATGAAAAGGATCCTAGGGGTAAGAAGCTGCCCAAAGACAAAGAACGGCCCACCTCGAAAGAGCACGAGAGTGAATCATCCGAACATGTCGAGCCAGTGGTGGAGAGCAACAACTCGAACAAACTGGTGGAAGGAATTTTAGCAAGGGAGGAAAATAACAGCTTCGAACCGCAAGCTATTCCTTGTGATGTCCCGGCAATCAACGCAAGCCAGCCGGATGAGATTGAAAAGAACGCTACGGTGCCAGTGCAGCATTCGCCAGAAATACAAACCGAGCCAGGAAAATCGACCACCTCATCACGAAGAAAATCGCTACGTCCAGTCAAAAGAACGAGGTCAGCGCAGACGAAAGCACCTGCAAAAGCAGCAGCTACAAGAAAGAAGAGCAGTGCTGTTCAGCCGACAGCCAATTCTCCCATTCCAGAACTCAAGCGACGAAATACCTCTGACGATGTGAATAAGGAAGCCTTCCCTCAAGCGACTCGACGGATGAGCTCGCTTGAGAAGGCGAAAATCCCGCCAAATTCTGCGATTGTACCAAAACCTGTAACAAAGCTGCGAACTGAAAAGAGACCGAGTCAATCCGAGTCGTCTCCTGACAAAGAACCAAAGAGAAATTCGTCTCACGTATCTGGAATACCCCACACTGAAACAACTTACCGCAAGAAGTGGGGGAAGTGGCTCGCAGGGAGGAATATCATCGATAAACTCAGTTGTTTGCAGCTTGAAGAGCTCGTCATACAGGATCCACGCAATGGCGATCACTTACTAAAGCTGGGGTTACGCTACGCTCGATGGCCTGGCTCCAGTCTTGCTGGGGTCTTACTATTGGAACAAGCCGCTTTGCTACACAAAAACTCCACAGGAACGCACGAATACTGGTTCTGGTTGGGCTCAGCGCACTTGGAGATTTTCATGAGTCACCGCAAGTACTTGCCGATTGCGCGATTCCATCTCAACAAAAGTCTACGGGCATTTACCAGTGCGTTTGCGTATATCGAGAGCTTAGCGGATCCGATGCTGCTGATCGGTTTGTTACGAACTGGGAGACTCGTGTTTTGTGTTCCACCGCTTGAAGCTGTTCGTGGATGCTATCGAGTGTATGAACAAAGTCGTGGAGCTCCATGATCTGCCGCCCCAGGCAGAAAACAGCAAGTTCTGTCTTGCCTTCTGAAGGGATGCAACAGATCGAAGCTTATGATGCGACCGACTATCGGTTGATGTTAATGCAATGCCAGCAAGCTAGCGGCGACTACGTGGCGGCAGCTCAGACATTGACGCTGATTCTCAAACGCAAAAGCTCACAGCAGAACATTGCGCTTAAAGATGACGAGTACTTTGACTTGTGGTGTGCTCTGGCGGAAAAATGCTTCCACCACGAAGACTATGCGCTTGCGATGGATTACTACGCCGTAGCGCTCAACTTCGCCAAGCAGTCTCAAGTCATGGCTGTTATTCACTATAAACTTGGCTTGTGCTTCCAAGCTTTAGGCGAAGATAACAAATGTGTGACGGAGTACAAGCGAGCACGAACTGCAAACCGCCACGTGGTCCCGTTAGTTTCACTCACGGAAGTTAGCGTCCCCTACGACGATCGCTTTGCGCTGTTGCTGCAGAAACCCGTCGCTCAGCTTGTTGAAGAAGTTCGCGTGGATTTGTACGGCAGAGCGGTCAAGCAATTGCAGCGCATTTTCCGCCAGAATCGACGAGATTCGCCGAGTGCCGACGTTGACATTCGCTCAGACATTCCAGCAACGAAAATGCCAAGTCTAGCCAGCAAAAGAAAAAGTCTAGTAACGCTGCGAAAGCCGTCGGTGTTAGTGAAGATTGAGGATATCGCAGAAGGCGTAGAAGCCGCCATCGAAGCGGACTCACAACAAAAAGACGATGTCGCTGAAGACAACAGATGCGAAGATAACTCACCAGAAGTTATTCAACGTCGTCACGAGTCCTTCTTGGCAAGAAAGCAGATCGCCATTGAGGAGATGACCGAATTGCTCTCGAACCCTCAGTATCATGGCGAAGCTTCACCTTCCTCAGGGATGAAAATTGGTTCTCACATGCGATCTGAGATTCTCTCGCCAGAGAAGGACCGCTTGGATGTGCGCAGGAAGCAGTCGATGGAGGCTTTTTGCCAGCTCGGCTATGTATCGTCGACCATGCCGTGGATTCAATTCTGGGGACAACTGCTTGCGCTCGCATCGGAGCTCTTTGAATCGCGACAGAGTTTGAACGGGAGCATTGCACGAATTCGAGGCCGACTGCCTTTGGTGACTGATGAAGTCGCCTTCTGTGCGCTGGCTGAAAGTATTGGAAATGTCCACCAAGCGGCGGAAAAACTGCATGATTCGCTGTACGAGCGGGAGCTCACATACGTGTGTGCTGTCATCGACGTCTCCAAGCAATTGGCCTCCTACTTCCCGTCGAAATCGACAGAAGTTCCACCGATTCACGTCTCCCTCCCGGCTATATCGTCCCCAAATGCCGGTAGTATGTCGCCAAACAAAGTCTTGCTATCTCCAGCTCGGTCTTCATCCAAAGATCAAAGCACAACCAAACATCTTCGAGTGAATCAAATCCTCAACATGCACTTCCAAGATCATGTGCAACAGCAAGCAGCCATTGCAATCGCTGAAGCAAACGCAAGCCCAACTCCACACAAAAGAAACGAAAAGTTGATGGTGCTGCAGAGCTTTCGGCAAACGAACGGAGTGCTGTTGAGTTCGCAATTGCCATTCGGGAGTGAGAAAGCGATTAGTTGAGCACGTCTATTTATTTAAAAGAAAAGTACTTTGCAAATGGGGAGAGATCAGGACTTATTTCAGCTTCGTAGCGACCTTGTGGATCCAATCCACAAGCAGCGGGAACAGTGCGGAGACACTATCGTTAATCAGACCCAGGAAAAACTGCTCTGCCTGCTCGTCAGTCAGATCCAAACGGAATTTCTCCTCGACCTTCAGCAGAGTCGTCGCAGGGTTCGCAGACAGCTCCTCAATACCAGAATCAGCCATCAGACTGAGCAAATTCAAGATCAGATCGGCGCTTTTACGCAGCCAGTTGTAGGCTTGGCAACAATACGTCGTAAACTTCTGGTAGTGCTCGCTCGTAGGCCCTCCCATGCCTTCCACCATCTCCTTTGTGAGCTTAAAAGGAGGCGGATAAGGCTTCGGGTCTGCTCCGAATACAAAGCCAAAGTCAATGTGGAACAAGTGGCCTTCTGCCTTCATCATCAGATTGTCCAAGTGACGATCGCCAATGCCGAGGAGATACGTCAGCACGCAGTAGCCAGCTACGGATTTCACATACGTACTAAGAGCTTCTGGGGCGATGCCAAACTCCGCACTGGGGTCCGGATTATGTTTCCTCAGAAAGCCCACAATCTGAGGCGACTCGAAATGTGAAACTACATATGATACCGGGTACGAGTCTTGCACAAACTCCATCAAGCCGTCGTTTGCTCCTGTTGCCAAGATCCGATACGGCGTTAGCTTGAGATCCAAATTCACCTTTTTCAGTAGTCGGTCCATCAAGATGAACATCTGCATGATCAACTGATCTTGACGCAGATCGTCTCCGTTCTTGACCATGAACTTGTACATGGGCCCTTCCTTTTCGCGTGCATGCAGGTAGCTGATCATCCGCGTCGGCAATGACTCGCGTATCATCGAGTCACTGCCACCAAACATCGACTGGTTTAAGTTCGGCGCGTGGTGGTTCTCACCGTCAGTGGTAATGGCGTGGTGTCCGTGTTGTTCAGTTGGCGGAATGACTGTCTGGAATTGGATTACGGCCGGATACATTGCACTTTTGAACATTTTAGCAGAGGAGGCGACCACTCCGCTCAGATGGACCATCGGATCCAGCGGCAAGGAGATGATGGTCCCCTTGGGCCACGGGAACTGCTTCAGATAGTGGCGGAGCTTCTCCTCCTTTGGTCTTTCCTTCCCTTCTCCTCTCGTGCCTTGTTGTGGATGGACAAGATGTGGCCCATGAAGTCACGTTGGGCCATCAGCATGTCGTAGATGGGCTTTTTCTCTTCGTCCCGCTTCATTTCCGTCAGCATCTGGTTCAAAACAGTATGGAAGATCTCGGAGTCGCTCGTTTGCTCGCCAGCTTCTACTTTCAGATACCAGTAGAAGTAGTTGGCCATTTGGAAGTTGATGCTCGACCGAGCAATGAGGAACCGAGCCAACGGGCCTAGATTTTCGCTTGCCACCGATCCATCCGTGCTGCCAGCCTCGTCCCCACTTAATGGGCCACGAGAAGACGTCATTGGGGCGCCAGGCTTTTCGTACCTTAAAGCCTGCACCAACTGCAGCAAGAAGTCTAGCAAATCCTCGTTTTTAGCGGTGGCGAGTGTTGACACGGCGAAGTGGCGCACAATTTCGTGCTTGAATTCCTTCTCACGACCGAGCAGTTTAAGCGCATCGGCAATGTCGATTTCGCACCACTGGGACAAGAGATCGGTGGCCTGTTTCACCTCCAACTCGTCTTTCCAGTCGACGGATAGTAGGAATTTCACCACCGCCTTCTTGTTGTCCGTCAGCGTGTAGCGAAACTTCCACAATAAATCCTTGTCCTCGTTCTTTAAGTTGTCAGTTGGGGTCGCCAACAGCAGCTCTATGCGAGCCTTTTCGTCTCGACTGGGCTTGAGGTTCGGATCGATGGAGCCGCGTAGAATGTCTCGTGCCAGTCGACGGTATTTGCGTTCCGCCGGGTTGTCTTCGTTAAGGTCTGGGTCCCACACGGTGACTAAACTCGGCAGTTCTCTAGACCCAGTAGCAGCGTTTGTGGCTAGATCGTAAGACCCACTTAACGTGTGCGAGTCCATGTACGACTGGGAAGTTGACGTTGCAGTGGCACCGTCGTATGAGTTGAGCCGTCGCGGCCCCATGTCGGCAGTGTACGACGAGGTCAGATTCCTCTGCGAGTACGGTTCCTCTTCGTACACCACGACGTCTCCAAAGTAGGGCATCTCCAGCCACAACAGAGCGTCCTCCCGGTAGGAGCAGAAAGGTCCCAATACGTCCTTGCGGGTTGGAGGTTCGCTGCCTCGTCGGATGCGAGCAATGCGGCGGTCGGTCACACTGTCCATCCACTCGTTGCGAGGGATCTCCTTGCGCTCGTACTTCTCTCTGAGCTTGTCCAGTCGGAAGCACTCTTGTCGAACCCACTCGTCGTCGATTTCCGACGGTGTGGCGGTATTTGGCGACGAGTCGGCCTCTCTTCCTTCCCAGATCCGAAGACACTGCACGCCGTCGCGCAGCACGCCCTGCTTGGAGAAGAAGGAGATGGTGGAGCCACCGATTGGCACCCAGCCCACCCCCAAATGGTGATGGCCAGCAGCGAGTTGCGCGACAAGTCCCGGTAGCGCACCGGGAAGGAGATCCACTCGTTCCAGTAGATGGTCGAGTTGCTGCACTTGGTGGGGCTCTTGGAGCTCACAACCATCGGGTGCAGCGGCAGGCCGTCCGAGAAGACTTGCGCCGTCAAGAATATCTCGCTCACGGGCGAGTTGCGCACCTCGGAGGACGTGCCGGCCAGCTGCTCCAGCCCCGCGAAAGGCCCCGACGCGACGGCTCGTTGCGGCGCGTCGCCGCTCACGGAGCAGCCCAGCGCCGGGGCCAGCTCCACCAGCGAGATCTTGACGGAGATGCCCGTGCTCACGCCGCTGCTTAGGTAGTAGCGATACTCCTTCAGACGACTCGCCATGGCGCTCGGCGGAGGTGGTCGGCGGTGTCAATGATGAAGAAGGCGAAACAATCTGGCGGCGCGGATTTTTGTGTAGACGTACACAGTTTGTATGTATCTATTTGACAGGTAACGTATATCTATTTTTTTGCAATGCGACGATGTCAAGTGCAGCCATTTCAGCCAACAGCAACAAACATCCTGCCCGTCGTTGAAAAAATCCGCTCGAGCGTGAATTGCTGGGCGCGTGTTCCTCGCGGAGCGGAGTGAGTCAAGCGCCTGGCACATATCCAACACAAGGCGTGACGCCGCCAGAAGCGCAGTGGGCAATTACGCTTGTTTTGGTCAAGTACATTGATAAAAAACAAGCGAGGTTCCTTCCAGCAGGCAGAACGATCCGGACGTACAGATCCGACTAGCAGAGACCTGTTCTTCGCAGGGCGGAACGTGGACCGCGTTACGTGGTGCAGTCTCAGCGAGCACACGAAGGTCGGGTTTCCGTCACCAGCTGCGGGGTTTCGACCTTCAAAACGGGCGGCTCGGGCGGCGCTCGATGGTCTGGCAAAATTCCACTGCTTGGTTCCTTCCTTCGTGGCAACGGCAGCGAGGCCCTCGCGCGTCCATGCGGCTCTTTTCTGACGGACGCGGGGCTGGGTGGGATCCGCAGCAACATCGGCCGCCTCGCCGATCGACACAATGGCCGTCAAGGGCGTCGATGCCTTCGCGCGCGCGGTGCAGTGTCTTCATGGCCGTCTTGCACTGCTCGTGGCATTTCAACACACTGCGGATAAGGTCGCAATGTCGTTTGGGTCGCTTACAAACTCCAAGTCAAAGTGATGGGCCGCCGGTTTTACGATGGAACAGTCGATGTCCCACAACGAAGACGTCGCCCCTCCCCGAGACGCAGGCCAAACTAGGTGTCAGCAATGCAAATTTTCACACAGATGACCTCCCTTCAAACGCCTTTGCGCTTCCGCTCCCAGCGGCTAAGACGCGTGAGTCTCTCCGTCTGGTGAGGCTTATCAATCTCGTTATAAGTCCTCCGTCCTCGTTGGTGTGGCACGGTACAAAATCGGCCCAGTCTCTGGCACCCGTTACGATGCCACAATAGCTGACGAGGGGGCGAGCGCAGCCTTTCTTCGGCATTAGACAGTTCGGACCAGCCAGTTTGGCCCCCAGCCTTCCCCCGCCTTACTCGACATTTTGGCGCCCCCGACTGCGCGTGGACAGCGAACGAAGGAGTCCCAGCGCTGCCTCCGACCTCGGACGCCGCGCCTCAGACCGCTAGGGACACAGGGCCGCAAGGGGAGTCGTCATACTCGCCCTCCTCCCTCCTCTCTCCTCTCTCTCTCTCTTTAACCGACCAGACAAAACATCGAGACCATGTCACGCAAGGGCCTCAAGGGCAGCAGCACCATCGGCGGCAACGACGTGCTGACCATCGACCAGCTACGCCACCAGGACGACTGGGTGCTGGACACGGAGCGATACAGATGCCACGTGTGCACGCGGAACTTCACGCGCTTCCGGCGAAAGCATCACTGCCGCAAGGTACATATACATATTATCATCTTTATTATTATTATAACTGACAGAATATGTGTCTCCTGCTAGTGTGGTGAGGTCGTGTGCGGCAACTGCACGCTCAAGAAGGAGGCGGAGCTGCCGGTGATCGGCCGCTCGCTCGTGCGCGTCTGTATGTCGTGCATCTTGTCCCATGCCAACGGCCAGGCCAACCCGCAGGCCCGCCGGCGCCCACGACCACGTCGGGCACGGCGTCCCCCGCCCCTCGTGAGCCGGAGCACAACTGGGAGGCGCAGAACTTCCACTCGCCCACAGGCAACTCGGAAGGAGACTTGTCCCACTTCACGCGCGACTTCCAGCAGCCCGAGTTCGACTACCCGCTGGACTTCAGTTGGGACCACCCGTGGCCCAAGCCGCCCGTTGTGCCTGGCGAGACGGAGCGCCTCGAGATCCTCCGAAGCTTCGACATCATGGACACTCCGAGCGAGGACGTGTTCGACATCATCTGCGACCTAGCCAGCAACGCGCTCAAAAGCCCCATCGCGGCCGTGAGTCTGCTGGACGAGGACCGCGAGTGGTTCAAAGCCAGTGTGGGTCTGGCGCAGAACGAAGTGCCGCGCTCCGTGAGCTTCTGCGCGCACGCCATCATGAGCAAGGAGCCCATGGTGGTCATGGACACGCTGCTGGACAAGCGGTTCGCCAAGAACCCGCTGGTCACGGGTGCTGCCAAGATCCGGTTCTACGCCGGCGCCCCCATCTGCACCCCGTCGGGCCACTTGCTCGGCACGGTGTTTGTGTTCGACACGCAGCCGCGCAACACGTGCGATATCGCCACGCTGGAGAAACTGTCCAATGTGGCCATGAAGAACCTCGAGGACCGAAAGAACGCGGTGGCCGCGCCGCTGGAGAACGGAGAGGCCGTAGAAGTCGTCGAGGAGCAGACGGACGCGCCCAAGCGCCCCGCGGAGCCGCTGCGGGGATCGGGCATTGGCATCGCCAATCAGGTCGTGGCTCAGCCCGTCGCAGGCGCGTCCCAGGATCTGGTCGCGGCCAACGCCGGCGACGGCCAGGTGACGGCAGGTCCGAAGATGGAGACGATGCTGATGGACCTGCTGTGCCGCACGACGGAGACGCAGCAGCAGTTAGCAACACAGCAGGGAGCCATGTTCCACACACTAGGTCAACACACCGCCGACATTGACAAGTTGGCGAATGCGATGGCGCGGATGGAGGCAAAATTAGACGCGATGGCCGAGTAAGGCGGAGATGGTAATGCGCGCCGTGGACAGCAGCAAGTGGAGCCGCGCGCAAGAGCAAGATGAAGAGGAGGCGGCCACGGCCTTCGGTATGTGAGGTGACGAAAACGGAAAACAAAAAAGCAGCAGATTCAACCATTCGCTCGCTCTCTTTAGTAGTAATCGGATCTCGTATTTGTAAGTTGAGCTGGTCTCGATCGAGCTGGGGTTGAGTCGTGCTCATTGCGAGCAAAAGAGTGCCGTGGGCACAGAGACTCCTGGCACTGAAGACAGCAACAATCTCAATAGAGCGGGAAGTGTATCAGATAAATGGCACAGGAGCAAACAACATGCAATGAAGATTGGTTGTTTTCGGCGCTTATGCGTTAAGATGCTTAACATTTAAAACAAATGCAGTGTTGCTCCATGACGAAGCACCAAGGATTCATTCAGGACATTGACCACCGACGACCTCGTTATCGCAAAAATGAGCACTGGTATGTTTGATATAAATATACATTTTTATAGTTAATCCCCTCTTACTAGGAATATGTGCATGTTGAGCGCTTCACTTCATCCAACACCGAAAAGATTTTTGATTCGGTTGATCACCCAACTTGATGATACAAAATAGAGTCTCCAAACATTTCAGCTGAAGGTTCCCGTCTCCATGTATGAATTCAACTGGAAAGACCTCAAAATGTGTATCAACCCCGCAAACGTTTGCCAAATGCATTGGTCGAGCTGAATGGTGGTACGTATTGTCACTTGTTTGGTACAGCAGCAGGCCATTCGGTCCAAAACTCTGATTGATGGGCGACCAGCAATGGCGCGTCGAGCAGAGTTCTGAAATACACAAACCTGGCATACGTCGCTACATGACTCGTCACGCTCCTGTCAGTAATTCCAAGCGTACGTATCGATCCATGGTGATGGGGGCTGCTCTGATCGGCCGTGCAGTCTTTTCAAGTAACCCCAACAACATTGGCGTTGCAATCATGCGTCCGGGAAACGACTGCCGAGGAATATGCAAAAGAGCGCTTCATCGGATTAGCAGCGCGATCAATCTAACGAGCGAAAACGGCGAGGAAACTCTGTCATCACGGTAGACGAGCAGAAATAGAGTCATATAGACGGAACCATCCCAAGAGATTACTGTTTTGTGCAGTACTAGCGATGATAAAACCAAATCTAACGACAGTGAGGCCCATAGTTTGTTACCTAGCGAACGTTATCAAGTAGATAAGATGCATAGGTCTTGAATACGGTGTGTTTTCCTCGTTCTCTGGCGCAAGAGTTTATCGATTTTGTGGGGGATAGCGGCGGTGCTGGAGCTAGTAGTACTGCATCGACCTCGACACGGCTTGTCACGGACCCGCCATCCTGCAATCAAACTGCAGCTTCATGCCTTTAAAGCTCGAGAGCAACTCGTCATCACCTCTATGTGGATAGCTCAAGTGATGACAGCTCTGGTAGTGGGACCACATAAACCGCGGTAATAGATAGAAGCGACGACCAAAGCAATCCGGCGATGATACGGTGAGGAATCGAATGAGGTTAACGACCAAGCTACAGCCCACAGCATACTCCATTGACGGTGTTTTCGTTGACCACTTCAGAGGGGACCCCAAGAAGAAGTCAAAAGATACCGATTATGAATCTGCTAAGGGATAGGCCGTTCTGCCCTGGTGCTACCATTGTTCCGTTTTGAAATCGATTGCTCGGTTTAGTGTGAAAGCAAGTCAAAAAATATCTTGTGATGAATAGCAAGGGACGAAGACGCTTACTAAGCGTCGCCTAGCAACTGAGTAAGTTAGTCGGTCAACAAAACGCCCATCTCACAACACTAGAGACCCCAATGCACCTTTATTTGCACGAGACTTTGCCGTCTATCTCGTGCCACTCATTTCAGCAGAAGAATTTATCTCGGTTACGCAGGCTTCGGGATCAGGAGGAAACGATCGTCACTTGGGGCTCATGCCTCGAGACTCTACCAGCAGCTTGTCTGTGGAATACCCCAAAGATTCTTGGTGGGGCGACCAACAATCATCTTCATGATGGTGGGGGGTCGCATAGCAAGACAGGTTTCGTAGCATCAATGATATTGGCCGTAGTCGCTAGGATGACCTCATGGGAGGTGGCTGAGCGAGTCATAATGTCGCGATGCCCGGGGTGAGTTGCTGAAAGCAGATTGATTAATGAGCTAGACTGACCTCCTACGACTTTGTACTTGCAACTAACAGCCTACCGCTCCCCAGAACACTCTCCTGTCCGCTGGATTGCTGGACAAGCCACAGGAATCAACCGTTGAGTCCGACTGGCATTCAGACGACGGCGACGTCGTCATGTCCAAGCTCGCCAACCCCAAGCCGAGCGAGGCCTCCGACGCAGTCGGCGTCGGTTCCTGCTCGGCGCTGCAGCTGGGCAGCTGATGACCACAACAACTTTCACGATTCACGCGCACATTCAACAACATTGCGTCCAATCAGTCCGCGACGGGAGACAACGATTGATGCCGCAACCATCAAGACGCGCTTCGGTTCGGATTTGCTTCCGATCAATCACGATCGCAATCGGCGAGGATTCACCTCTTTCGCAAGCATCGCTCAGACCTTCGGTCCTCTCCAAATCGGGCTCCCGCTGTGGATCTTCGCCCAAGTCGCTACTCTTCCTCTGCAGTGCTGACCAGCATTACAGTGCGACATCCACCTCCTTCAATTGGCTAATAGATTCCGCACTTAGCTGAGGTGGACAACATAGGCAACATCACAGCAAATTTATCATGATAGTCGAGTAATAAATTTCAGTAAACAGACTAGGGCTAAAACGACACCTCTCATTTATGATCGAACTGATTTTACCTGGTTATCTTGCGAAATGGGACCTTCGCTGGGATTGACTCCTTAGGTCTGAAAGTAAATTTCAGAGAATAGAAATATTGTGGCGGGTATATTTTTATTGTCCACGGTTTAAAAACTACCAACACTCGGCTTCAAACAGTTCTACGTGCTTAACCCCTTGGTCGCTTCGGGTTAGGGTTAATCGCTGCAGCCGTTCCTTAATGCAATACGCCTTGTCGATACAGCTAAACAAAGTGCGCAAGACACTCTCAATGCACTTTGATCTGCCCATTTGTCCGAATCAATGCGAAGAGGTCGTGGGCCGTTCGAAGTTTCTTCACGGATCCATGCATGATCCTAAAGGATTCGCTGCGGCGATCACTTCCTATGCAGATGACTTTGTTCGGCGCATACACGCGTCGAATACGATACGGCAGCAACGTTTATTGTAGTCAAACAACTTATCCAGACGAAGAAGCCTTCGCTAGTGCCTGGGCTCTACATTATTTCTGAGTAGAATCCATTCAAAGATGAGGCGGCGGGAATGATCTTGTCGTGTGTCCAGAAGACTCCACCACTACCACGCTTGCAATTCCGAGGCTTCTATCGGCCTGACGAAGGGGTCGCAGTGTGGAAGAAGTTAGCAAGAAAAGCTTGCTGAACGAATAGACGAGACCACCAAACAAGTGCAGCCGAGCACTACACGATATTCAGTCCTAGGTAAAATAATTGCTACCTCTCGAGTGTCATCTCACTAAAATGCTTCATTAAAGACGTCTCTAGTGTCTCGACATTAGCAGCGATTCCTGCCTTGTCTCGAACAGCTCGCCTACAACCCAATCAAATTAAAATTGTGACTCATGCCCTCCCCCATGCTTCAACGCCACGTCATGAGCATTCGCAAACACATCGAGTAGTGTGAGTGGTGAGCAGTAGCGAGCTGATGACCCCAAGATCGGTAGTTGTATGTTCGTAATTCTGTAATTCGCTTCATAATGTCCGTAGGTAAGTTAGAAGCCCGCCCGGCAAGCCACTAGCAATACGTAGTGAACGTACAGGTGATGTGAAACAGCCACATTTTTAATTGAAAATAGTGCGAAAATATTTTAGGATGCTGCAATGCATCACGCACTCTTAATATTATGTTCTATGTAATATCTGAGGATACATTAACGATTACGATGCCACGCACTTCGTAGCATAATAATAGCGATAACGGGCTACCTATGTCTTGACTCAACGGATGTTTCAACCAGCGAAAACGATCCCTGCCCTGAAATTACCTAAACGAAATTAGTTGGGTGGATTCATACTTGCCATACAAGCACCTGGATACCTATATTAATGCTCTCTGAAGAAGAGGATAGACAGTTAAAATTCATGTAGCATAGATGGTAAAATATTGCCTGAGATAGGCATAGGGACTGTCACATCACTACGACGAAGAACTTTGCAGGTAGGAAGACGGAGAAGGAAGCCGAAAGTATTGGCGTTTAGAATGCATAAAAAGTGAGCGGTTTATTGATAGGTGTGAGAGAGAGAGCTTGGAGCTGGCAGTAGAGCTGCGGAGACGCGTGACAGTCCTCGTTGCTGACAAACGTTTTTACCTGTTTGTACCTGGTATTTTACGTAACAATCATTTTTTGTTTTATCAATTATGGATTAGTATAGTGTGACTGATGTTTGACAGACTCCCTCAGGTCCAATTACGCCAATTGATAGGATGGTAAAAACAAAGAGATTGAAGTTTTTTTATCTGAGACATTGTAACTGCTGCGTGGCGGTTGTGCGTATCATTCGAGAGTCTGCTGGGTTTTGCTCTGTTCTAATGAGAGCTGATCATCAGGTTTCGAATGCTGTGCAAGATTCCTACTCAACTGAGCGCCCTGACGGGAAACGGACGTTGCATCATCTGAAACCGATGCGGACTTGCAGCGGTGATCGAGCGATCATATGCCAGAATCAGAGCGAAATTCTCTCTCAGTGGTCTCTATGCTGTCAATAACCACTTGCAAATCTACGACTTCTTGACCATGAATGTAATGACCTACATTTTTACTGTTTGGGGGAGACTTGAGAATGCCGTTACAGCCACAGTGATTGGCACACTGGTGGTACAGCATAAACGTCTGCGGTTGGTGCTCCACTTCATGGACCACGACCTCATCAATTTTGTGAAAGCGGGGTCGTGAGATGAGCGAGCCCAAGAGAATCAACCTCATCAAGGCTCTGGGGCTGGACCGGCAACGACTTTTTATCGCCAGGCTTCCTCCGGGCCAAACCACGGGCTACTACCAGGCCATCAGTCGTGTGTGAAGGGATCGACGGTGAGTATTGGTTAGACCCCGATCCAACGTTCCTCCTCCTCAGTCATAGGATATTTCACTAGGATTTGCGCCCAGTCGACGTCAGTCGATCGAAGCGTCCCATAGCCGCGACAGATTCCGCATCCTTCAAGCTGATGCACGTAGCAGCACGGAAGATCCTCATCCCAAGACAGCGCGCAGACTCGGTCGGTCAGCGCTCCCAGCGCGTGGCGCTAGTGGATCTCCTCGCGTGCTTCAATGGTCGCCACGAAGCGCGTCCCAGTCTCGACGTTCCGGCGCTGAACGAAGACCGTCCAGGCAGCATCCAGCGACCCACAACAATAGAAAATGAGACTATGCCAGCGTGATTCCTGGTTAGAGACTCCCATTCAGTGTCTTTCATTCAGTTTTCGACTAGCCATGTGGTACAACGGATACAAGTTCGACTTGAAGCGGAGCTACAAGGGCACAGAGTACTACGGCTGCTCCAAAGATGGCGCAACCAAAATGCCTTGCCAAGCTCATCAAGTACCCAGCTAATCACATAAAAGCGGAGCGTGCCAGACTACTGTCTGCTGCTTCAGCGACGGCGGCTAGGCCCGACCAGCATTCCAAGATGTTTTCTGATGGCACAGACAGGTCCCGGCACGACGCGAGCAGTGCGAGCGAAAACAACGACCAAGACAGCCGGTCCAACGCAAGCGCAAGCGACGGAAGTAGCGTCAAAGATGCGGATTACTCCTCATCTATCGATGGTGACCGTAGTCAAGAGGATGAAGATGAGTCAGCTAGAGACGGATTCTTCATCGAATTTCGTGGCAAGCACACGTGTACCGCGGCTGAGACAGCTCTTGTACGCGACGTCACGGACGAGATGGCCGCGCTGATACGGCAGAAGGCAGCTGATGACCTGATTCTACAGCTTCCACCGTGTGGGAGTGGGCTCGGCAACAAATGATCACTCGCTATGACCGCGCGACTGGCCTCAACCTGATCAAGAAACGGGCCGGCAGAGATCTAGCATACCGTGCCAGAGACTCTTCGACGGGTGGAGATACCTTTCGCGCAATCGAGATGCCACCGCACAGATTCCTGTCTACAGATAACCATCGTCCTTTTCTGCAGTTCAACGTTTCCTACACACATGAGCGATGTAATGGGCCCTCCCTTTACAAAATTAGATTTAGTTTTATACAAAAGTAGGTAGATTTGCGTGCAGTTAGCACGCCTATAGGTGTCATCTCCTGATTGGTCGAAAGTGGGGAGCCAGACCCATTTCTATAAGTCAGGTGTGGACTTGCATTTGTGTGGCTCTAAGGGCTCGGGCCATGGACCCGAGCCCCGATACAAACTCAGAGTTGATTTTCCCTAAAACTGTCGTTTTGGACTTCCTCGTTTGGACCCCATTGAGAGCTTCCTCAACGCTACGTGTAAGCTAATAGCGCGCACACACCAGGCCCGTTACAAGCGAGAACTGCATCGACTGATTGGGTTCGCCCATCCTGGTCTCCTGCACCTCGTGAACCACCCCGGAGTTCAACTCTTCATTGTCGGGACATCTTCAATTGCTCCAAGGCCTTTCAAGCAGGTGGTAATTGCCATGGTTTACGACCACGGTCACAAGATTTTTGTCCCTGTTTTTTACACCCTGGCACAAGCTAAAACCGACTGGGCGTATTGGCACATCCTCCACTGGATCAAAGTGCATAGTGGGACGATGTAACGGGGTTACACCAAAGTCATAACCGTGCGTTGACTTTGGAGGTTATGCGAAACTCTTAACCGTGCGTAGAGTGTCGACTCTGTAGGCATCTGGCTCTCCACCACTCATTTACATATCTCTTAGATTAACTATGCCACATAGTTTAGTCTATACATTTACACCAGGGTCAGATAAAACAATTCAATTCAGTTCTATTTTTGCAGTTAATTCGTGTTGTCCTTGTTTTAAGGGACACTGACTCTGCGAGTCCTAGTTTACGGGACTGTACTTGGTTCTTGTATAGAACCGAAGGCGGGACGCCTAAAGAGACAGGCTCGGGGAGTCCTACGTCTTCCTCTTGTGCACGCGCACCGCTACGCAGCCCCGCTCCACAATGCCAGTTACCCGACAGCACTCATCGATGATATTCTGGACGCCCTGGGGCAAGTCTCGTCCACGCATCGGACGCAGAGATATTGATATTTCCACAACTGTCAGTCATATCAGTCATAACAATAAAAGCAAAAGTACTAGATTGACGTGGCTGTGTGGAGATCTTATGCAGTAACCTCCGTAAATGGTTCATAATGTTGGCAGAAGGCCTGTGATGGATTGGTCGATTCGCGTTTTCCGTCTCGTCCGAATTCGATTTAATTTGGTTAGTTCTGTTGCTCCCTCTCGTAAGTAATTGTCACGACTTTAGTTGCACCACATACCACGTCACAGCTCCGAGGTTTAAGGACACCGCGTACATTTTGCTCAAGCAACCGTGGAATTCTGTTTCTACGAATTCGTTCCTCAATCTTAAGCGATGTGGTGCCATCTCGGCTTTTGCACCTTCATGGCCCGCTTCGACCACGCCACCGGTGACCAGCGGGTCAGCGGGCCTGCTCGCAACAGGGCGGATCGTCCTATCTAACCCTAAGACGGCTACCTACGCGCTGGAACGCTCCTGCGGAAGCTCTGGCGAGAGCTCACCGGCTAATAACGTGAGCTCTACAGGGTGGGTAACCTAGAGGCTGGGTTCCCCATCGACTTGGCATCGGACGGCATCTTGGATAGCAGGGTCACGCCAAGTACGATGGCACCGGCACTTCAACTTTAAGTTGTAGTTGCACCGGCAAACGAAAATATCAGAAGATGAGCTTTATAGTCAAGATTTAAACACGAATCAAGTCCCGCGTATCAGTCGTAATCAAATATAGACACAGGAATAGCTCGAGTCGACTCCAAAATGCGACGGGCACTCGTCACACAGTCACTGTGCACCACAGCGACCAATAGAATAGGCGATAGTTTCGTTGGTTCACGACGCCCACAAGATGTGCATCGCTCATCTCAATTCAGTTAGAGTTAAATCCACACAACAAGCACCACCCCGTTACATCTGGTAGCTCTTTGTAGTCCGCCCACACGGCCATGAACGACGCTTCCAATTTCAACGAAGGGGCTGGTGCTGCCCTCGAGCATGCCAACTTCCCCACTTATCCGTGTTTGAGTGGGAGGCGCTACACCGCCTTGCCGCGGTGTCCGGAGAAGGAGTCATCAAGACCTTGCTGTCTGTCGGAACGGAATCTGATCAACGCCTGGCTGCTCATGAGTTCATGGCGCGTGAACTCGCCGACCAAGAACAAGACCGACATCGTGAAGCTCGATGTCTCCAGCTACAGTATGACGGCGACGCTCGCCTCCAGCTGAATTGCTGGTTCTATGAGGTCGATATCGCGATCGAAGCTCGGCAGTTGTCTACCAAGTTCGCTCGCAACAGATTATTTCTGTCCAAATTAATGGGAAAGGCCAAGGAATGGGCGCTCGTCAAGCTCGTTGCCGACGTCTCCTGCTTTTCGACGATGGAGTCACAGAAGAGTGATCTCCGCCTGCCCTTCGATCCCCCTCAAGACGAGCGCGTCCAGCGCTCGGCATTCCTGCCACTCAAGCAGGGACGGATGCCCATGCTCGAGTACATTTATCGAGCACGCCAGCTGGTGTCGTGCATTACGACAAACCCGGTGGACGTGGTGACTCAAGTCCATGTCTTCATCTCCGACATGAGCGCTGGCTATCAGCGGTTCTATCTGACTCGGAAGACATCAGAGTCGCTTGAAGAAGCTTTTGAGACGGCACTACGGGAAGATTACAGTGTGTCCGCCTCTGAGGCATTCTCCCTCACCAGGTCCTCTGCCACGAAGCCTGGGCCAATGAAGCTGGGCGCCATCCAGGACTATCATGGGCGCCGGTGCTCCAACCCGGCACTAACATCATCTGCCCGACCTCCGCCGTCGGGCTCCAGTCGAAGCACTCGTCCCCTGGGTGCTTCCGCTGCCTCAAACTTGGACATCGTGCAGCTGTGTGCCGCGCTCCTGCTCCAGTGTTGGCACACGTTGTCGCTGGAGACATACTGCCACCAGGCCAAAAACGGCGGCAACCAGTAGGTGCGGGGCGCCCTACTGGACGTGAAAGGAGGGATGGTTCTCTGGTGGCATAACCTCCTCCTAGCCCTCCTGTGCTTCGTGCACAGCTATTCGCCGCCACTTCCGGTAGCGTCTCGAGACTGATCGTTCTCAGTCTCCACGTTGTGGCCGCGAAGCGTCCGCTTCGTGCGTTGCTGGATTCGGGCGTGACGAACAACTTCGTTTGCACCGAGAGTTTGTCGGTGTTACCGGTGGACACGAGCATTTGTGAAGGCGGAGATATGATTGTGAAGTACGGCGATGTGAAGCCGCGGCGGACACCGCGACGCTCAGCCACCTTCGCCTACGGGTTCGACGGGTTCGGCGGTTCCGAGGGGTTTCTGGTGATCGATCTGAGCGGCTCGTTCGACTGCGTCTTCGGTATCCCGTGGATCGCTCGCCACCAGCCGGAGATCAACTGGCTGACTGGCACAGTCCGCCTCCGAGACATCGATGTAAATGCAGTGCTGGCGTTCCTGTGCGGAACACCGAACCAATGGCCTCAAGTTGTGATCGTGGCCCCCGACTCTATCACCCGTGATGAACAAGAAGTGAGCGATGGCCCTTCTTGTGCGGCATGCGAGCATGCACCTTGTGCCGGTCCTGAACTAGAGTCTCAGGACGTGTCCGACGTGGTCGAGCATGGGCTCCCACGTCCGGATGTCGAAGAGTTTCAATATGTGGTTGAGCGTGGTCTCCTACATGCTGTCGAGCACGAGTTCCGCAGGTGGTCGAGCGGGAGCTCCCTGCTGAAGAAGATGAGGTCGAACGTGGTCTCCTACGCGCGGTCGAGCATGGATTCCCGCACGTGATCCAGCGGAATCCCTGATGACGTCGACACGGTCGAGTCTAGCGACCCGCGTCCTGGCGCCGACCCGTTCGTCGTCATGGTCGTCGCACGTCGCGACATCCTTGTACACCATCAGGGGACTCCATCGATCCTGAGTTCAAGGTGATCTCAGTCCTAGTGGGGAACGACATGAAGGTGTCTCCGCGTGCACGGGGCGTTGAAGTTACGCGCCCTCCGTGTGATGCAGCCGAGATTACTCGGTTTCCTGGTCTCTCGCTGAATCATTTTCTCCGCGACTTAGAGAGGGCGAGATCGAGCAAGTGTGCATGATCGTCGCTGAGGACACTGCATCCGTTGAAGCCGTCGATATCTACGCGTCGGACTACGCGTCCGAAGCCAGGACACGCCCGGAGAGGGCTGAGTCGAAGAGCACCCGCAAAGCGCGCTACGCTGCCCAGTCGTTGCGGCACTCGAAGCCGCCTCCAGCGCCCCTCTTGTGCGCAAGTTCATTGACGACTTCCCCGACAAGGTTCCAGCTGTTCTTCCCTCCGATCGCGGAGTTCGGCACGAGTTGATCTCGTGCCTGGTGCGAAGTACTATGTGTCGTGGCAGTGGTCGCTTCCCGTGACCAAGTCGAAGCCATCAACGCCTTCTTTGAGAGTCACCGGCAAGCCGGTCACGTCCGTGAAAGTCTGTCCCTACACCCCGTTCTGCGTGAAGAAGGCTACCGGCGGATGACGCATCGTCCACGTCTTCAACAATCTCAACGACGCCACCATCCGTCGCAGACGCCGATTCCGAGGAAGGACATGGTGCTCGACACCATGTGTAGCAGTACCAAGTACAGCGCCATCGATTTGATGGATGGTTTCTACCAGATCTTGATACGCGAGGACGATGTGCCACTGACTGCGGTCAGCACTCCCAGTGGAATGTCGCTGGAATGGCTCGTGATGCTGGAGGGACTCAAGAACGCCTCGACCACTTTCAACTGGTGTCGGACCTGCTCCGACCGTACCGAGACGTCGCGTCCAGCTACTTCGACGATTTTTCATCCACAGCCATGCCGAGGGCGACATAGCGGATGCCAAGGTGCATCGACAACACTTGCGGCAAGTGTTCGTAGTGAGTAGTGATGAGGGAGAACAAACTATACGCCAACTTGAAGAAGTGCATCTTCTGCGCTCCCGAGATTCCAGTACTCGGGAGCTACGTCAGTAAGGAAGATGTCCGTGTTGACCCCGAGAAGATCGAGGCCATCTGTGCGTGGCCCACGCCTCAGAACCAGAAGCAGCTCCAGTAGCGGCTGGGTCTCGCTCGAAGAACTTCGCTTGTCCATCCGCCCGCCGTCGCAGTTCTTCAAGGTAGAAGCCTCGTGGTCATGGCGTCCCGAGCACCAAGCTGCATTTGACGCGGTGAAGACGAGCTTGCCCACCGCGCCCACCCTGATGCTGCCCAACCACTCGAAACCCTTTCACATGGTGTGCGACGCAAGCGACTTCGCAATAGGCTGTGCCCTAATGCAGATTGATGACGAGGGACGCGAGCGAGTGGTGAGTTACTAGTCGCGTCAGCTAAAGCCGGCGGAGCGCAACTACCCCGTCCACGGCAAGGTGCTGCTAGCCATGCGCTACATCCTCATCAAGTTCCGCGCGTATGTATTGGGCGATCAGACCTTCGCCGTATACACGGATCGTGCTTCACTTCGGACTGCGGTAAATAGCTCACATCTGTTCCAGCGCAAGGCTCGATGGCTTTCGCTTTTCTCTGAGTACAACTTTGTCGTGCACTACAAGCCTGGCAAGGCCAATATCCTCGCCAACGTGCTTTCGCGTCCACCAGACTATGTGCGGCATGGTCGCCACACTGTTGGCGACGATGACGATGACGACTGCGCTGTGTGTCGCCGAGGAACTTGCCGTCCTCGAGGTCGCGGCAGCCAGCCCGCTCCAGGACATGATATCCACTGGATACGCCTCGGATACGGCCTGCTCCGAGATGATCAAGTATCTGCAGGACCCTCGGACGCGGCGCGACGGAGATTGTCACCGTGTAGTCGTGCTTGAGTTGATCGGTACGGTAGCACTGACATATCACGTCGACCGTGAAGACCCACCGCGCATAGTCGTCCCGCTGGACGACGATCTCCGAGCTCGGATCACTCGCGAATTCCACGACACTCCAAGTGGTGGCCACCTAGGACGCGAGAAGACATTCGCGTCGCTTTCGAGGGAATTTTACTGCCCCACATGTACAAGTGGGTCAGAAAATGGGTGCGCTCATGTTAAGTGTACCAGCTGAAACCGGCTCTGTCGAAGCAGGCTCCGCTTCGACCTCTTCCAGTCGCAGCGGGTTCATGGACGCCGGTCAGCATGGATTTCATCTTTGGCCTGCCGCGATATGCTCATGACAGGATTAACGTCATTCTTCGTTAACTCGGACGTCACCCGCGTGTCCCGGCGCTCCTTAACTTGAATCTCCCTCATTCGACGCCCGATACCAAGTTTAGCGACGTGGAGGCGACTGCTCCCGCTAGTGATGCCTCGGGTGACAGAAGAATGCTGACCGCAGGCGGCGCAAGAACGTGGAATAGTCCCACGTTGGTGACCGCGTCTTATTATCAACCAATGGGATTGCGCCTACCGATGTGACGAATTTGGGCGAGCAAACTCGCGCCTCCGTATATTGGGCCGTTCAAGATACTGAAGGTGTTAGGAGATGCCTACAAGCTACAGTTACCGACTGCACTACTACATCCTACCTTCTACGTCGGACGCCTACGTCGCTATCGACCTGCGTCACTCCTAGCGATAGTCTGGCGCCGCGCCACGCGGCGCCTCCTGGCGACACAGCTGGCGACGTATCTAGAAGTTCTCCCACTCCAGTTGGTTCAAGCGGCGCTCAAACGCTCAAGACGCTGCTCGATTGCGGTGTCCCACCAACGACCCCGTTTGCGCGTGACGGTCCGGCTCCTCTAGTTGACGGGCGGGTAACATCCCGCATATTGTGGAGGAGATTATGCAACACGATGATACTCAGCGTGCCGCCGCGACGTTGGAATTCCGGCGCACCAACAGTATCTCATACGCTGGATTGGCCCGATAGCCAACAGTTGGGAACCCCGCGATACTCTTCTTGTCGACATTCCGGGGATCGTGGCGGCGTATGAACCAGACCTGTTAGCGCGGGAGGATTCCCTTGGCGCGGCAGCGAACCGCGCCTAGCCTTGTACAAAGCTCGGTGATACCATGCTGGTGGGCAGGAAAGCCTGCTTGCCGAAGTTGGCAATGTCATCAATAGATTGGTGTGGCGGGAATCCAAATTGCTACTATAACACTTGTATCGCAGTTCCTGAGATAAATTTTCCACTCTGGTTCTTGTCTCTTTTTTTTCACCTCTCGAAGCGTAGCCGTAAATTAATCTTTGGTGTGCTTGGCTTATTGCGCTGGCCGGTTACGCGAGACTTCCAAGCATCTGCGTGTGCAACGAAATTTGTTTTGGCTGTATTCAGTATCTTCTGGGATTTGCATAGCTTTTAGTACAATAACACGGATTAGATACTTTATCATTAATCGAAACAAGAGTATATACGAATTTTGTCTCGCAACGGTTTGGTGTTACTGGATCGGAAGTAAGCCTTTTTGTTTGTTTTCGACAATAGGTCTCGAATAGCCTCATCCGATCCCATATGTTATCTGGGGGTTGTGTAACGGGGTGGTGCTTGTTGTGTAGATTTAACTCCGACTGAATTGAGATGAGCGATGGCCGTCTTGGGGGCGTCGTGAACTAACAAATCTAAAGCCTATTCTAGTGGTCACCGTGCACCACGGCGACGGTGTGACGAGTGCCCGTCACACCATTCCCCTCATTGGGATCGAAGCTCACCATATGCAAACTGCTGCCCGCTGCGATGGACACCTGCAACACCCGTGAGACATGCGCCCAACGCTACGTGAATCGCCACTGATGACTGCAGCGGCTTCCTGGACAAGTTAAGCCCCGGCGAGATGCGTGAATGGTTCCGCTGTTGGCGCTCGACCCGAGGGAAGCCAGTCGCCGCGAGCATCGCAGTGACACAGCGGTATGAACTTCAACTAAATCAATCGCAGGGCCTCGTATCTCATGCGCGTTCTAAAAATTAGCTTCTTTTAGGAAAATCCTGACTCCGTTTAGGTTGTTTTTAGAAGGCGGTCGTACCTGCTTTAGGCCACTTTTAAGCAATTAATTGTATACTTTTAGGAAATTTTAGGTACGTTTTAGAAGTGTTTTAGGTAAAATCGCATTATCCTTCACGTAGAAATGGTGCTTTTATCCAATGCTAATACGTGTGGTGGATCAAAAAGTACGTTATCACGATGATAACACACAATAACCCGCAAATTACACACACCATTCAAATGGTTGAGTCTCTTGGTTCATTTCTGACCAATTGCGCTAATTTTCGACCAAATCGACAAGGCCAGCATAAAGAGAACAAGTATAATGAAATGGAGTGGTAATTCGTTGAACACCTGAAAAAGCATTAACGCTTTCCCGTTTAAAATAGACTCCAACGGGACGCTAGGGTCACGTAGCAATGTGGTTGGGTCATGTGAGTAGACCTGAACACCACGTGCTACTGCTGACTGCATCAGTGTACAAAAACAAATACGTCCACGACTTGTTTTGACCTGACGAGTACTCAGCCCAACAAATTATTTTACAACCGGAAAAATAGTTTGAGCCCTCTATGTCAAACTCCTCAAACTCGAGACAGCTCCGCGCACGGAACTCCCTCGCGTCCTAGCGCACGACCGCAAAGAAGCAAGCACCCCCGTGGGGCTCAACCCACGACCACTGGCTTAAAAGGCCAGCGCTCTACCGACTGAGCTAGACGGGTGTACCTTCTCACGTACACACACACAATTGTCAAAACCTGCATACATACACAAAAACAAACCACCACCAACACCGCACCCAACACACCAACACACACCTACGGACTACCCACTGCCACCACATTCTCCTCCACCGCGGATCGCGCATACACTCATCCCACGCGACGTCGGAAAACCAACAAAAACACCCTCGGCACGGCACCCAACGCTGGACAACTCCACGCGCGCACGCCGCGACGACGCAGTCCGACGCGCTGCTCGCGAGCGTGTGCGTGCTCACCACCCTCAAGGTCACGAGCGCGGCCACAACAAACGGGCCGTGCCAAGACACATTGGCTGGGATGCTGCTGTTCATACGTCTTTGTCATTTGTCCATGGGTTTCACCAAGGCATCTACGTGAAGCTAGGTCAACAAGGAGCAACAACAACGATAACCTTCGCACTCGAACTCGCATATTGCGCTCGTTCACAACACTCCATCTCCTCATCAACACTACTTTTAGACCCATGCCAAACGTGTATGTGCGTTAGCGGTTAGGTACGACCGCTCTTCCTTGCCTTCTCCTCGCTCGAACTTCTGTCACTTCAGTCAGCGGATTGTTGATCTGAATTGCCCAAGCGCGCATGCCACTCAAAGCTCGCCATCAGGTTCGCCACTCAAAGCCTGCTGGAACGAAAACTGGAAGGCCGTAGACAACTAAATCTTTCCAGCGAAGTGCTTGCTCTCTGGCGCAGCCGACTAGACGATGGGTGGCGGATTATGAAAACCCTTGTTCAATATACGGGCATCACCAATGTCCAGACAGACGCCCAAGACTTACTGATCTTGGACCAGATAGCCCCAGAATGGATGGATGTTCCGTCCATGCTTGACCAGCGTTCTGGCGAACTGACTGTGGGGAGATCTGGGGGGTGCGGGAGGTCTGGTTCCTTTATCACACGAACGCTAACACAAGTCGTCTGTCTGTGTAAACCTTCGCGTGATGAAGCCGTTCAGCTGCGGGTAGGAAGCAAAAGAGAGGACGAAAGAGCATAATGCGCCGCGAATGAGCGCTGTCCCCAAACTCGAGACAGCTCAATTGCACGCGCACAAGCATTGTCTGAACCCACGCCACTGGCTTGGCCAGCTGGCTGACTGAGCGACTGGTGTACCTTCTCACACACACACACAATTGTCAAAACCTGCATACATACACAAAAACAAACAACCACCACCAACACCGCACCCAACACACCAACACACACCTACGGACTACCCACTGCCACCACACATGCCTCCACCGCGGATCGCGCATACACTCATCCCACGCGACGTCGGGAAACCAACAAAAACACCTCGGCACGGCACCCAACGCTGGACAACTCCACGCGCGCACGCCGCGACGACGCAGTCCGACGCGCTGCTCGCGAGCGTGTGCGTGCTCACCACCCTCAAGGTCACGAGCGCGGCCACAACAAACGGGCCGTGCTGCCAAGACATCACATTGGCTGATCCCGTAGCTGTTGCTCCAGTTTTAAGCACCTGCTGGCTCAAGGCATGAGTCGGCTTTGAGAGACCATTGTAGCGTCGTGGCGGACACCTTCTACAGGACCAAAACGACATGCAGAGACCTGTAAATGCAACAGTTAGTACGCGCAAAATATCATGAGAACACAACCAACTTGCCATCAGGTGTGCAGACACCTTGAAAGTTTAGACAATGGCGCGTTTGTGGCCACTGCAACATGCCTTCTGTAAGTTTTCACCATCTCCAATGGGAATATTGTTGAGCACTCCGTTTACAGTTCAAAAAATCCTTTGCGTTGCCTGGACGGCAAATGAAGCCTTCGTACCGTCGATAAACATCGACACACGCTCTGCAATACAGCACTGACATACCCGTCGTGGCGCGATGCATACACACGATCGTTGAAAAATAGAGTGTGCTCCCATTTTTCGTCCAGAAAGCAGTCTGCACAAAGTGCGATTAGCACATAGTAGTGCACTTGTTAGCAAGCGCGTACTTACGCAAGTCCGTGATGATACGACTGCATGAAGAATCAGACCGACCAAACTGCTTCCTGACTCTAGACAGTTTTCCAGGGTACGATAGGCGGTAGCAGAGCACTGCCAGTGCCTCCGCCCAAAATGCGATATCCTGCTCCCGAAAACACGTGAGGAATGCACATGACAACTGACTGCTCGATTAGCTGGGGACACGTAAACCGGAAGTCGGTATGAGCGTCGGCATCTGGTTACGTGCTGAGGTCAACGCGGACGTCCGGAACCAGAGGATACTCTGGCGGGTTGCACTGTTGAACCACCCTTGCAGCAGCAAATAGTTCCAGGTCGTCGAGCACTTGAAGAAGAGCAATAACATGGAAACACTCGGTCGCCGGGCCCGCCATTTGGCGGCGGCCGTTAAGCTCGACCGACCTGCTCCGCGCGAGTACCCGTTAGATCCTCAAACCCAAAGGTCGCGCAGCTTCGACAGCAAAACTTACTCGTTTACAGTTTACCGATTGCTGGATCGAGCTCGATTCCATAAACAATAAGGGCGTGTTCGAAATTAAAAGCCGGATGTTTAAAATAGCGATTTGAAACTAAACGAGCTTGTGAATCTGCACCACAACTCACATAATGGCACGATGTGTTTCAGTTCAAAGGAGCTGCATCACCAGCTGGTCACTATTGACTTCAATCTATAGCCAGGCAATTTACCTGGAGGAGCGGCGTACAGCCAAACCAAATATGAGTGGCGACGAAGACGAACTATGGCTGTTGCAAGCACTTGCTGTCATGCTCCAAGCGAACAACAGCGCCCCAGGAATACCACGCCTTCACGTAGGAGGTGGACGTTTTTCGAGCAGATCTACAGCAGAAACCCCTTCCTTTTTCGTGATCATTTTCGCATGGGAAAGCAAGTGTACGACTTTGTTGGCTGCAATCCCGTCCTTGGCAAAACGCGAGACAATGAGTGTCCACGCCTTAGACTTAATGCCTTGTCAGTCTTCAGTGACGCATCGTTGCGTAGTACTGTAGGAGCTGGGTCTCCTCGCGTCGAGTCCAAGTACGCCGGGGCTTTTGGCGGGTGTTTCATGGGAGTCGATTTGCAAATGAACGGGTGTCGCTACTCAGAGGATGGCAAATTGGTTGCGAAACACCTCCTCGGTGAATTTCAGAACCAGTCATTTTGTGATGAACCAGCTCTTTCAGCGTTGGTGTGTTTCACTTCACGTTTATAACGAAATTGCTATTTCAAGATCCAACCAGCTATTTACCCGTGAACCAGCTGTTTGAGGTCAAACACGCCCAACTGAGCGAGCCTCAAGGTCTCATTGCTAGACACATTCGACTATCTAATTCTTCGTTCAGCAGCTACGGGATCAGCCAATGTGATGTCTTGGCAGCACGGCCCGTTTGTTGTGGCCGCGCTCGTGACCTTGAGGGTGGTGAGCACGCACACGCTCGCGAGCAGCGCGTCGGACTGCGTCGTCGCGGCGTGCGCGCGTGGAGTTGTCCAGCGTTGGGTGCCGTGCCGAGGTGTTTTTGTTGGTTTTCCGACGTCGCGTGGGATGAGTGTATGCGCGATCCGCGGTGGAGGAGCATGTGTGGTGGCAGTGGGTAGTCCGTAGGTGTGTGTTGGTGTGTTGGGTGCGGTGTTGGTGGTGGTTGTTTGTTTTTGTGTATGTATGCAGGTTTTGACAATTGTGTGTGTGTACGTGAGAAGGTACACCCGTCTAGCTCAGTCGGTAGAGCGCTTTTTTAAGCCAGTGGTCGTGGGTTCGAGCCCCACGGGGTGCTTGCTTCTTTGCGGTCGTGCGCTAGGACGCGAGGGAGTTCCGTGCGCGGAGCTGTCTCGAGTTTGGGGCGTTCGGGGTACGGGGGCAGCGCTCATTCGCGGCGCATTATGCTCCGCTTTCGTCCTCTTTTCTTTTGCTTCCTACCCGCAGCTGAACGGCTTCATCACGCACCCAGAGGGTTTACACACACCAGACGGTGGCTTGTGTTAGCGTTCGTGTGCGATAGGACCAAGGAGTGACCTCGCAAAGAAGTGTGCCCGCACCCAATCCGACCAGATCTCCCCACAGTCAGTTCGAAGGCCATACGAACGCTTGACTGGTCAAGCATGGACGGAACATCCATCCATCCGTCTGGGGCTATCTGGTCCAAGATCGGGGCTAATTTGTCCAAGACAATGGGCGTCTGTCTGGACATTGGTGACATGCCCGTATATTGAACAAGGGTTTTCATAATCCGCCACCCATAAAAACACGTCCTAGTCGGCTGGACTAAGCCAGAGAGCAAGCACTTCGCTGGAAAGATTTAGTTGTCTACTACGGCCTTCCAGTTTTTCGTTCCAGCAGGAAGGCGAGCTTTGAGTGGCGAACTTTGAGTGGCGAGCTTTGAGTGGCATGCGCGCTTGGGCAATTCAGATCAACAATCACGCAAGACCATGACGGCAAGTGTGTCTTTACAGTCAAAGTGACAGAGTTTCGATACGGAGAAGGCAAGGTATAAAAGAGAGCGGTGTCGTACCTAACCGCTAACGCACATACACGTTTTAGCCGTGTCCTAAGTGGGTCGGTAGGCGGAGTGCCGTGTGTTGATGGGGAGTCGATAGCTGGAGTGATTTGCAGTGACGAGCACGAGCCAATGCTGAGCCAGTGCGGGTTGCGAACGAAGTGTCGAGCGATGCAGAAGGTTATCGTTGTTGTCGAGAATACCGCTCAGCTTCGTCGTTGTTGCCTAGCTTCATTGTTGATGCCTAGCTTCACCGTAGATGCCTTGGTGAAACCCATGGACAAATGACAAAAGACGTATGAACTGGAGCAGCAGCTACGGGATCAGCCAATGTGATGTCTTGGCAGCACGGCCCGTTTGTTGTGGCCGCGCTCGTGACCTTGAGGGTGGTGAGCACGCACACGCTCGCGAGCAGCGCGTCGGACTGCGTCGTCGCGGCGTGCGCGCGTGGAGTTGTCCAGCGTTGGGTGCCGTGCCGAGGTGTTTTTGTTGGTTTTCCGACGTCGCGTGGGATGAGTGTATGCGCGATCCGCGGTGGAGGAGAATGTGTGGTGGCAGTGGGTAGTCCGTAGGTGTGTGTTGGTGTGTTGGGTGCGGTGTTGGTGGTGGTTGTTTGTTTTTGTGTATGTATGCAGGTTTTGACAATGTGTGTGTGTACGTGAGAAGGTACACCCGTCTAGCTCAGTCGGTAGAGCGCTGGCCTTTTAAGCCAGTGGTCGGGTTCGAGCCCCACGGGGGTGCTTGCTTCTTTGCGGTCGTGCGCTAGGACGCGAGGGAGTTCCGTGCGCGGAGCTGTCTCGAGTTTGGGGCGTTCGGGGTACGGGGGCAGCGCTCATTCGCGGCGCCTGCTTTCGTCCTCTTTCTTTTTGCTTCCTACCCGCAGCTGAACGGCTTCATCACGCACCCAGAGGGTTTACACACACCAGACGGTGGCTTGTGTTAGCGTTCGTGTGCGATAGGACCAAGGAGTGACCTCGCAAAGAAGTGTGCCCGCACCCAATCCGACCAGATCTCCCCACAGTCAGTTCGAAGGCCATACGAACGCTTGACTGGTCAAGCATGGACGGAACATCCATCCATCCGTCTGGGGCTATCTGGTCCAAGATCGGGGCTAATTTGTCCAAGACAATGGGCGTCTGTCTGGACATTGGTGACATGCCCGTATATTGAACAAGGGTTTTCATAATCCGCCACCCATAAAAACACGTCCTAGTCGGCTGGGCTAAGCCAGAGAGCAAGCACTTCGCTGGAAAGATTTAGTTGTCTACTACGGCCTTCCAGTTTTTCGTTCCAGCAGGAAGGCGAGCTTTGAGTGGCGAACCTGAGTGGCGAGCTTTGAGTGGCATGCGCGCTTGGGCAATTCAGATCAACAATCACGCAAGACCATGACGGCAAGTGTGTCTTTACAGTCAAAGTGACAGAGTTTTGATACGGAGAAGGCAAGGTATAAAGAGAGCGGTGTCGTACCTAACCGCTAACGCACATACACGTTTTAGCCGTGTCCTAAGTGGGTCGGTAGGCGGAGTGCCGTGTGTTGATGGGGAGTCGATAGCTGGAGTGATTTGCAGTGACGAGCACGAGCCAATGCTGAGCCAGTGCGGGTTGCGAACGAAGTGTCGAGCGATGCAGAAGGTTATCGTTGTTGTCGAGAATACCGCTCAGCTTCGTCGTTGTTGCCTAGCTTCATTGTTGATGCCTAGCTTCACCGTAGATGCCTTGGTGAAACCCATGGACAAATGACAAAAGACGTATGAACTGGAGCAGCAGCTACGGGATCAGCCAATGTGATGTCTTGGCAGCACGGCCCGTTTGTTGTGGCCGCGCTCGTGACCTTGAGGGTGGTGAGCACGCACACGCTCGCGAGCAGCGCGTCGGACTGCGTCGTCGCGGCGTGCGCGTGGAGTTGTCCAGCGTTGGGTGCCGTGCCGAGGTGTTTTTGTTGGTTTTCCGACGTCGCGGGATGAGTGTATGCGCGATCCGCGGTGGAGGAGAATGTGTGGTGGCAGTGGGTAGTCCGTAGGTGTGTGTTGGTGTGTTGGGTGCGGTGTTGGTGGTGGTTGTTTTTTTTGTGTATGTATGTTTGACAATTGTGTGTGTGTACGTGAGAAGGTACACCCGTCTAGCTCAGTCGGTAGAGCGCTGGCCTTTAAGCCAGTGGTCGTGGGTCGAGCCCCACGGGGGTGCTTGCTTCTTTGCGGTCGTGCGCTAGGACGCGAGGGAGTTCCGTGCGCGGAGCTGTCTCGAGTTTGGGGCGTTCGGGGTACGGGGGCAGCGCTCATTCGCGGCGCATTATGCTCCGCTTTCGTCCCTTTTTCTTTTGCTTCCTACCCGCAGCTGAACGGCTTCATCACGCACCCAGAGGGTTTACACACACCAGACGGTGGCTTGTGTTAGCGTTCGTGTGCGATAGGACCAAGGAGTGACCTCGCAAAGAAGTGTGCCCGCACCCAATCCGACCAGATCTCCCCACAGTCAGTTCGAAGGCCATACGAACGCTTGACTGGTCAAGCATGGACGGAACATCCATCCATCCGTCTGGGGCTATCTGGTCCAAGATCGGGGCTAATTTGTCCAAGACAATGGGCGTCTGTCTGGACATTGGTGACATGCCCGTATATTGAACAAGGGTTTTCATAATCCGCCACCCATAAAAACACGTCCTAGTCGGCTGGGCTAAGCCAGAGAGCAAGCACTTCGCTGGAAAGATTTAGTTGTCTACTACGGCCTTCCAGTTTTCGTTCCAGCAGGAAGGCGAGCTTTGAGTGGCGAACCTTGAGTGGCGAGCTTTGAGTGGCATGCGCGCTTGGGCAATTCAGATCAACAATCACGCAAGACCATGACGGCAAGCGTGTCTTTGTAGTCAAAGCGACAGAGTTTTGATACGGAGAAGGCAAGGTATAAAGAGGGAGCGGTGTCGTACCTAACCGCTAACGCACATACACGTTTTAGCCGTGTCCTAAGTGGGTCGGTAGGCGGAGTGCCGTGTGTTGATGGGGAGTCGATAGCTGGAGTGATTTGCAGTGACGAGCACGAGCCAATGCTGAGCCAGTGCGGGTTGCGAACGAAGTGTCGAGCGATGCAGAAGGTTATCGTTGTTGTCGAGAATACCGCTCAGCTTCGTCGTTGTTGCCTAGCTTCATTGTTGATGCCTAGCTTCACCGTAGATGCCTTGGTGAAACCCATGGACAAATGACAAAAGACGTATGAACTGGAGCAGCAGCTACGGGATCAGCCAATGTGATGTCTTGGCAGCACGGCCCGTTTGTTGTGGCCGCGCTCGTGACCTTGAGGGTGGTGAGCACGCACACGCTCGCGAGCAGCGCGTCGGACTGCGTCGTCGCGGCGTGCGCGCGTGGAGTTGTCCAGCGTTGGGTGCCGTGCCGAGGGTGTTTTT